>JARUPZ010000022.1:8374764-8795893 GCA_031213475.1 Nereocystis luetkeana
CCCCTGCCCCTTGCTCCAACACCTCTGAAACCCAGACCGGGTCCTCCATATTAGCCCTAACGTACACCATAAACGAATCCGACGACCACCTCCCTTCCTTCTTAATCACCGCCTCGGGAACTCTTCTCGCGGCCAGTCTCGTTGCCCCCCCTATTCTCCCCGAGTGCAACGCGAATTCTCCCGGAATCAGTCTCGCCCCCGCCCCCCTCCCCTCTCCCCTCCACCTTTCTCCTACGCTTGCGATACCCTCCCTCAAGCATTGGGTTGCCCGTCCCCTGGTCCATACCTCCCAACCCTCCGTCCCCTTGTATGACATCAAGGGGGCTTCCCCCGTCAACTCTCCGTTACTGTATATCCTGAAAAGCTCTACCAATAGACCCACCGCCCCCCCTTCTTCTCCCCCTGCCCGTCCCGTCCTTGTCCTCACCAAGACTGCCCCTTTCTTCCTTGGTCCCCCTTTGATCCCCTGAACCTCACCTCTACCTTGTTTGCTTCTTGTATACTACCCTCTCCCAACTGCTCGTCATCTCTGAAAAACGCCACATCCCCCCTCCGCAAACAGTATACTTTATGGTACACCCCCTTCCCTTTGGCGAACAACTCTGACGCTCGCAACATCAAAAAATAGGACAACGCCAGACCTATCCATAACACCCTCCCCCCAACCCCCCATGACGGAATTATTCCCTTCATCCCCGTCAACATTCCCCATGTCAGTGGCCTTCGCACCTTCTGCTGACTCCCCATGTCTACGTGTGCCCTCTTGATACCCTGCCTCACCGACCTGATCAACGGGTTACCCATGGGGACCGACAGCCCTACGAATTGCTCATGGTAGAAATTGATCGCCACCAACTTGCCTACTATAGTCGACTCCTTGTTGCCCTTTTCTGCGCAACAGTACCCCATGAACTCGACCAATTCCCCCACTAGCTCCATCTCCCCCATGCCTTTCTGCAGCCAACACCCCTTCCCAATCCACGACCTCCAGCTCACCCACATCTTCCAATTCGCCTCGTAAGTTTTCCGAGTCGAAGCTGCAACTCTTCCAAATGCGTACCCTCTCGCAATATCTCCGAACACATGAGCTGCTCCCCCGTTCCCAACTCCTGCACCTGCCAATCGATTCCGGGACATTCTGCGTTTAGTTTCTCAGGAATCTGCTCTTCTCGCCACCTAGTCAGACCGTCTGCCAACCTATTATCGACCCCCCGTACGTGCCTTGCCTGAAAACACCACCCCCCCTTCGCCTCCAATGCCCCCATCATTCTCATCAACGCTCCTACCCTCGCCTGCTTCTTCCCCCCCCCACGGCACCTCTTTACCCAGGTTACTGCCGCTTCATTGTCCGCCCTCATCAAAACTGCTTCCCCTTTCCTACCCGGTCTCTCCCCCCTCATGTCTACCATCACGAACGCCGTCATTACCATCGCCATGACCTCTAACAAGTTGATGGAAATCAAATCTGCTACGTCCCGCCCCCCTTTTATCGTCCGTTTTTGCACCTCTTCTGGCAGGTCGAATCTCCAGTAAACCCCTGTCTCCATGCACAGCCCACCTATCGCCGACAGGGATGCATCCGAAAACCAAGTTCTACTCGGCCGCTGCTTAACGAAGCTGAAAGACGGTGCTGTTATCCTCTCTCCCCCGTTCCCCCCCCCCGTCTCCAGAAACCATCTCCACCACCCCACGTCTGCCATGAATTCACGCGACAACCGTAAGACTCGTCGCGCTTCTGTCTGTTTTCTGTACCTGCCCCACGCCCCCCCCCCCCCGGCCCGCTCCCCCCCATCAAGATGCAGATTAGATAACTGCAGAAGCCGACGGACGAAGTACCGTCCGGGCCGGATCACAAATGATGCGTGGTGCAACTTCCCTGCCAACACTAACACCTCCTTGACCGTTGCTGTCTGCCGCCCCGCTGGCCACTCTGCCAGACGCGCGCGCAAATCGTCTACTTTCCGCGTCGGTAGTGCAATGGACATACTCTCTGTGTCAATATCGTACCCCAACACCTCCTGTTGCGTCGCCCAGCCCGTCACCTTTTTGTGCGACAACAATGGCTCCTCCCCCTCGCCCCTCTCCCCCATGGCCTGATCATGAATTAATGCTAACGATCGTGACAAGTCAAGACACCGCGCCCCCTCCGAATCCCACTGGACCTCTACTGAGATGGCATCATCCATAAAAAAAACCACAAAGGCTGGGTCTTCCGCCCCCCCCCCGCTCGCTGGCCGCACCACGCACTCTGCTGGCCAACCGACTACTGGACGCCCTGTTTTCTGCGCCACCGTCACGTGCGCTACCGCGCGGTCCGCCGCCTGCGAGAACGACGCGGATGCTCTCGTGGTGTTACGTTGCGCGTGCTGCATTGCAGCAGATATCACGCCCCACCACCCCGGGCTGCCCCGCCACCCAAACTGCAACCGCAAATCGACGAAAAGGAACTCTCCCAAAACGTACCCGAAGACCGCTGCCCCTTCCGGGTCTACTGGGATCTGTCTGAACGCGTTCTTGACATCCATTTTTTGAATGAGAATTCGCGCTCGATCCCCGAATTTGACCCTCAAACCGAGAACCCTCTGTAAAACCTCATGCATAACCCCCGCTAGTGCACACGCTGGAATCTCGTCCCAGTCCGTCGTCGAGTTTACCGACCCCCCCCCGTTCCCTTCCCTGTGCTCGAAAGTCATGTCATGGATTATTCTGATCTTTTCGCGCTCTTCTACTACCCCTACTGGGGACACCCGCAGCCCCGGTACCTGCCCCGCCTGCTCTTTCGGGAAAACGATCGCCCGGCCACCCGCAACGTCCGCAACGGCCTTCTCCCAGACTGCGTTTTCAAATTTCTGCACGCTTGAATGGTTTTCGTATGTGAGCTCCTTCACCAGGTCCCCCCCCGGCCGAACGTCCACCGGAACCCCAACGCACGCTATCTGCCGCAAACGATCGATTCCCGGAAACTGGTGCTTGTCTCCGAAGAACGCTTGCACGCGCTCCGGGTCCATGTGGGGTGCCGTCAGCGACCCCCCCAACCACCGCACTACCTGCCCTAACCCCCCCCCCCCCCCCCCCCCCTCCCCCCCCCCTTGCCCCCCCCCGACCGCTCTCGATAAAACCGCCCCTGCGGTTGCGGCCAGAGTTCGCACTAAGTTTGCAGCTCTCGCTGACTTCCCCGACACCTTCCCCAATAAACCCTGTGCCACCCGCCAACGCTTCTGCTCTTCTACGCGCCGGCCGGATATCGCACCTTTTTCTGACAGAACCACCGACCCTGGAGCCGGCCCCCCCCCTTTGCCCGGGACCCAACCCGAACCCCCCGCTGTTGCCCTCGTCGTGGTCGCCTCCGGGCTGGTGTCGGTTGCTCGCTTGGTTGGCCCCGCTGCGCTGCGGAGCCCGTGCCCTCATTTCCTCGCCGGCCCGTCCCTCCCCCCCCCCCCTTCCCCGTCCCCCTTCCTCCCCCCCCCCCCCCCCCCATCCCCCTCCCTCTTACGCTTCCCCGAGCCGCCTCCTTCCAGCGGCAGGAACGCGCCCTTCGCGGTCTTGTAACTGCCGTCGTGCCTGTATCTGCACGGCAGCCCCTTCTTCGGCTCGTGGAGGCACGCACCGAACTCGTCGTAGTCGCGACATGCTCGGTCATATGCCCCCTCTCCCCCACCCCCCCCCTCCCTTCCCGCTCCCCCCCCTCCTCCCCCTGCCCCCCCCCCCCCCCCCCGCGCCCCCTCCGCCTCCCTCTCTCGCCCCCCCCCAACCACCACCACCCCCTCCTCCGCTCCTTGTCCGATCTCCCCCGCCCCCCCCCCACCCCCCCGCTGCCCCCCCCTCTCCTCCCCCCGCTCCCCTTCCCTTCTTATATCCTCCCGTGGTGGGCTCCTCCATGTCTTTTTCGCGCCCCAGGGTTATGGGTGCTGCCGAGATCCACGCGTGGGTCCGCGTGAATGGCGGTAGGGGCATCGGGTACATGTCGCTTGGGCCCGGGAACGTCCCGAGTTCCTGCCTCAACATATGCGCTTGCCGGGAAACCTCCTCCGTCCAGACCTGGAGATCTTTGTTGAAGCATTGGACGAACTTCCCTTTGAACGTCTCCGACATTGCCACGTCCGTGTTCTGCGCGTGGAACGTCCTCACCCCCTTGGCGATCACGCGGAAACGCTCGACTAGCTTGCCCGTCCGTTGCAGCGATGCCCGTCCGTAGGTTTTACTGCCGTCCACCACGTACTGCATGAGGTGCGTCAACAAAAGGAAGAGGGCCTCCACCCTGTGGTCCAGAGAAACCTCCGCCCTCCCTGCCCCGAAGCCAAAATGGTCCTTCTGCGCGAACTTGCTGACGTCGATATTGCTCAGCCCTGCTACCTGCTGCTCCCCTCCCTTCTGAATCAGGAAACCGCCCGTTAGCGTAAGCATGCCCTCCACCGAGTCAAACGGTGGGGCCTTCCCGTCTCCGCGCAGTGACGCCCAGACCACTACGGTGCGGTTGCCCTTCCGCCACATTGTCTCCGACAGAGATGGCTTGCCACATCCCCCCATCCCCCCCCCCCCCCCCCCTCTTCCCCCCGTCTCTCCCCAACCTTGCAGGCCCGACGAAAAATTCGATGCTCCCCCCCCCCCCCCCCACTGCGGCATAGTGCTGTATGAGGCTCCGGGCCCGCCCCCCCCCCCCGGGACCGGTTCCTGCTGCATTTGCTGATGCGACCTCAGTGCTCCCGTCTCCCACGGGCTTGCCTCCCGCCCCCACGTATCCCACGGGCTTGCCTCCCGCCCCCACAGTCCTTCGGGTGACCCCATCTGCGTCTGCCGTTGTCCTGACCCCTCTACCTCCCACACGCTCACTTCCCCGAAGCCCCCCAGGCCTGACTGCTGTTGCTGCTGCTGCCTGCTTGACTGCTGTTGCTGCTGCTGCATGCCCGGCTGCTGTTGCTGCTGGTGCGGGCCTACTGCTCCTCCTCCCCAACGTACCCCCCCCCCACCCCCCGTTACCCCCCCCTTGCTGCTGCTGCTGCTGCTGCTGCTGTATCCCCCCCCCCCCCACCCCCTCCCCCCTTGTTGCTGCTGCTGTGGTGCGCCCTGTGGCTGCTGCGGAGCCCCTCCTAACTGTTGCTGCGGTGCCCACCCCTGCCGCTGCTGCTGCTGCGTGTCTACCGGGCCCCAGGACGCCTGCAAAGGCCCATTTAACCCAGTGGGTTGGCGGTTCTCCCCCCCCCCCCCCGCCTCCCGCTGATACGAACTCCTCCCATCCACAAATGGGGGGCCCTGATGTTCGGCTCCGGGAAAAAATTGGTTGTTGTGCGGCGGCGATGGGGCATGATGCATGGGATTGGCCTGCCCGCGGTTCCCAAACGAGTCGACACCCTGGCCTCTGCCTGGCGCGTAACCACCTCTACCCGACGTGGCATTCCCCCTCCCCGACCGCATGTGGGCTGGTGGGCCAACCCCTGCTACTGTAAACTGCACTCTCCTACTCGTACCCTCTCGCGGATCCTGATCGTCCCTACCCGTACCGATATTCGCCAGTGTGTTCCCCGGCACTCTACCGTCGTTGTTGCCCGAGAACTGCTCGTCCACTGCGCTACCAGCCGCCCCGCTTCCTTGGATCGACCCCCGTCTTGGACCCGGGCCACCCGCCAGATTGTCTTGCTCTTCGTCCTGCTGTTGGGTCTCCGTAAGGCGTCCCTCCATCCTTGTGCACAAATCAAATTGACGACTCCCTAAAAAACAAATTGACGACTCCCTGACGTCCCTAGCCCGGTTCTCTTCAGCTCGTGCAGGGCCTCGCCCGTTAGCTATATCCCCTGGTTACTACGCTGCCCGACGACTCCCTTCTTCACCCGACTCTACAGTTGCTTGCTTTGCATTTCTTTATTCTGCTGCTCCTTCCCGTCTCCTACAATTATCCTGAACTTTCCTTTTCTATTTATTTTTACCCCGTACCAGGTACCAAACATTCCTTTCCCTTATTATCGAAACCCCCGGACTTCTTGTTCTTTCACTGGTTTATTCTTTCTATCCGTTTCCCCCCAAACACCAGGTTGCCCCTACGACAACCTTCCTCTTTGTGACCACATAACTTGTATCTCTTCTAGGATTGAAGAATCGGCACGGACACCGGTTGCGCTGGATGTCGACGGGTAGAAATAACGGTTTAATGTGAAGAACACAACACACATACATACATACCTGACCTGGTGCATGCTTTGACTGATACCCAACTACTAGGTTTAGTGTGGAACCCTCGGCCCTACATCGTTGACAGCACGCGTTTTGCGTCTCGCTTGATGACAGGTCACCTGACATATTTTTTCGCCACACCAGTTAATACTGGTGGTGTGGCCGTGAGTTGAGTGGTCCCTGTTCTGTTCGTCGTGTGTAGTGGGGAGCTTGCGGCTACTACTGCTTGCTGTGGCAGTGCTTACTTTCATTTCAACATATAAAAATAAAGTCCAGCCATACAGCAGCTATTATTAATACAGTAAAAGTAGCTGCTGATCATCAACGCCAGCACCTTTTGTGCTAAAAAAAGAACTAAAGGTGTTGGTGCGGAGCAAATTCTTATTTTCCAAGATTGAAGTGATGAAAATACGAAAATATGTCTTCAGTCATCAGCTGTGAGTTCGACTGGTTATTAATTTCATGGGAGTTGATACACTCAATTTCCAATTTTGCAAGCTGCGTAGTAATACACGCCTGTACAACTATTTACTCCTACTACTACTGTGTTCTATACGTATTTCATTATTATTCCTCTTGCCATCTGACAATGTGCAGCATGATCTTCAACATGGATCACTCATAACTTTCCCGAAAGAAGAAAACCTCGGAAACAAAAAGAAACCCATGCACCAAGTCTACCTCCCTTCCGTGCCAACTTTCAGCTTGTCTACTCTATTTGCTGTATTTGCTCCTTCCTTCTCATTACGTTCTATCCTTAAATCCTAAACTGCATTTCATTCATGATGGTTTTTATTTATTTTTTAAAATCCTTGGTTCTCCGTCTCACTCTTTTTCCGAGCAGTGTTTTATTTTTATTTTTCCAGCTCGTCCTTTTTCAAGTGTTGGTCACCTCGCCTGCGGGGGGGGGGGGCACGACAGATTGTTTCTCCTAGTTTTTCCTTTCATTTTTTTTCTTTTTTTCTTTCGATTTGTCTACTTTGTTTTGTTTTCTCTTTGATTGTTTCTTTTTGTTTCACTATTTCATAGATTGCGTATGTCGTGCCTGTCGTATCTAGTATCATGACATGGCTTCGCATTGCCCACTGCAGGGCATACTGCACACGTGGCAACGTAGTATCTCTGTGGCGTAGCTTTGTGACCACATAACTTTTATCTCTTCTAGGATGATTGGAGAATCGGCACGGACACCGGTTGTGCTGGATGTCGACGGGTAGAAATAACGGTTTAGTGTGAAGAACACACACACAGTATACACGGGAGATGTGTATAATTTATGATAACATGTAATACCTCGCAGTTTGATAGGAATTACTATTGATACTAAATTTTAGAACAACTCGCCTTTAGTTTATTAAATTCGTGATTCGTGATGGGAATGGATGGATATAGACGATCACGAATGAATGTATCTCGCAGGGGAAGTGGCACGTTGCGTCCGCCGGAGGCCATAATTTCGCGGGAGAGATATTATCGGCGGGACGGGACGGTAATTGTTCGGTGTCACGGTGGGACGGGACAGTAATTTTTCGTGGTCACGGCGGGACGGGACGGTAATTGTTCGGTGTCACGGCGGGACGGGAAGGTAATTGTCCTGTGTCACGGCTGGACTGGACGGTAATTTTTCGATGTAACGGCGGGACGGGACGGTAATTTCCAACGGGAGAGATTTTATCTGCGGGACGGGACGGTATGTGACGACGGTCAGGGACTTTGTCGGTGGGATGGGACGGGACGGCGGGACCATTTTGACGGCGGTTTTACCGTCCCGTCCCGCCGTTACCGCCGTTACTATCCCGCCGATATATATACCGTGATAATTATTAAGCCTTGATTTTTTTCCCCTCCTTTCTTGCGCAGTCCGTGGTTTTCATATAATAATGTATTTATCTTCTTTTTCTCTATTTATTTATTGATATACAGAAGGGAGGTAGACTTACTTGGTGCATGGGTTTCCTTTTGTTTCCGAGGTTTTCTTCTCGCGGGAAAGTTATGAGTGATCCATGTTCAAGATCATGCTGCACATTGTCAGATGGCAAGAAGAAGAGGAATAATAATAATTGATACCAGGTATACAGTATTGAAGGAGTCGTGTGGCGTGGGTGGATGACAAGCCTGCTTTGGTTGTTTCGTATGTCTGACGCCAAGGGGCTGGGCAGAGACGACGAACGAAGGACATAGACGGCAGGTAGAGTAGTAGCAAGGTACCAGGCAGACTAGCAGGGATGACTTGGCTATGCTGCTTCTACCACAAACCTCTGCCGCTAGCCGGAGGGTGTTTTGTTCTTCGGATTGCCTGTTATTTTCCCTGTGTTGTTTTTCTTTGGTTCTCTTTGTCCTATCTGTCCTGTTTACAAGTAGTGGTGTTTTTCTTATTTTTACTTTTGTTTCAACTGGTTCTTTGCAAGTAAGTGTTTGCCACATCAGCCGCGGGGGGGGGGCACTACAAATTGTTTTTTTGACGTATTTATTTGTTTTTATTATTATTATTTCTCTTGCCATCCGACAATGTGCAGCATGATCTTCAACATGGATCACTCATAGCTTTCCCGAAATAATAAGAAAACCACGGAAACAAAAGGAAACCCATGCACCAAGTCTTATTATTGCTATGCTTGCCATATTTGTTTTTATTGTTATTTTATACCAGGTATTTTTTTATTTGTCTTCTTTGTTTTTGTTTCTTCTTAGTTTAATTCGTTTCTCTATGTCATAGAATGTGTATGGCGTGCCTCTTGTATCCGGTATGATGACATGTCATTGCATTGCCCACTGCTGTGCTTACTGCATACCTGGTACCAGGTACCAGGTATGTTTCAACGCGGTATCTCTGTGGCGTAGCTTTGTGGCCACATAACTTGTACCTCTTCTTCTATTAATAATAGTGTTGAGGAATCGGCACGGACACTGATTGTGCTGTGGATGGACTTTAGAACTAACTGCAGTCAGTCCCGTTTCGGGGACAAACTACACGAGATTTGGATTCTTGTACTCAAAACTGGACTGAGGTTTTAAAAGGGTTAATCTGAAGGCGTTTTGGGGACAAACTACACAAGATTTGGGTTTTTGTACCCAAAACGGGACTGAGGTTCTGAAAGAGTTAATATGAAGAGCACACACACCCGGGAGAGGTTCGCCCGACTACCATCCTGCTGCGCCCAGAACGGAACCGGCAGCCCCAAGTGCCGTTCTTGGACCAGCGCGCTTGTCGCTGACCCCGGCCATGCAGCGGGTTGCAGGGTGTGTGTTTTCTTCAGTTTTTTCCAGGGTTCTGTATGGTGCGGTTTTTCCTATCGGTTCGGTGCGGTTCGGTGCGGTTAACCTCACCGCAACGCACCGTAGGATTTTCGCCTCCTCCTGGAAAACGGCACCGCACCGCACCGCACCGTAGGTTTTACGAAATATATAATAGGAAAACCGCAGCGAATCGCACCCGGTAGGATTTCAAAAATAACCGAACCGCACCGTTATATTTGTGAGCTTTTCAAACCGCACCGAGCCGCACCGTAGCATTTCCGATGTTTGAAAACCGCACCGAACCGCACCGTAGGATTCATCACAAAACCGCACCGCACCGACCGTAGGAATCACAGTATTTGAAAACCGCACCGAACCGCACCGTAGGATTTCTGTTTTTCGAAAACCGCACCAAACCGCACCGTAGGAAATATCACAAAATCGAAGTACACCGTGTGCGTCAAGAGACGGTGCCAAAACCCTTAGATTGTTTTTTTACGGTGCCGTAAACTCGAAACCGTAGAAAAACCGCCGGTCCATCCGTCGCGGAACGGTGCAACAGGGTCACGAATTCGCCCGGCTCATTCATGACGGTTTCGGCGCGGTTTCGTGTCAAAAGTGACCCCGCTGGCTTCGTTGACCTTATTATGTTATGTATGTTATATGTTGAATATTTTCGAGGTTGAAACACCAAAAAAAGGCTACCTGGTATGTTTAATGTTAAATGTGTCTATTTATATGTTTCTGATATATTATACCTGGTATACTCCTAGGCGCCGGAAGTACACCTACCTGCCGGAAGATAGGAAATAAATAGGGCATATTAAAATACCGGAAACAATTTGGTACCTTCTGTAAAAAATGATAAAAATATCAGAAACATTAAATAAAGTACTTACTTAGTGCCTGCGCATAATATTTTTTTTTATCGAGGATTTCCGTCGGAGAAATAGTCAAAATCGAAAGCCTTTCCCGTCATGCGCATAATCGGAGATCAAAAACTGCAAGGCTTATTACGGTATTTGGGCGAGACGGTAACGGCGGTAACGGCGGGACGGGACGGTAAAACCGCCGTCAAAATGGTCCCGCCGTCCCGTTCCGTCCCGTCCCGCCGAAAAATTCCCTGACCGTCGTCACTGTCATACCGTCCCGTCCCGCCGATAAAATCTCTCCCGTTTAAAATTACCGTCCCGTCCCGCCGTGACATCAAACGAAAACGGTCCCGTCCCGCCGTGACACCGAACAATTACCGTCCCGTCCCGCCGTGATACCGGACAATTACCATCCCGTCCCGCCGTGACACCGAACAATTACCATCCCGTCCCGCCGATGAAATCTCCCCCGCGAAATTATGGCCCCCGGCGTACATAACGTGTCTCCTCCCCTGCGAGATACATCCATTCGTGGTGGTCTGTTCCCATCCATTCCCACCACGAATCATCACGAAATTGATAAAATAAGATCGAGTTGTACTAAAATTTAGTAGTAATTCCTACTACTGGTATAAAACTACGAGGTACTATTAATACGCATGGGTTTCTTTTTTGTTTCCGAGGTTTTCTTCTTTCGGGAAAGTTATGAGTGATCCATGTTGAAGATCATGCTCCACATTGTCAGATGGCAAGAAGAGGAATAATAATAAAAATACATGTTATCTTGAATTATACACAACTCCCATATATACTACTATAAATGAAATACAATACTGGCACGGAAGGGTGAGACATGGGCAGGAGGTAGGGCAGGTAGACTTGGTGCATGGGTTTCCTTTTGTTTCCGAGGTTTTCTTCTTTCGGGAAATTTTTGAGTGATCCATGTTGAAGATCATTTCATGCTGCACATTGTCGGATGGCAAAAGAAATAATAATATCGTACGTACCTGGTATAGCACAGAGTAAATAGTTGTACAGGCGTATTTTCGTAAATTTATTACTTTAATCTTGGGAAATAAATATGAAATTGCTCCGCACCACCTATATTTATGTATGCCAGGTAGTTCTTTTTTTAGCACAAAAGGTTATACTGGCGTTGATGATCAGCGAAGCTGCTGCATGGCTGGACTTTATATTTACATGTTGAAATGTAAGTAAGTACTGCCACAGCAGTTAGTAGCCGCAAGCTCGCCACTACTGGTGTGGGCAAAAAATATGTCAGGTGACCTGTCATCAAGCGAGACGCAAAACGTGCGCAGTCAACGATGTAGGGCCGAGTGTTCCACACTACACCTACCTATGAATAGTAGTTTCGTGTCAGTAAAAGTGTGTTTGTATGTTTGTATGTATGTATGTATGTATGTATGTGTGTGTCACAAGGCAAACTTGCTGTCTGTCAAGGGGTAAAAATGCTGCATTCTAGCATCTTTGGTATGACGCGTACGGACGCCAAGGATAATTATCTCACGGGCGGGGTTGATCGATCAGCAGCGAGCGGCACTAGAATCACCGCCGCCGCCACCATCTCCACCATCACCTACCTCAACAACAACCACCAGTAACCCAGCGCAAGCACAATAATCGTCAGAACAGCCACCATGAATGAGCTGGCACCGCAACAGAAGAGTACTTGGGGCAGGGGTGGATAATAATATCAGAAACAACGTCGCCCGTGTAATAATTGATGGTAGAACTTCTCGGAGCTTGTGGGCCGCGGGTCGAGAAGAACAACGCCTGCGTCGGGCCGGCTCCCTTCGCGCAATCAGCAGTGCCGGAAAGTCTTCACGTACAACCGCGCCGACCTTGCAGCCGAGGGAAAAAAATCACCGTCCCGCCCCGTCGAAGACAAATATAATTACCGTCCCGTCCCGCCGTGGGAAAAATATTTGCCGTCCCGTCCCGCAAGGGGAAAAATGTTTACCGTCCCGTTCCGCCGAGGGAAAAAATATTCACCGTCCCGCCCCGCCGAGGGGAAAAACAATACCGTCCCGTCCCGCCGAGGAAAAAAATTATAACCGTACCGTCCCGCCGGAGAAAAAAACAATTACCGCGCCGAGGGGAAAAAAAATGACCGTCCCGTCCCGCCCAGGGAAAAAATATTCACCGTCCCGTCCCGCCGAGGGGAAAAAAAATGCCGTCCCGTCCCGCCGAGGAAAAAAATAATAACCGTACCATCCCGCCGGGAAAAAAAAAATTACCGTCCCATTCCGTCGTGAAAATCTGTCCCGATGAATTTTACCGTCCCGTCCAGTCGAGAAATTGTGCACCCGCCGTCCCGTCCCATCCCGTCCCGCAAACTTTTGATGTCTTCATTTTACCGTCCCGTTGACATTTTTTTTGCCGCCAAACAAGAAAAATCTGTCCCGTCCCGTCCCTCCACGATTCTCAGTCACTGTGATAAGCCTTGAAAAATTGCGTCGTATTGGATTCTTATGTTCGAAAAATACACACTTGCAGCAGCAGCAGCACCTTTGCAGCATCCAACGAGCAGAACAGAAGGCGTGCAAGCAGCAGTACCTACCTGTGCAGCACAGCACAGTCGCAGCAAGCTGCAGAAGCAGTAAACAGCAGCCAGCACCAACAGGCGAACGTGCGATCTAACTTGCGCTCCTCGATACTCGCTGCGCAAGCAACGCCACAACGAGAATATCGGGCCTCCTTCTTTGTTGCCCTCTCTACCCGAGAAGGGATCTGAGCGGCGAAGATCACAGGAGCGTGGCCGCAAGGGTACGCGCGCTTGGAGCAGCAGCAGCAGTCGCAAGCAGTAGCAGCGCCTGTATCAGCGCTTGCAGCAACGCTTGCTTGAGGTGGCTCTCTTGCTTGCAGCAGCACTTGCTTGCAGCAACGTTTGCCTGCGGCAGCGCTTGCTTGCAGCAGCGTTTGCTTGCGGCAGCGCTTGCTTGCAGCAGAGCTTGCTTGTGCAGCAGCGCTCGCTTTTGCGATACGTAGAGCCCCGAGAAAAAGCGTCAGAAATCGCACGAAACCGCGGTTTTGTACGGTTCATTCATACAATGCACCGTAGAGAAACAGCGGTTTCATTATACTGCCCCCCCCCCCCTCATTCCCTTCAACACCATCCACGGCGGATGCGCGGCACTGCCTGCTCAAATCAGCCTCAGCCTCGAGCCACCTCACCATGAACCGTTCGGCTGCTTTAAGGATCCCCCGGTACCACTTTCCGGCCTTTTTGGCTGCAGTGGACCACAACGCGGTCTCAACTCCAAACACCAAGGAAGAAACTTCCATTGACCCTTCGGTGGCTCGGAACTCTCTAAGGTCTTCGACTAAGTAAGGTCGAACCAGGTGGTGGGTGAAAAGGACCGAGGGTCATACACCTTTGCACGAAGTGTGAAACAGTATAGGAACTCACTATCCGTGAAAAATCGGGTAGCAGGGTTAGATGTTTGCTCAAGACGGTCAACGTCTCGGACACCTTGACATGTCATGTTCTAACCTTGTTATGTTCTAACTTACCTGGTACATATTTTTCTGATTTGTTTCCAAACATACATGTGAAGTTTAATAAACGTGATATTTTTGTAGTCTATGTTGCTGGTTTTTTTTCGCACGGTACTTGGGGTGAGTACGTGCCAACCAGAAGCCCGGGTTTTGAATAAACGTGTCGGAACGAGACTTGTAGATTCTGATGGACTGGAGGCATCGCGGCTATACGGCACGTCATACTGCGTGGCGTTTATTGGTATTAACCTGGATCAGCTGCGTCCGCTGCTGTGTCAAGCCTTGCATCAAAATATATGTATACCTATGTTTGTCAAGTTTTCGCACTTTTGCCAACTTTTCTCTTTATACGAGCACTCTTCCGCAAAACAGTAAGTACTTAGACACATGAAGCCTGACCGGACACATTGGTCGAGGTCTCGGTAGCGCCCCGCGGGCGCTTAAAGTTTCCCCCCAGCGGGAGTGGATCAGCCGATTTCCCTGGTTTCAGTACGAGAGGCCTTCTTTTGTACCTGGTACGTACGTATCGGTAAATGTTGTCTGCTTTCTCCCCTCGGTTCTCGTGCGCTCTGAAAACAAAACTCAGATACATACCAGGTACCTAACTGACAGCATGCACATATCAAATCGTTCCAACGCTGCCGCCCACACGCATGCATGAATCCCATCGTTCCAATGCTGCCGTGCGTGTGCGACATTCCCATGTGCGCAGTGTTGCTGTGCCTGGTTGTGTTCGTCGGGGTGTTCCACCGTCTGCCAGTTATTTTTTCACATGTATGTATGTAACCAGGCCGACGTACATCCCTGTACATGTTTTTGTGTTGTTGCACGGAGCACAGGCCACCGCCCAGACCACAAAAGCTACAGTCAACAGAGCGTGCTTATGTTGCAGCGCTACGGGCTTCAGGAGTCGCCCAGGTGGGCGACAGGGTATTCTGTGATGTACGTTGACTGACCTGACCAGTGACGCACGGAGGGTGCATCGTGTAAGTAAGGCAGCGATAAAGCCGTAGGATGGCTCGCTGTCATATCGATGTAGGTATACAATGGAGTGTCCCCGGCGGGGGAGGCCATTGTCTGGGTCATGGAAACTCCGTATAGGCTGTAATGGTCGATGCGGGTGCTCTCTGGCCCTACCTGGGGTTAGTCAATCCCACCAAAGAACGAAAGAAACAAGTCAAACCATATCCTGTTCACACACCGTGCATGAGTCTTGCCCACCACTTTCATGTCAGTTGCCCATAACGTGCATGTCAGTTAATCCCACGTCGCATTCGCTGAGCAATATCAACACTCAACTCTAGTGGCGTCTGGCCACCCCGTGGCCAGAGAGGATTTAGGAGCGAGGTACGGAGGAAATCCCCATGAGGACTCTCTCAACGAACGACAACAGCTGGCTATCGAGGTGAGACCGAGCCGATAGCGGCACACAGGAGGAGGCAGCTGTAACACTTACCCCCAGCTTCCAACAGCATCACAATCCTGCTGTCCAGCAGCAGCAGCAGTGGGCACACCTTGCGCGTATCGATGATCGTACTGCGCATATTGCTGAGTGTGATCCAACCTTGCCACCGCTCCAGCTGTGCTCAGCACAGTGCGCCAACAGCAGCAGCAGGCAGGGTACTATGCGCATGTGGAAGATCCGCGCTGTACGCTCTGTACTATTACTTTGTAGTGTTCGTTGTTGTTGTCTGTGGCATTGACCTATGCACGCGTACCTTCCGCAGTGTATGACCGGCACGTTTTTGCTCGGTATCGATCATCCCCGATATGTTCGTCGACTCGAGTACAACAAAAACAAGTCGTTCGTACAAACATCGTGTACATACAGCAGCGTTCGTACAAAAGATACTGACATCAGTAGTAGTTAGTGACTGCAGTGTTCCGTACACTGCTGAACGATAGATCATAGAGCCAGATGAAGGAGATCAGTACACGTACGTTCCGTTGTCGCAGCATGCGTATCTTCTGCCGTGGTACACAGGTATCTAACAACATGGCCTTTTACAGCAGTACTGCTGTAGATGCAGCAGTTCTACCTGTACAAGCTACTTTACTGCTCTAAGAGATCCTGTAATGTGTTTTGGGTTGCGTGAAAAACACGACATGCAGGCTGTACGCAAAACACGACGTGCAAGCTGTACGAGCACTGCTCTAGCATAGGTGTCATACTGCTGTCGTTCAAACACGTGCTTCGTATGTTCCATTCCCAGCATCCGCGTTTTTTGTTTTTCACTCCTGACGTTCTTGTACCAGTACATCCACCTTGCTTTTCTGAAAGTATGATATACTACAAGTTGTGTGTTTAAACCCAAGGCACAGAGTTTGGCCGCGCTTACGTATGGTGTGCGTTCATAACTCAACATTTCACAGCTCCTCCCAATACTTGGGAGAAAAGCAAAATGTGTTTGACAAAAAAAGGCTGCTGTGGGTGCTTCCTATACTCCACTCGCAGTATTTCGTGCGTTTTGTACTCCAGGTACTGCGAGTACTCGCAGTATTTTGAGGTTCTGTACTGCTACTTCAGATACTACTGCGTATACGTTCGGGCTCGCACTATTTCGCGGTTCTCGCTACGGCTGCTGTCGTGAATACTGCCTGTTGTGCTTCACGTATCTCGGGGTTCTGTACCACGGGGACTGCGATGTTCATTTTGATCGTTCCAGCAGCGACGGTTACAAGTTGTAGAGGGTTGCGTATATCTTGGCAGGCATTGTTGTGAATTTTGCCGTGTGTGTTCATGCGGAGAGTTTGAGCACTCTGTTCTCCGCTCTCTCTCTCCTCCGCTGTCCTCTAATACAACGACTATAAATAATCTCATCAGACCACGTGGTGGTCAGGGCATCCAGGTTTAGACTCTACGAACACACTAGTGCAGCTTGAATGCTTGAGGTCTGATACCAGAAGCCAAGATACCTTCGGAGAGGTCGGCTCACGTGGAGCACGATTCTCCGGGTGAGCAAGATCTGAGGCGCGAGGTAAAGCTGGCGATTGAGCACAGTCAGGCGTCGATGATGAACGCCATGAGGGAAATGATGGCCGAGTTCACGAGGAACAACGGCCGATCGGAGTCCGGCAGCGCTGAGGGAAGCGCTGCTGTTGGGCAGATCCCGCGTGGAATAGTGCCTCTCAGCTGTGAGAGAAACCCCTGCTGCTGTTGTAGGCATGGCACGGGATATTGCAGCAGAACTTCAGACTAATTTGCGTGAGGGCGCCTCGCCAGATTTGGGAGTAACTGGACGCGGAGGAACTGCGTTGCCTGTCGAGGTTGGCCCACCGAGGGGTCAGCCAGACCAGCCTGGGAGGACTGGAGAATGGAGTGCATACCCTGGCGGTGAGTTAGATGGTGGATTTGATCTACCTCTCTCGCGTAATTTGGCATATAAAACATACCCATGTGCCATCATTCAGCGGGCTGAAGCCTGAGTTCAACTCCTGGACACGAGACGCTAGGTATTTCGCCAAAGGAGTTGGTTTCTTGTCTGCTTTCGTGTCCGATCCACCGCAGTACATTCGCGTAGGGGAATTGAACACTGAGAGCTCGATGCTTGTCGATAGCGTGTTTAGCCGCGAAAGTGTGCACGTGCATACTCTGGCGTGGAATTTCCTGTCGACTGCGCTCAAAAGCAAGAGCGACAAGTAGCATTTTACACAGGTGTACCTCGCCGAGGCAAGCGTGGGACGCTCTCCTTGCGTGGTATGGCCCTCAAACGACAGGGGGCAAGTCGGACCTCTCGAGGCGCTTGAATAGCTTTACAATAGCGCCGGGGAGCAACCCGCTCGAGGAGATGGGCAGGATCGAGGATCTCGCCGCGGAAAAGCACGCAGCAGGAATGTCAGTAGACGACCACATGCTGTACACCATCTTTATTGACGCTTTGCCTGCTGAATACGAGGTGGAGGCTCGGAACCTGGCATCACGTGACAGCATCGGCCGTGATGACATCATCAAGGTTGTTCGAGAACGGCATCGCCGACTTTCTGGAAACAGGAAGAAGGGGTCAACGCTGGCCACGCAGGCCATGCTATGCACGCCGGCGGCAGTGGCGGTGGTCGCGGCCAAGGTGGAAGCAATGTCAGAGAAAAAGGCGGACGGCGACGCCAGCCTGAACGAGGTGGAAAAGGCACCAACGAGGCCGGTGGTGGTTCGGCCGCGGCTACTGGTGGCAATGGCAGCAGCGCCAAAGCCAGCAGCGGAAGTATTCCAGTGGGCAAGTGTCATAGGTGTGGCAAGAAGGGCCATTGGAAGAGCGACTGCACGGCGAAGCTATGCAGCCGATGCCAAGGACGGGGGCACTCTGCGGATGCCTGTCCCACGTCCATGGACCGCTGCAGTCGATGCAACGGGCTGGGGCACGCTGCTGATGTCTACCCCTCATCGAAAGAAGAAGCTGTCATGGCGGTGGCGAGCGAGGTTGGGGCAAGGGACGACGACCAAGAGAAAGGTACGGTCCAGGCCTCAGAATTCAAGGCCGAGGAAGCAAGCAAGAACGGTGATGGTTCGGGGGAAGGGGAACCTGCTTGGCAGGTAGGAGACGAGGCATGGATATGCGATAGTGGTGCATCTACTCACATGACGCCCTCAGCAGACTGCATGATCAACTATAGAGAATGCAACCTGAAACTGCGGATCGCCGATGGATCCACTCGATCGATTGAAGGTTACGGTGACATAAGCGTTGTCTTTCAATCCGGAAATGGTCTCGTGCAAGTGCTGCTTACCAATGTTGCGCACGTGTCGGATCTCCGCTACCACCTGTTTTCCCTGCCCAATCTTGTCAAAAACGGTCACGCCTTCGAAGGGCGCCCCACGGGGGTTGTAGTCAGGCTCACGTCAGAGCGTTCGATCGTGTTTCCGCTGAGTGGGACCCTTTACAGCATGTACGGCTACCGGGTCGACCGCAGTTGTGGGGAAACTGCCTGTGCTGTACTCGCCCCGGAACAACCACCCCACAAGTCTGCGATCAACATCAATGATTACCACTGCGCGGCTAGACACTCCCATGAGGCACTACTGCGCAAGACCGCGGAGCAGTGAGGGATTCTCCTCGAGGGAAAGCTGCTGGAGTGCAGAGGGCGCTCCATGGCGATGGGTCTCCGCAAAGGTATCAAGCAGTCCACTCACACACGAGCAGCTAAGAAGCTTGGGAGGGTGTTTGTGGATTTGAGTGGACCTAAGGTGGTAGAGTCTCTCGGAAGAAAGCGGTATACTCTGATAGTGCGCGACGATTTTTCACGGTATACGTGGGTGTACTTCATGCGCCACAAGTCGGACGCCACCGAATTGTCCGAGCAGTTTCTTGCGGATTCTTGTGTAGATGGTGTCCCTTCTACTGTGGTAATCGTCCGATCTGATGGAGGTGGCGAATTCCGCGGAGGCCAGTTTGGCGACCTGTGTAGATCACGAGGGATCAAGCAGGAGTTTACGACAGCCGACAGCCCCCAATTTAACGGGGTAGCAGAGCGCGCGCTGGGTTTGATCGAGACGGCCGCAATGGCGGGCCGAATCCAGGCTAAAGAGCTTTTTCCGGGCACGCAACTCCCGGCCACTGCGTCATTGTGAGCGGAAGCGTCCCACTGGGCGTGTGACGCCTTGAACCGCAAAGCAACGACAGCTAACCCTGAGAGCAAGTCGCCGCATGAGATGTGGCATGGTAGCCCCCCCCGGTGGTATTACTACCTTTCCTCAAGCCTGGCTCCTACAAGGTGAAGAGGGAAAACAAGTCACAGGTGAAAGCAGAAGAGTGCTTTTACCTTGGCCCTGCACCCAACTACCCCCGAGACTCAGTACGAGTATTGACGGGGCAACGCACTGTGCTAATCACGCGAAATGTCGCCTGGCAACGCGTGTCGCCAGTACCACCTGTACCTTCCCAGGCGAATAACTCCCTGTGTACGGAAAAGGGGGGGTCCAAGGCGGACGACGTGAGCACGTCGGATCGGGGTGGTGTGGGGGGGGGGTGAATGAGCTGGGCGACGGTCTGGCCCACTTGAACGATCTCGACGTGACGTGGGGTTTTGACCTGGACGCGTTTATGCAGGAGCGCATACATCAGGTACCTGACGCCGGCGAGGCCGGCGACGAAACACCAGAGACGATGGGTTCGTCTCAAGGGGGCGCCATGGACGCCTCCTCGGCCCCGAGGGGGAGGGCCGAAACAGCCGAGACGATGGGTTCGTCTCAAGGGGGCGCCGTGGACGCCTCCTCGGTCCCGCCAGGGAAGGCCGAAAGCGACCCGTGTGCAGCATCAGTCTCCGACACCGGCCAAGGGAACGGTGAGGGCCCTCCCGCGATCCTGTCGGGCAGGCCAGCACACGAGTTCAGCAGCTGGGGACGGCTCCCTCCAACAGTGCGGGGCCGGACCCGGGGTCAGAGCCAACGCCTGGAGGGTGAACCTGCTGTTAACCAGCTAAGGATGGACAGAGGAGCCGCAGACGCGCTGCTTGCGCCAGCGTAAGAGTAGTGGGCGAAGCCTGGCAGTATCCTGAATCGTACGTCATGGACGACGGAGGACGCAGTGGCCTTGACGGCCGGAGGACCTGCCGTGGAGAATAAAGGGGAGTTGAGCGTGTGCATGCCGAGTGGTTTCCCGGAAGACGTAGAACCGCCCCCGCAGTCCGTAGCAGATGTAGAGCGTTCCCGATATAAAGCGGCGTGGCACGAGGCCATGCAAATTGAGTTGGACGGTCACAAAACGACCGGTACATATGAAGCCGCGACACCGCCACGAGGGCGGAAACCTGTAGGCACGAAGTGGGTGTTAACTTACAAGACGGATAAAGATGGTATGATAGTAAAGACAAAGGCCAGACTTGTGGCTAAGGGTTTTAGCCAGGTGCAGGACGTAGAATACTTTGAAACGTTTGCACCAACTCCTTCGTCAGCGTCAGTTAAAATTCTGGGGACTGTTGCCAACGAATACGGTCTGAAGATTTTTCATCTAGACGTCGCGCAAGCTTTTTGTTCGCGCGAAACTCGACGCCGAGATATACATGAAACTACCCGGTGGGTGTGGTGACATGTCAGGAAGGATCGTCCGCTTGAACAGATCACTGTATGATCTAACGCAGAGCGGACGGCAGTAGGCCGGATTATTGGTAGAAACCGTGGTAGAGTACGGTATGGAGTAGTGTAGGTCTGACCCGTGTTTTTTTCGCATGATTGTGGACGGCAAGCAAGGTAGAACTGATCGTGACCGTCCATGTAGATGACATCGTGATTGCAGGATCGGACGAGACATGCAGAGATTTCCATGCCGCGCTAGTTACGAAATTCCCCACAAATAACCTCGGCGAACTGACTTGGTATACTAATAATTGTGCTTTTAAACGCGACTGGGAGTTGGGAACATTGGAGACTACGCAGAAGGCGTTTTTAGAGAGCATGCTGGGAACATTGGAAATTACGCAGAAGGCGTTTTTAGAGAGCATGCTGAATCGTTCTGGTGTTAACTCATCCTCTGACATCCCCGCGACCCCCGGTGTGGAACTAGGTCCAAGAGAGGAGGGCGAAATTGGAGGAGACTGGCAATACAGGGAGGCTGTGGGCAGCTTGATGTGGCTGTCGACCATGACGAAGCCGGACATCTCGAACGATGTGCCTGCTGTGGTGCGCCACTCCCACAACCCAACGGAGAGGCACTGGAAGGCAGTTTTGAAGCTTATGGCTTACCTCCATGGGACCAGGTTTATGGGATTGACTTTTGTGCGGGGTTCGGGATTGGATTTGACAGCGAAAGTGATGCTGATTATGCCGGTAAGTCGAACGATAGGCGCTCGGTATCGGGAACGGTAATTACCCTAGGGGGTGCGGCCGTCAGTTGGGCAAGTAGCACGCAGAGGTGTGTTACGTTGCCGACAGCAGAAGCAGAGTATGTCGCCCTGGGTGAAGGGGTGAAGGAAGCCTTATTTACGGGTGCGGTGTTGACGTTTATTTGTCCAGAGCTAAGCGGATCATGTGTTCGGGTTTTCGAGGATAACCCGGGGGCCATAGCGTTGGCTGAGAACCCTCTTAGTTCTGCGTGGCGTAAGCATATTGACATGCGTTTTCATTTTGTCAGAGAGCTACTTCGTGCTAAGAAGATCGACATTCAGTTCGTAGCTTCGGAAGAGCAGCACGCGGGGTTTTTTTACGAAATCCCTTGCTGCGACCCCTTTTAAGTATCATCGTAGGTTCTTGTTGAATCTGCCTTTGTGCGGCGAATAAGGGGGTATGAGCATTGTTCGATGAGTACCATGTTTGAGTGATGCGAGGAATAATTTGTCAGGTCGCCAACCCTGCGCTACTTTGAGGGGCATGGGGGAGTAGGGCACAGCTTGACATTGTATTTTCTCGCCATGGTCATCGTTTGGAATGCGGCCGTTGTTCAATTGCAATGGTTTGGAGTATATGTGTTATACAGGGGGGGGTTTCCTCCTTCGGGACTGTGGTTGGCTGTTCTTGGGTCCTAGCAAGTCTTGAATGTCTCTTCGGTCTCGTCACTGCTGTGAAGAGCCAGGGAGGGTGTTCGTTTAGACCGTTCCAGCAGCGACGGTTACAAGTTGTAGAGGGTTGCGTATATCTTCGCAGGCGTTATTGTGAATTTTGCCATGTGTTCATGAGGAGACTTCGAGCACTCCGTTCTCCGTGCTCCACTCTCCGTTCTCCGCTCCGAGGTACGAGCTAGGCTCCGCTCTCTCTCTCCTCCTCTGTCCTCTAATACAACGACTATAAAGAATCTCACCAGACCACGTGGTGGTCAGGGCATCCAGGTTTGGACTCTACGAACATACGAGTACTATTGTATATAGTCTTCTAGCAGTATTTCGTTCGTTGGCAACGTTCATATTACTACTGCTGCTTCTCCGAGTACTCGCGGTAAATTCTGAGATACCCTCAATGTGCCCATTATATACTTCGAATATGACGTAAACTTCCACCGTTTGTGCACCGTGTCGACAAATTATCAGGCCCATTGTTCGGAACAAAACACTCCCAGATAGTCCGACGAGTGGGAGTTGAAGCAAATTACTTTCGCTGGGGACATCTCGAGTACTAGCAGTGGCAGTATTGTTGAGGTATTATGCACTGCGAGGAATGGTGTTACGATACTACTGCGGGTACATACTCGCCTGTGCTCCCGGGGTTTGGTGCTGCTCATACTCTCCTTACTCTCAGTATTTGGGCCTGCTCAGCACTCGCAATATTTTGGCCGCCAGTACTTCAATACACTCTCAGTACGCGGAATACGATTTGTTCTCGAGCATTTATCTGTGCAACCCTTATGCTTCCCTGAGCACTAAGAAACATATATTTGGTGGGGGTTATACATCGTATTAGTGTATCTTACTCAGCCGGTCACATCATATTGTGGCGCAACCTCGACCTCTTTTAACGTTCTTGTGCGTACGTGTACGCCGGGTACATTGAACTCATCGCGCGAGTCATCTGTTCCGGATCAATATCCACTTACCGGCACCCTATTTTTATGATATAATTGCAGTAATATGATCCCACACTAATTCCACAAACAGGATAGTCTGTCCTCAAAATTATACGTGTTTATCCTTCACGTTAATGATGGGTGGATACAGCTACTAATAATCACAAATCAGGTGTGTGTGCAGGATTTCATACAAACGAATATTATTCCGCTCTTGCGCCACTCCCCTAGGCACCTCCCAGAGGGGAACCTTGTATCCAGATTGCCGGCGTCCCCGGTGGCTTGGTAGGTGGTCCGCGTGCCTATCAAACTCAATTTCGTGGGTTCAAGTCTCACCGGGTGCATGCTCGTGGCTTTTTCTCGCAAAAAAGAAATTGATTAGCGGAAAGCGCGAGAGCGTGAGTTAGGTACATTAGATGAAAATCGACGAGCAGTGGGAATGCTGAACCCTATGCGCGACAAAAAATAAAGGCGCGCACCGGGGGGGGAGGGGATGACACCTGTGACCACGGCTTGTCCAGATTAGAAGCTCGTTGAGGGTAAAACCTCCCACGAGGAAGGCTGGAAATAAAAAGTGATGTTGAACATATATATATATATATATATATATAAATACAAGTATAAACTCGTTTGCCGTGGACGGTCGCTGTGCGGACGATTCGGTAGGCTTTCGCAAGATTGTCAACCATAATTCGCGAGACCTTTGAACTTTTCGCGAGTAGAGGGACTTAATTGTTTTTTGGGAATAATTTTATCAGGAAGGACTGTCAGTTTTCTGGACAATTAAACGCTGATCTCAGTTGCTTTGGCGTGAAGAGACCGGTTATGAGACGGCATAGCAGGCGAGTCATTATCAGACGTTTTACGTACGTGGACACATGTAGACAGCAGACGACGCGCGTCACACTGGTGCTACCTCTTTGTATACCGCTGGGCCTCCTGCTGATGTTGCTCCTGCTGGTGCCGCTCCTGCTGGTGGTGCCGTCTTGCTGGTGCCGCTTTTGCTGGTGCTGCTTCTGCCGGTGCTCCTCCCGCTTGTGCTGCTCCTGCCTGGCAGACGGCATCGTCTGCTCCTGGTGGTGCTGCTCCCCGGAGTGGACGACACCCTTTCTTTGCTGCTGCCGCTAGTGCTACCTTCAATACATCTACGAAAACTCCCCAAGGCTCCTCTGCCTCGCACTGTTCAGGCGGATCTTGGGAGTCCGTTTCGAAGAGAACCCGCCTGTCCAAGTCAGTGCTCAATCCCATTGTAAAGTGCAACCGCTGCATCTCCCAGCTGAGGAGACAAAACTTGGAGGCAAGGTCGATTTTGCGACCTGCGAGCGCGACACCTGCCCCGGCGGCGGGATAATCTCAAAGTGGCCCAAACACTGCTGTGAATTCTGCTCCAGGCCTACCGACGTCGGCACCGTGTCCTTCACGCTCCAAGAAGGACGTGGCGGTGAGTGTGTTTTGTGCTTCTCTGTTGCTGCTTTTGTTTTCGTTGTTGTTGTATGCTCCCTATCTATGTCTACCGCCGAGGCTGCTGTTGTTGAGCTTTTTCCGCTTGCCATTTCTTTTGTGATACGAGAAACCGCCCACTGCTGCTGCTGCTGCTGCTGCTCCTGCTCCTTTCCCTGCTACTACTGCTGTAACCCCGCGCGTCTACTGCCCCTGATGCTGCTTTTTTGTTGTTGATGTAGTCGTCGTTAGCGTTGCTGCTGTAGGCTGTGGCTACCGCCGCTCCTGCTGTTGTTGTTGTCCATGCTGTGGTTGTTTGCGATGTTGATGTTCCCGCAAGCGAGAAGACGAGACTTCGTGGCGCAGCCCACTACTGCTGCTGCTACTGCTCATTTCCTGCTGCTGTAACCGCGTGAGCCTACCGTCCCTGACGCTACTTTCGTTGTCTATGTAGCCGTCGTTCGCGTTGTTGCTACTGTAGGCAGCTTTGAGCTGCAGTCGTGATTTACCTGGTATGATGTTGTTGTTGGCGTTGCTGCTGTCCCCGCACGTTGTCGACCTTCAGCACTAGATAAAATAAAATCAAAAACATGATAATTTCAAGATACTTTTAGCACACTACAACCAAGATGTGTATGCCATTTTTTCATGATACGAGCTCACAGCTCACACACACCGAGATAGGGGCATGGTACGCGTATACCCTACTGCTGCCGTTGCTACTGCTGTTGTATTGTACAGCCTGCGCTCCTTTCCACACCGAGACAGGTGTCTACCGTCGGTGCTACTTGTTTTGTTGATCAATCTGTATGTTGTTGTTGGCATTTGCTGTTCCCGCACGTAGTCGACCGTTAGCGCTGAATCCGAGAAAAAAAGCGTACTAATTTCAATAATAACATTTGCTGATGCGCTCCTGCGAGTGCTGCCATTTGGTTTTTCGCTCCTCCCGCTGCCGCTGCTACTGCCTTTGTTGTTTGCAGCCTGCGTTCCTTTCCACAACAATGTCCACCGCCGCTGTTGTTGTTGTTCATGCTGTTGGTGTTGTTGTTCCCGCACGTAGTCGACCTTTTGCACTACTACTGTAAATCCAAGAAGAAACAAATATGATCATTTCAATATGTGTTATCGTCCATGGCAATGGGAAAGCGCATTATCAATAAAAGGTTTGAATTTCAACGATACCCTCCAGAATTTTTAGAGCGCCCTTCCTATGGGCACGTTTAAGAAAAAAAATGCCAAACGTTTGGAAGAACCCGAAAAAAGCAAATCTGGGGCCAATGTTGGGCCAACTTGAGAAAACCCCAGGCCGATCTTTGGTTCGGAGCAGCGAGATTCTGGGTCCTTGACAGACATCGATCCACAAAACCAACGACTGCGCCATGAATTCTGAACGGAGTGCGCTCGTTAGGGGCTCCGACCCACCCTAGGGTCATCGTCTTCGCACCATGGCCGGTGTCATGTGGCGGGAGCTGACGAGGGGTATGATAAAAAAAACAATTCGCCGCTGGTGTGCACAAAAAAACAGAAGACAAAACTTCTCTATCCATCTCGAACGGCAAAAAATAGTGTTTTTCAGGTTTGGGAAGATACCGTAGGACGCCGCCGGCAAGCTCTCGCCCGCTAGACCTTCAACCCACCCGATATCTTCGAGGCCGTCATCTATATTCTTTGACCTTACCGGACACTGCGCGGGTTGGCCTTGGCCTGCGTCTATGTTGAGATCGAGCGTCGATCGCCGCACGACCTGGTTTCTATCAGCGTGTTGACTATTTTCAAACGGAAAAAACAAATTACGCCGCCAGCAGCCCTTGGAGGGGAAAAGACGAAAAAAAAAAAAAAAAAAACTTTTTCCCCTCAGCGGCGGTGCGAGGAAATTTTCGGCCGTTCTTCGAAAGCAATACGTTTGAAAAACAACTTTTGAAAATCGCGTTTCTGTTGGCATAATAAGTCTTTTACAACCAATATGTTTATGCCATTTTTTTTTATGATACGGCTCACACCGAGACCTATTCTTTACAGTCTCCATTTTTCCCACTCCAAAACAGAAGTTGAGACCTTTATATTTTTTATTACACAAGCTCTGCTTCCACACCGAGTGCATGCGCTGCTGCTGCCGCTGTTACTGCCGTTGGCATGCCAGCCTGCGTTTGTTTCAACACCGAGACAAGTGTTAACCGTCGCTGCTGCTTTTGCTGGATATGCCGTTGTTGGCGTATACCGTAATCATGCGGAGGTTCGCAACGGGTGCGATTGCGTTTTTAAATGGTTCTAGGTTGTGTTTTTTATCGCACCCCGGCGCTATCTTTCCGATGGGTGCCAACCTTCCGATGGGTGCGAACCTTCGCATGATTACGCTATATAATTTAGTTGTTGGTCCCGCGCGTTGTCGACCTTCAGCACTGAAACCCAGACAAAAAAGAACGTACTAATATCGATATACAGTGGTATATTTTTGCCCACTATAATCAACATGTTTTTTCTATTTGTCTTTTTTTATACGAGCTCTGCCTCCACATCGAGACAGGGGTAGAGAATGCGTACCGCCATTTGTTTTGGCGCTGCTGCTGGCGCTGCTACTGCCTTTATTGTTTGCAGTCTGCGTTCCTTTCCACAACAGTGTCTACCGCCGCTGCTGCTGTTGTTGTTCATGTTGTTGCTGTTCCCTCACTTAGTCGACCTTTTACACTGCTGTAAATCCAAGACGAAACAAAGATGATAATTTCAAGATATATATGTTCTTGCCCATTACAACCAATATGTTTTTGCCTTTTTATTTAGTATACGAGCTCACACCGAGACCTGTTGTTTACAGTCTCCGTTTTTCCCACTCCAAGACAGAAGTTGAGACATTTTTGTTTATATTACACAGGCTTTGCCTCCACACCGAGTGCATGCGCTGCTGCTGCTGCCGCTGCTACCGCCGTTTTCATGCCAGTCCGCGTTCCTTTCAACACCGAGACAAGTGTCTACCGCCGCTGTTGCTATTGTTATATATGTTGTTGTTAGCGCGGTTGCTGTTCCCGCGCGTGGTCGACCTTTAGCACTAAAACCAAGACAAAAAAATAACGTACTAATATCGATATTTTGTTTGGGCACTGCAACCAACATATTTTTGCCTTTTTCTTTTCTGATACGAGCTCTGCCTCCACATCAAAACAGGGGTATATAATGCGTACTGACATTTGTTTTGCGCTGCTGCTGCCGCTGCTGCTGCGGTTTTTGCGAAGGTGTTACCTCTTGAGCTATAGGGGTAAAAGATCGATCGATCACCCAGCCCAAGGTAATCCTTATTACACTCTCCCCCCCCCCTAAATCGCGTGGTATTTGGAGCGTCGGAACCATAGACGACCGTACGCTGACCTACCCGCTTCGTTTCATTACCTCTGGAACCCGGGAGATGTGTTTTTTTAGGTGTGCACGCGCAAGCGTTTCTGTAAAAGAAACGTTCGAAGTGAGGTTCGAATCCGTGACCTGGACGACGTCAAACGTGAAGGTGTTACCTACTGAGCTATACGGGTAAAAGACCGATCGATTACCCAGCCCACGGTAATCTTTATATCATTTTGGTATCCAGCCTGCGTTCCTTTCCACACCGATACAAGTGTCTACCGCCGCTGCTGCTGTTGTTGTTTATGCTGTTGTTGTTGGCGTTGTTGCTGTTCCCACGCGTAGTCGATCTTCAGCACTAAAACCAAGACAAAAATAACCTACTAATTTCAAGATTTTTGTTGCCCACTATAACCAAGATATGTATTTTTTTCTGATACGAGCTCTGACTCCACATCGAGCCAGGGGTATAGAACGCGTACTGCCGTTTGTGTGTGCGCTACTGCTGCCGCTGCTGCTGTCGTTGTTTTTTTTTGCACACTATAACCGAGATTTTATTTTCCGAACAGTAACTGTTGTCGTTGTTGTCTACAGCCTGGGTTTCTTTCCACACCGACAACAGTTGTCTACGGCTGCTGTTGCTTTTGTTGTTGAGACATGGCAACAGACAGGCGTTGGGTACACGAACACGCTCCCATGAAATTATGCTGTTGCTCTGTTGTACCTGGTACGTATCATGGTATGCGTTTTGTTATTTTGCTTATAGAAGTCTGCTGCATCCATTTTTTTATGATACCATTACTGCCTCTACAACTACTACCACTTACATTTGCCGCCTCCACTGCCGTTCTTGTTGTTCTTTCCCTCTCATCCCTATTTGTCATGCATGCTTCCTTCCTGTACAGCGCACGCTAACGCCCATTTTTGGAACTGTCTCAATGACATCGTCTCTTCCACTTTGCCGTCGCCGTCTCTGCCGCGAAAAACGACGGAAGTGTTCACCTACACTATTCACCGCATCCCATTCTTTTTTACCATCCATGCTTCCTGCCTCTATATATAGCGAACGCGAACGCGTTTTTTTACTGTTTTTCAAGTATTCGTCAAGTAAAGTCACGCCAACGGAACCCTTTGCATTCAACACGCCTTAGGGTCATCCTTATCGGAGAGTTTTTGCCCCAGAGTTTCGACATTGTTTTCGTGCAATTTCTAAATATATTCTGTATTGTCGGTTTGTTGTCTGAGATCTATTTTTGCAGGTAGGTCGGGAAGGGTTGCGTCTACAGCAAAGGAACCATAGAGGAAAACGACATCTTGATCGGCAAAACCTCGTGCACTTCTCGTGCTCCAAGCGCTCCAGGAAGCTCTTCACCGACCAGATCGAGCAAGTTCAGGACGAACGCCACGCGAAGTTCGCTGCAAATGCGGGGGTGGAACTGGAGAAGAGCAACGCCAAGAGCAAGACTGTGTCGGTGAACCTCCTCGGTTTCGGACTCGGAATAGATGTTCGTACTTCAAGAGTCTACTCGTGTTATCGTGGTCTTACTGTAGAGCACCATACACAGCTGATCTGCATTTGGTCTGCTTCTGGGGTCTGAAATAAGAGGCGTTTCGTTGCAGCGTGCACCTGCGTTCAAAATATTTTAATATATTTTCAGCAAACATCCGTTGTGCTTGGACTCACATGTCTGCCAGTGGGTGCGTTAAGTGCAAGCGTGGGGAGCGGACTGGGTCATTTTGACCCGGTGGGGTTGCCTTCGCCCTAGAAGAGTGTCGGGTGTTTGTTGCATCTCCTTCATCAAGCGAGTACCTTGGCGTGTGCCAAGGTCTGACTGATTTTTCTGCATCCTTTTTGGGTGCTGTGGACCTTCGCTTTAGCGAAGGATCATGTTTTTTTCGATCTACCTTGCGTGTTTGGCCGGATGTTGTTTCCGTTGTTAGGAGTGGCGTTCCCGTTTGCAAAGACCCTTAGTCTCTGCTACTCTCGTCGGTTCATTTTTTTTGCGTTTCACGCCGGCCCTGGGCCCACTGCTACGCTTCGTTCGAGACGTTTTTCCTCGAGGAATTACTATAGTAGTTTGTTTTGGCGTTCGCCAACGCTTTCCGTTCGTTGTAGAACCGATATATTAGGATGCGCAAGACGTGTGTCTACTGTTGCTCCGGCTCGTTGAGGAAGTGCTAACTGTCGTCGTTGCACATCACGCTCATGTCGCCCTTATGTCTCATAGCAACTGTACAACAAAAATACTACGAGTTTCTTCGGTCATAAGAACTGCTCTCTTACGTCACCCTCGTCTGCATGTTCCACTCTATTTCCCCTATTCAAATGCATATTTGGTTATCAACAGGTCAATTTGAGCTATTGCCGCAATTGCAGCACATGGCTTCAATTATTTGGTAGAATAGCTCAAACCTAACCATTAATGACCGAATACGTATTTCGACGAGAGTCTTACACGCTACGCTCATACCACTCCGAAGAGAAAACTTGTAAGTACAGGTATAAACTCGTTTGCCGTGGACGGTCGCTGTCACGGCGTTTCGGTAGACTTTCGCAAGATTGTCAACCATGATTCGCGAGAGCGTTGAAGTTTTCGCGAGTAGAGGGGCTTGATAGTTTTTTTTCGGGAATAGTTTTAACAGGAATGCCAGTTTTCTGGACTATTAAACGTTGATCTCAGTTGCTTTGGCGTGAAAGACCGGCTATGGGACAGCATACGACGCGGGTCTTTGTTTTTATTTGCGTGCGTGGACACATGTTGACAGCATATGACGCGCGTCACGCGGGTGGTGCTTCTTCGTATACGGCTGGGCCTCCTGCTGGTGTTTCTCCTGCTCGTGCCGCTCCTGCTCGTGCCCCCCCTGCTCGTGCCGCTCCTGCTGCTGCTCCCGCTGTTGCTTCGACTGCTGGTGCTCCTTCTGCTGGTGTTCCTCCTGCTTATGCTGCTCCTGCCTGGCAGACGGCATCGCCTGCTCCTGGTGGTGCTGCTTCTACAGAATGGACGGCACTTTTTCTGCTGCCGCTATTAAATAGTGCTGCCCCCAATCCACCTACGAAATCCCCCCAAGGCTCCTCTGTCTCGCCCTCTTCTGGCGGATCTTGGAAGTCCGTTTCGAAGAGAAACCCCCCGTCCAAGCCAGGGCTCCTTCCCGCTGTAAAGTGCAACCGCTGCATCTCCCGGCTATGTAGACAGAACTTTGGAGGCAAGGTCGATTTTGCAGCCTGGGAACACGACACCTGCCCCGGCAGCGGAGTAATCTTGAAGTGGTCCAAAGACAGTGAAATCTTCACGAGGCCTATCGACGTCTGCACCGTGTCCTTCACGCTCAAGACCGGAGGTGGCCGTGAGTTGTGTTCCGTGCTTCTTTGTTGCTGTTGTTGTTGTTGTTGTTGTTGTTGTTGTTGTTATTCGCTTCCTATATCTACCATCGCGGCTGCCGTTATTGTTGTTTGTTCCCTATGTCTACCGCCGCGGCTGCTGTTGTTGAGCTTTTTCACAATTAATTGTTATGATTTAACATAAAGCAAATACTGTATTCGAGTGTCTGCGCAAAATATTTGAGTGTATCGGGGATTTCCGTCGGAAATATAATCATATGCGAACGCCTTCCGGCATGCGCATAGTCGGGGATGAATAAATAGGTAAATATTAAACTCTCATGTTTGAAAAAAAAACACTTGCAGCAGCGGAAGCACTTTTGCAGGACCCAACGAGCAGAATTTAAGTCGTGCAAGGAGCAGTGCCTACCTATAGCAGCAGCAGGAACATCAACAAGCTGCTGAATCAGTAAGCAACACAGCAAGCACCAACAAGCAGCAGTGCGATCAAACTTGCGCTCGTCGACACTCGCTGTGCAAGCAACGCCGCCACAACGAGAAGATCGCGCTCCTTCTTCTTCGTTGTCCTCTCTGCCCGAAAAGGAGTGGTATTGCGGCGAAGGTAAGGAGCGTGGCGGCAAGGGTGCGCGCTTGCAACAGCAGCAGCAGCAGCAGCAGCAGCAGCAGCCATAATATGCAGCAGCCAGCAGCGCCTGCAACAGCGCTTGCAACAGCGCTTGCTTGAGGCGGCTCTCTAGTTTGCAGCAGCGCTTGCTTGCAGCAGCGCTTGCACGCAGCAGAGCTTGCTTGTGCAGCAGCGCTTGCTTGCAGCAACCCTTGTGTGCAGCAACGCTCGCTTGCCGCAGTGCTTGCTTGCCGCAGCGCTTGCAGCAACAGCACCCCACAGCCAGCTGCACACTACTACTGGCAGCAGCAGTAGCAGTAGCAGCAGCAGCAAACTACATGCTGTAGTAGCAGTAGTCCGTGACGTGCATCAGCAGCTGCAGCTGCACCCATCTGCTGCAGCAGCAGGCAGCATGAGAAAACCAACGAGCAGCGACACTTGCTTCGCAGAAGCAGATGCACGAGACGAGGGCCACTCCTTGAGGATATTGTGCAGCTTGAGGCGCTTATGGGACGGCAACGTGACCGTAAGCGCCCCAGTATCAATGAACCATCCCAACACTTCCAGTTGCGTGTCCCACTTAGTAATTTTCTTGGCTGACAGGAGGGGCGGATCGGAAACACCACGTTCGCCCAACAAGCGAAAGTGTCCCGACGCCAGTGACTGTACAGCACGCAAGCAACGGCGGCCGTCCGGCCGCCATTGCAACTCGACGAGAATGCCATCGTCCACGTAGTACCCCACAAATAAAATGCTCCCGGTGTTGCCCCCTGAACCAGGAACGGGCCCACAATAACGCGGGATAGCAACGACTCGAACCCCCCGTGGCTGGGAGAGTTCAACGTGCGCAACGGCGGCAGCCCCTTGATGGGAAACGTCTGTGCCTTGAAAGGTAGAGTGGGTGTGAGCATACTCGAGCGCAGATGCCATCAACCCCCAAAACCCAGGACTATTGCGCCAACCAAACTGCAAGCGCAAATCCACGACAACGTGATCACTGAAAACGTATCCAAAATTCGGCGCGCCTGCCGGATCAACCAAAACCTGCCGAAAAGCGTCTTTGACATCCACAAGGCCCAAAAGGATTCGGGCGCGGCTACCATGCGTCTGCCGCAAAAACAACACCCGTAACAGCACATCACGAAGCACATGACCGAGCTCGCACGATGGTGCGGAGTAAACGTTAGTGTCACCATTAACGCTGGTCCGACCGCCCTCGCGCGCAAACGTAAGATCGTCAATAATCCTTAGTTTGGGTTCGAGAACGACACTCAGCGGTGAAAGGTGAAGACCCTGAATCTCGTCTGGTTATCGCAAATAAAACACCACCACTCGGCCGTGCACCACATCTGCGCATAACGTATTGTGGATAGCCCCAGCATGCGTGGCGACGACCGGGTGATTACCATACGCGAGTTCTGTGGTCAACCCCCCCCCCCGTGCGACGCCGACAGGCACGCCCGGCGCCAGCACACGAAGCAACAAAGAAATACAAGGGAATTTCTAGATCTCACCATACCAGTGCTGAACGACAGCAACGTTAACATGCGGAGAGAAAATGGAGGAACCGATGCTGGACAGAAAAAGGTGAACGCTGCCTTGACACTGCCGCAAGAGTGAGGAGCTGAGTGATGCGACCTGATCGAAGCTTGCTGAGCCTCGCGCAGACACTACTCGCGCCACTACCTCCCGAGCGGCAAGCCACGCATCTACCTCATTTACTTGCAACGCATCCAGACGCGCGTCGCCGACCGCACCTTGCACGTACGCCGTGTCAACTGGCAAATAGCTCGCACGCACGCCCACACCCGTACTTGAACCCGGAGTCACAGCAACGCGATCACGCCCAACGCCGCCATTGCCAGCCAGAGCTCCTAACGCACGCCTACGCAACCCCCCCGCTCCTTCGCGGGTGGCCGGCCGAGTGCCCGCTACACAACTGGCGACGTACGCCGTCGCCGCTCCGCCACCGGCCCGCACCACGCCGCCGCCCCCCCAGGTGTTGGCCCAACCGACAAGAATGACCCGTGTCTTCATCCCGAACCAGAGCCCCCACCACCCCCGGCCCCCCCACGACCACCATCTGGGCGGAGCACCAGAGCCCGCGACCCGCTAGCTTGCGCCGCCGCGCCACCTCGCATTCCCCCAGCTGGAGCCGCCGATCCGCCTGCGAGGAGAGCTGCAGGAGAGCAAGAGTCGGCCGGGGTATTTGCATGCACGAATTTGCAGTCGGAGTACCGGCATTGGCCCGTGGACGCGAACATCCTGCACAGCGCGGCGCTCTTCTTTCTGGTCGGACCCGTCTTGGCAGAGGCGGGGCTTTGGCCCCGCTTGGGTGCCCCATCCCTGCTGTCGCGTGGAAATTGGAGACCTTCGACAAGCTTCAGAACGTCGCCACCGGACGAGCAAACGTTACGTGTACGACTAAACGCTGGGACAGACGGCGCGTCAAACACGACGTTGAACTGAGGGGGAACAGTCAACGGGCGAACTTGCTGGGCAAACCTCATGAGGTCGTTCACCCACAGGCGCAGGTCGTCGTTCACCATGTCACTCATGACAGCTCGCGCCGCGGAGCTGGAAAGCAAATGGATGTTGGTTAGAGTGCGGCGGCGAAGACCGGCCGCCGCGGATGTGAGCGAGACGTCGACGGGTGCCAGCCAGTCCAGGCACGCGCGGTCGTCGGCGACGTCAGCCGAGAGTCCAACTCTAGGAACCGCCATAAGAGCCTGGCGCAAGAGGTCCAGGCGGTCAGCGACAAAGACCAGGTGGTCGACAGGGCGGTCGGCACGTGGCCCATACACGCTCACGTCAAAGTTGCTGACAGCGCGAAGCTGAGCCGCCACGCCCGCCGTAACGTCGACGCTCTCATTCACAAATGACTGAATATCTGCGGCCGACTCGCCGAGGTTCGGAGGCAAGCGTCCCCGAAGCAGCCAGTGTTTGCGTGACGACATTTTCTTCCAAAGGGCCGTGTCGTCAGTCAGTTGTGATTTCTGGGCGTGCCGCTCCCTGGCATCCCCGCCGTCTCGCACGGAAGGCTCACGGTCGGCAAAGTTCCACTAACTGCTGAATCAGGACCTCGACGTCGGCGGTCTTGGATGCGCCGCCGGCGACGGCGTCCCGAAGGCTCGCAACAGACAGAAGCACGTTCTACAGGGATGACTTGACGCCAAGGATCTCCGTATCCATGCGGGAAAACTCGGAGGTCACCTGGGTTTGCCAATGCCGCACGTCAGCTGTCGATACCACTCTCCCCGAGGCTGCCGGCATAGATGGAGGACCAGCTGCAGCAGCAGGAGTAGCAGCCGCAGCAGCAGTAGCAGCAGCATCGTTGGCCTGGCGAGAGGCCGCAGCAGCGTCGGTGGCCTGGCGAGCCTCGGCTTCGGCTCGTCCAGCACGGCGTGCGTCGACTTCCGCTTGCACAGCAGCTACAGCCGCATGAGCATTCGCCTCGGCTTGTGTTTGCACAGCGAAGGACGCAGCCTGCACACCTCGCGCCGCAGTAGCCGCGTTGGCATCGGCCTCCGGCGACTTGCTCTCGTCGGACATCCCGAACTCAACTAGTCTGTATCACACCTTGAACCTGTAGCGTAGCCTCTGCTTCACTGCGCTGTTGCGTGTAGGTTGCGGCTACGTACGAGACAAGGTGTATGTACCAAGGGCTACGATTCATGCTACCGTGAAACATCGCATTCATCTGATTGGCTAAACTTCTTACGTACGTACAAAACGCACATTCTCTCATTCTTCCGAGAATACCCTGCGTTTTGGTTTTTGTTTTTTTGTCGCGAACGTTGACTGACATCATTTTGTTTCTTTTGATCTTTTTTTTAATTTATTTTCAATGTTCGGACGAGCAGAACAAAAATCACGGTAGAGACCTTTTACCCACTTCACGATCTAGAATTTTCAATCCCGGAAGTCAAATCTATTCCGGATCTTGTATGGTCTATTCACTGTAGGGAGCTCAAGTTGGCGGGTGGGACCCGTATAAAATATCTGCATTATCTGGTCTGATTTGATCTGATTTGATCTGTTCCAGGGCAGGTTCGGTTTCGTTGGATCTCCAGTATTAACATAACGATTCCGCACAGCATGTCATAACGGCATAGTATGCACACAACTACCGCTGCAACCGGGAACAAAATCATCAACTCTTAATGGAGAGTGTTACGGCCAGAGCCATACCCCGGAGTACCGACTACCAGGTTTTTATCAGGGGGGTATATATATAGTAAAATAGGACCTACCAGGTACTCTATACCTGGTAGACGAAAACCTATGTATGTACGTACTTTTATTAGTAATTGTTGGTAATAAGGCGCGCTCTCGGTAATACCTGCAGTAAGTAGTCATATCTACGATGCATCATGCCGGGCGAATACTGATTATTTTGAATTGAACTGGTATTGATTATTTTGTATTGTGCTGAACGAACGACCACGAACGAACATCTACTACGTACGTATTACTCCTCCTGTACGACGTCGTGGGTGCATATAAAAAAAATACCGTAAATGTTCTTGGCCTCTCCTGCTCTTGATGTATGAAAAACATAGTATTAATAGTAGCAGTAGTACGCACACACCTGTAACGAATACCAGGTACTGGATTTGGTCGTGTGTATCCTGGTTCCCACCTCGAGATCCGGCATAATAATTTGAAGACGAAAAATCTGCACTGCTGTCACCGCATTACTTGTATCTCTTAGGGATTCAGGAATCGGCACGGACACTGGTGCTGGATGTGTGTGTGTTCTTCACATTAAACCGTTCTTTCTACCCGTCGACATCCAGCACAACCAGTGTCCGTGCCGATTCTTCCATCCTAGAAGAGATACAAGTTCTGTGGTCACAAAGCTACGCCACAGAGATACTACGTTGCCACGTGTGCAGTGTGAACTGCAGTGGGCAATGCAAAGCCATGTCATCATACTAGATACGACAGGCACGACATACGCAATCTATGAAATAGTGAAACGAAAAGAAACAATCAAAGAGAAAACAAAAACAAGGTAGACAAGTCGAAAAAGAAAAAGAAGAAAAATGAAAGCAAAATCTAAGAGAAACAATCTGTCGTGCCCCCCCCCCCGCAGGCGAGGTGGCCTACACTTGAAAAAGAACGAGCTGGAAAAAAGAAGAAATAACAAAAAAACACCACTGCTTGTGAACAGAGTAAGACAAAGAACCAAGGAGAAAGTAACAAGGAAAAATAACAAAGGGGAAATAACAGGCAGACCAAAGCCCAAAGCACCTTCTAGGTGGCGGCAGCAGCTTGTGGTACGAGTAGTATAGCCAGGTTCTCCCTGCTAATCCGCCTGGTACCTTGCTACCCAGACTGCCGTCTCCGCCCTGCGTTCGTCAACTATGCCCAGCCCCTTGGCGTCAGACAATACGAGCCGAGCAGAGCAGGTTCGTCTTCCAACCACGCCACACGGCTCCTTGAGTACGGCTTATCAATCAGAAAAGGAAGAGGAAGAGAAAAAAATGAAATGAAAATCACGGAGAGTCAGCGCAAGAAAGAAAAAAAAAAAAAAAAAAAAAAAAACTAAAAGAGAAGACAAGGGAAGACCACGTTCGAGCCAGCTGCACCAGTTGGTAGCACTAGTAGTATGGTCATATTCTACTTCCTAGTCGACTTGGTGCCTTGCTACCCTGTCTGCCATCTCCTTCCTACTTTCGTCTACCGCCGTTTCCCTTCTACCCCTCCTGTTCCCCCCCCTCTCCGCATTCACTCGGTCGGGCTTTATGCCACTTCTCCTGTTGCCCCCTCCCCCCCCGTTCCTTTGGGCACCATCCACGGCGGATGCGCGGCGCTGTCTACTCATCTCAGCCTCAGCCTCGTGCCACCTCACCATGAACCGTTCGGCTGCTTCAAGGATCCCCCGGTACCACTTCCCCACCTTTTTGGCTGCAGTGGACCACAACGCGGTCTCAACTCCAAACACCAAGGGGGCAACTTCCGTTGACCCTTCGGTGGCTCGGAACTCCCTAAGGTCTTCGACTATGCATCTATGCCAAGTCTTACACTGTCCGCCTGGTCTCGGGTTCTCCCCACCAGCTATCGTCCCGAGCATTACCCGATTGGGTAATCGCTCCTTGCTTTGCCGTGCCACGCCCCCCGCAAAGAAGAGCCGCCGTTTGCGAATGGTCGTTTCGATGCTCTCGCAACGTGTCATCTTGAGGGCCTTCGCGTACGAGAGGGTGGCATGGTCAGTACGAAGTCGGCGCTGGAAGCCAATGACTCGCAACAGGACTTGGTGGTGAGCCGTTCGAAGCTTGGCAAAGTGTTCCGCTCTGAGGGTCCACGTCACACACCCGTACAGCAGGGTCTCAATCACCTCGGCCTTCAGCATTCGGACTTTAAGGCTAAGGGGGGCGGTCGTCCTATCATACAACTCCGGGCCGAACCGTTTGAAGCATGCTCGCATGAGGCGGATCCGTCGGTCGATTTCGAGCGAGAGGTCCGCGTTTTCGTGGATAACGCCGCCTAGGTATAAGAACTGGGTCGTCTGCTTATACCTCTGACCTGCCGCTTCGATGACGAGCGGTGGTGCGAGGGTTGTCCGGTCTGGTGTTTGTAGGACCATTGTCTCAGTCTTCTTTTCCGACACCGTGAGGCCTGCTGCTTCGAAGACAGTCACGATGACTGTCATCATTTTTGCGAGCCCTTCAGCCGACTTCGAGACAATTCCTGCATCGTCGGCGTACAACATGCCCCATACAGACCTTCGCACGCACGCCAATGGCTCCTCCTTCCCTGTTCGAACTACTCCAGCTTCCAAGAGTTGGACCAAATCCCTTACAATGGCTTCGTCTTGGCTGAAGCGTACTAGTACGACGTGTAACGCAGCAGCGAAGAACACGTTGAACAGTAACGGTGACAGTACACAGCCTTGCCGCAGCCCCTGCGTGACATCAAACCATTCCGAGAGCTCGCCGTCATCAGTACGCACGCGAGCCCGCATGCCATCGTGGAAATTACGGATAATTCTCAGCATCTTGGTTGGTACGCCAAAGCGTGTGAGTACCTTCCATAACAGCTCTCGGTCGACAGAGTCGTACGCTTTCTGCAGATCGATGAAGCACACGTATAAGGGGATTTTCCTCTGTCGTCCGAGCTCTTGCAGCCGGCGCACGACGAACAACATATCAATCGTTGATCGTGCGGGGCGGAAGCCGCACTGTTCCTCGGGGAGTAGTTCCTCGGTCTCGCAGTAGTTGCTGAGGCGGGACGCGACGATTTTCAACAACACTTTGCCTGCGTGGGCAACAAGCGAGATCCCTCTATAGTTGTTGCAGTCAGTTCGATCCTTCTTTTTGTGAAGGACCTTGATGATCGCATCTTTCCATTGCTGAGGGACTTCTCCTGTTAACCAAACATTGACAAGGATGTTGTGAAAGCGCTGGGCGAATGCCGGGTGGTCGATTTTTAGGAGTTCGACCGGGAGACCATCTGGCCCGACAGCTTTCCAATTCGACATCCCCTTAAGTGCTTCGGTCATCTCGTCTATGGATGGTTCATCTTCAAGCGACAGTTTAGGCGGTCGCGGTGGCAAGAGGTCGATGATCGTGGGATCGAGTTTCAGCGACTTCGTGTTCAAGAGTTTGTGATAAAACCCCGCCCATCGTTCACGAATTCGCACCTTATCCCGTAGGATCGTGCCATCCTCGTCCCTAATGAACTGTTCGCTCCTCGCTTTAGTCCCTTCCAATCCTACCGTACTCTTAAGGTGCTTGTAAAAGCCTCTTTGGTCGTTGTTCGCTAGGAGTCGTTCGGTTTCGGCAAGGTACGCTTCGAAGTACGCATGCAGTCCTGCGGCAATCACCTTCTGCAGGTTCGCACACGCAGATCTCAGGGTCTTCCACGCGGTTCTGTCCCGGGGGTGGGCACGCAAGAATTGTCGTGCATCCTCCCTCGCTGTCCATGCTGGCATGAATGCGGCCAAGGTTTCGGCAGACTCACACCATCCATGTCTGCGGTGGCGACGTGCAGGGGGTGGTACCTCTTTTTCGACCGCATCAATAACAGCCGCAGTGAAAATCTCAACCATACCAGACGTATTACGGGGCTGGATAGGCTGGTTGAGAGTGGAGATGATCCTGGAGACTACTCGTTCACGACAATTTCCATCGGACATAAAAAGCTGCCTGTCGAACTCTCGGCGTTTCGTCGGTCTACGTATTTGTCTGTTGGGCGCAAAACGACCACCGAGTCGGACTTTGATATACAAGATGTTGTGGTCTGAGTCAGCCTTAGCTGGGGCAGGAGGCTGTGGGACGACTTTCGCATCTTGTACTCTAGGTCGATGGACTTGACGGGTTAGGATGTAGTCAATCCGCTTACGGTCATTCGGGCCGGTGCCGTTGTAAGTATGCGATATCCCACCCTTGCGCGTGCTGAAAAACGTGTTGGTGAGAGCCAACTTGCAATTGGTGGCGAACGACAGGAGCCGTCTGCCATTATCGTTACGAACATCACGTCCATACGCTCCCAGCACTCTGCTTTCATCATCACCGCACCCTTCCTTCCTCTGTCCAGTTCGCGCGTTGGCATCCATCAGTACAAACAGACACTCTTTCGTCGGGATTTTTTTCACCAAGTACTCCAGCTTCTGCCAGAAGATACCTTTCAGTTCGGCGTCCTTGGTACAATCAGTTGGAGCATACGCAACGACGAAATTGACTGCCTCGCATTTGCCAGCCAGCTCAAAGCGCATAGACATTAGCCGCTCGTCAACGAACTGATGAGTATACACAGACTTACTGCACAACGATTCCTTGACAGCTAGGCCTACTCCGTACAGCCCTTGCCTGGTGGCTGTTGTTTCCTGTCCTGAACAGAAAACACGATACCCTGCCGCACGGAACGTCGTGCTGCCGGACCTCCGAGTTTCTTGCAGGCCAATGAAGTCACAGCCGAGTTGCCGTCCCTTCGCCAGTACCCGCTCGTCATGTCCGTACCCGTTCTTCCCCTTTACAGCCAGGGTGCGCACATTGTAGGTCGCTACCGTCACAAGTGCCTCCTTCTGTCTCTTACGAGCCTCGCGTGCTGCTTTCTTTGCCAGCCGACGTGAGGCTCGTCCCCGCCTTCTTTTTTTCTTTTTTTGTTTCTTTTTTTTCTCTATGGCGAAAGTGGCTCTCCGTTTCGTAGCCCGGTACGCGCCTTGGTTTCCGTTGGCTGGGTGCAGCCGTCCCAACCCACGCCGACAATCCCATCCTTCCTGTCGTGCATGCATACCCACGCTGTGGCCAGCCTCTCCACTCCACCGGCTGCCCACGTAGCGCTCTCTGCTGTGGTGATGTACCCGTCCCGCCTGAGGGATGAACTCCTCGGCGTCGGGGTTAAGAAGAAAAAACATCACCACCACCCCACGCGGTCCTTAAAGCGAGCAGGCCACCAGCCGGACCGCGCAAGGTTCCCTACCTACGTAGTCCGAAGCTCGATGTTCGTGTGACTGTCGCTAGACCGCTGCAGGTCCTGGCAGACTTCCTCGGCCCACCCCAAGGACGGGGCAGGCCGAAGCAGTTATACTCTGTAATAGTATCTACCTATCACAGAAGAAAAGATGTCGACGGGAATAGAAAGAGTCAAAAACACACAACACCTGACATGTTTTGTCCAGCAGTGTTGTTTCTGGTTGAAATTCATCACAATAATAGTTTTAGGGCGAAAAATCTGCATCTCACATGTTTTGTCCAACAGAAAGAGCTTATTTCTCGCAACAGGTGCCACCACACGACTGTACTAAGTAACTTGGACTGATATACGACATCTACAGCAGTAAAGCGCCTCCCGCAGCATAACAGCAGCAGCAGCAGTACTAGAAGCAGTAGGACACACAAGGCCAGGGTCAGCGTCGCCGTACGCTCGGCTTGTCGGCCTAACCCTTGCACCCTTTGTACGCCTACATACACATACATACGTACTGTAGTATGTACCCTGTACTCGTTTTTTTGTATGTTTCCTGCTTCCCACCTCGAAAGTCGGCATACTATTTTCGAGACGAAACATGTACAACACGAAGGAACATGGCATGCCCATCAAGAGCTTCTCGTAGCAGGTGCCACAACTATCACTCCTGTACAACATCTCCGGCAGAGCTTCTCCAGCAGGTAAACATCAGCAGCAGAAGCAGTAGGACCCACGAGGCCAGGGTCAGCGTCGCAGTACGCTCGGCTTGTGTCGGCCCTTTGTATACCGACAATGTTGTTGTGTGTGCTTCCTGATTCCACACACATAATTTGAAGACGAACAATCTACAACCTGACATGACATACATGTATCCAACAGAGGTTCTCGTAGCAGTGCCACCACTTCTACTCTGACTGCCGTACAACATCTACAGCATACCTTCTCCTGCTTTTCCATCCCCTCGTCAGTAGGAGGGTGGGCCTGACAATATCATCTGCAGCACATGGCCCGAACGTTGCTGTGGACAGTTAGACGAAGTCTTCCTATGACTACTCGTAGTTGGGTTTCATTAGGTATCACGTTCGTGGTAGGTATTATTAATAGAAGAAAGAGCTAAAAAAACAAAGCCGTCTCTCTGTCTGCTGTGGACAGGCCCAGACTAGTCTGTCTGCTGTGGGCAGGCCCAGACTAGTCTGCCTGCTGCGGACAGGCCCAGTCTGCCTGCTGTCGGCAGGCATATGGTCTGCCTGCTGTGGGCAGGAACAGTATGCATGGTGTGGACAGGCACAGTCTGCCTGCTGTTGGCAGGCACAAAAAAATGTTTATGTTTTTTTTATTTTCGACACGGCCCAGCACGCCGATATGTGTCTACACATGTTGCCGCACCTCGCTCGACCAACTGTGAACGACTTTCCACCCCACCAGGACGAGAGAGTGTCTTGCGTGTGTGCGTGCACAGATCCCGCGGGGACTGGATTTGGTGACGTGTGCGTCGAGCGCGGTGGTGAAAACTGGACAAAAACAATGTTGAACCACACACACCAACTCACACCACCCACACATAAATACAGAAAAACTCAAATCAACGCACCCTACCCTCGCATCCGAGCCGCTATGAATAGGTTTTTTGTTCCTTGGTAAAAAATCAAGCAAAAAATGGCTCGCTTCGCTCGCCCGCCTCATTACTAACGATAGTTGGTCCTAAATACTACCTGGTATGATCCCCCGTAGTAGTTTTGAGCATTGGGATGTCGTTGACGGCTGCCCGTCAAGGGGCAACTATGCCGTCAGCCGAGATCCATGCTCACTCGTGACGGGAAAAACATTATGTAAGACAGCGGCCGAAGAGGCCCGTGACGTGCGGTTCACGACCATATGCAAGCCTACGAATTTCTGCATTTTTGCGCAAAACTCGCGTTTTCACACATTAACATACATACGATGAATCGGAGATCCGACACTCGTTTCCTGAACGCCCAACCCTCAACGCAAAAACAACGGCGGAGCATCAGACCGACAACCCAGCATATCTTCTCCACACTTATTAAGGTCATGGACAGCGTGACACTTTGTATCCCTGGGCGGGTCTGCCTATTAAACCGGTACTCATTGGTACTCACGTTGATGTTCGCTTAGAGATAGAAGAGCCACTTAATTCCTTTCGTGTAGGACGGAGACTGAGACCACGCTAGTGCCTCTCTGGAAAACCCGCAGTTTTCCACCTAAGATACGCCTTCTAAGTGGTACAAATACGATCCCAGAGCCAGAACCCAGGTAATTACCGGGCTTTCAGCCTCATACAAAGCAGTATCAAAATAGTAGCCCACTCTGATGAGTCGTATACTGGTATGCAGAATTATGGGAAATTCATGGAAACCCCGATCCCACAAATTAGGACATGAGTCGAAGATGAGGCGCCTGAAAACACACTCCCACACCTCTGAATCGCAAGGCAACGAAGCCGACAAAGTACGTAAAAAATAATGAAAGGAAGGCGTAGCCTTGAGGGGCAAGAAGAAATCGTCAACGCAAAACCAACGCCATGTCACCCGCGACGGGGGGGGGGTGAGGAAGATGCAGGGGAAGTGAAAAGTGAATATAAAAAAGACGAGAATAAAAATATCACGGAAGATGTCAAGAAACACCGAAAACCTAGCCTACTACTCGGGAACGTGTCCTGTGTCACAAATGAGTGGCCCGATTACTCAGACCAGCCCCGACACTGAGCGGGGCGGTAGGCAGGACAGAAGACGCGAACACATCCCCAACCAAGCCCAAGAAAAACAATCGAACAAACAACCCAGGAACACGCCTGCCAGAAAACAAATTCGACCCGAAAACTCGGAAACCGTCAACAAATAGAAAGACCACCGTCCAAAATCCAGGAAAACGTCGAGAAAAAAAAATCGAGCGCAGCCGAGAAGCGAAACTCAGCTATCCACGGCGGCGCCTCGAGATTCGTCTACGTTACGCTGGACCCCCCGTGCAAACCGCGCTGGCCAAGCGAAGTTAAAGACCTCAAGAGCCGCGTACAGCTCCCGTCAAAGTCGTATAGCGCGCCGGAGAAAGAGGAAAAGCTTGATCGGTCCCGGGTCGTCAAAAAATCGAACTAAACATACCCCATCCGTGGGTGTAGTCGCGCTGATTTTCCCGAGCCACCACAGCCCGTTGTCGCCCTTGTAACAACAATTGGCCCTATTGGGAAGCACGGTGTTGCAGTATCGGCGGAGCCAGTCAGCGTGCGAAACGCAGCCATAGCCGGGTGCCAGAAACCGCTCGCCGTTATTCCTAGAGAGCTCCCGTTGTGCCGCGCCTATTCTTATTCGGCGGTACAGGTGGTTGGGTTGACGATGCTGGTTCGGGGTGCCGGCCCAGTAGCGCAAACTTGCTTCGGCGAGAAAGCTGAAGGTCCATTTTCCGTGCCCGGGATGAACGGGAGAGTCCAGTCCAGTGCGTCTCGTACATCACTGCGATGACGCCACCTCGACCTCGAACCGATTGGTGTCCGGTACTCTTTTCCACTTCGAGTCGGTGAAGAGGTGTCGAGACGTCGTCCTGGGCGACGTGGTACGGGGGAGATTACTTGGAGAAGTTGTTGAGCACGTACTGCGTAAACCCCGCTGGCAAATACTTCCGCATGTCACCACGGTCGTGGGGGTTGGAACAGGGCTTGCAGCGCTGAACTAAAACGCGCCGACGAGCATCCGCGCCCGGAATATCGGAGGGAAGATCGAAATACAGGATCTTTGCCCCAAGAGGAGACCCGTCCGGGGTGTCCGCTGCGGAGCCGGGGCCAACTGCGAGAACTTTGTAGGGGCCTATCCAGTTGAGTGAGAGTTTATCCTTGAGGACCTTGGCGTCCGTGTCGGGGGTTTCGCCTTGGCGGATGGTGGCCGCCGTATTGTGCACCCACACCCAGTCTCCAACGTCAAATTTTGGGGACCGGACGCAAAGCGTCGGAGAGGGCGAAGTTGCGGCGGTTCGCGCGGGCAACAGTGAGGGCGTGGTGTTCGCGAACTATATCGTACGCGCCCTGCTGACGGTCCTTCGCCAATTAACAATAGGCGAGGTGGTCGCGGGCCAAGCTTTGGTGGCCGACGACTCCAGCACGCTTGAAAATCGTGAGGGGGAGGCGTAGCAGCCGAGGGCGAACTGAACTTTATCAGCTGCGCCGAGGGCGTCGAAGTCATTCGTGGGGACGGGCGATGCATCCGTTGGCAGCGGAACCGTAAAAGAGGTTGTTTCCACGGTCTCGGTGCGGTCGCGTTTGGACCGGATGGGTACCGTCGGGACCAACAAAGCGGCAGGAGTCGGGGCCAAAACGACTGGTGCGGTCGGTCGCGGCCGTGGGGTTCGCGGCGGGTTGATAGCACGCCGGGCTGATGGTCTGAGCCCCGCCGGGCCCGAAGCCATAATCAACAGCAGGCGGCGCAGATCCAGCGGCGGCGGCTGTTCGTCGGCGCGTCCCAGTGGAGATGCGGCAGGAAGACGGCAAAGCGTTCGGAGGCGCCGGGGTGCCATGCGGCGAAGGGGTAGACGCGGCCGGAGCAGTGCTCACAGCGGAATCTTCTCCCTGTTAAGTGCTCGTCGGGGGAGGAGCGCGCAGGGCGACAGTCGACGCTGCAGCGGGAGCTTCTCCATTGCCCTGGCCTGAAGGGGCAGACGCGGCCGGAGCAGTGCTCACGGCAGAATCTTGTCCCTTCTAAGTGCTTGTCGGGAGCGGAGCGCGCTGGGCGACAATCGCCGCTGCAGCGGGGGCTTCTCCATTGCCCTGGCCTGAAGGGGCAGACGCGGCCGGAGCAGTGCTCACGGCAGAATCATGTCCCCGCTAAGTGCTTGTCGGGAGCGGAGCGCGCTGGGCGACAATCGCCGCTACAGCGGGGGTTTCTGCTGAGCCCTGGTCGCTCGCGTAGGTTACGACAAAAACCGAAGCCAAAGCGGTGTTGGCGGCTGGTGAAAAAACCACTCCAGCAAGGACGGCGGTCGACGGTGGTGACAGTAGCAGATACACGAGCGACAAATCTCCCCGACGGAGCAGAGAGGTCGTCAATCCTCATACGTGGCTCGTGTGCGCGAAAATGGCGAGAATCGATGAGGTGGAAGGCAGCCCACCCAAGACGGCACTTTCGATGCGGGGCACCAGCCCACCCGAACCGACACCGGGGGTCGGGGAAGAGCGAGTGCGAAACCCCCAGGCCTGGATGGGGAAGATACCCCCGTCATCGACGGGTGTGATGCTGCTAGACCCACTGCAGTCGTGTTCCGTGGCCGGCTCTGGCGAGAGAGAGAAAGAGAAAATCAGCATTGCCGTTAGCGCTGCCCTTGCGGTACTCGAGGGTGTAGTCGAAGGCTGTGAGGAACTCGAGCCACCGCTGAACTCGCGCGTTGCGATCCCCTACTTTGCCGATGCTCTGAAGTGCCTTGTGTTGCGAAAATATGTGAGACTTTGTCCCCCATAGGTAGCCGCGGAGTCGCTTGATACCGCAGACAATGCTGCCCGCTTCCAGGTTCAACGGGGTCCAGTGCCTCTCGGAATCGAGAGTAACGCGGCTGATATTAGCAATGGGCTGTACCGAGCCGTCCAGTTGTTCTTGTTCAAGCGCGACACCAAAACCGTCGATGTAGGTAGGCGTCACAGTACACTCGAAAGGGGCGGGAGCCGTCGGCTACAGCGTCCCAGTCCGGGAAGGTCAAAATTGGCGGGGCAGCGAGCTCGGCGAGGATCTGGCGAACAATAGCTTCTATGGACGGCGTAAAGACTCACTTAACCCCCTTCCGGAGGAGGGCAGTGAGAGGCCGGATTCGCATAGACAGGTCGGGCAGGAATTCGCGATAATATCCCACGCCGCCCATCAATGCACGGACCTGCTTGCGGTTTCTGGGTATGGGCATTTTCAACAAAGCCGAAACTTTTTCCACATTGGGGCGTATACCAGCGGGCGAAATGGAGTGGCCAGACAATTTGCGTCCGTGGCGCCGTGGCGAGCCTTCGAGGGGGAGAGCTTCAGGTTGTGTTTGCGCAGGCGTTCGAGAAGGACTCGTATCGTCTTGATGTGGGCCGTCGGATCAGAGTCAAAGACGATCACATAATCGAGGTAGGCCGCCACCTGTGCCAGGCCTCTGATGACTTCGGTAATCACTTTGACGAACCAGCCGGGCGAAGCACTGCTGCCTTGGGGCATGAGGAGTCACTCGTAGAGTCCCGTAGGAGTGCAAAACGCCGTGAGGGGGACGGTGTCTTTGTGCGCGGTAATTTATTGGAACGAGGAGACCAAATCGAAGAAGAGAGAAAACACCCGTCCCTTTCCCAGGAAGTCGAGAACTTGATCTACGCGAGGAATAGGCAGCTGGCTGAGGTTGCTGATCTGATTGAGTTTCTTGTAGTTCACTGTGATCCGAACGCCTCCAGACTTCTTCGGGATGACCACCAGCGGGCTCGAGTACGGAGAGGTCGAGTGCTGGATCAGACCTGCCGCTAGATAATGATTCAAGGTGGCCTCCACTTCCTTGGCCAGGATTGGGTTGATGCAGTGCGGCCTGGACGTCATAGGGGCGCTTCCTCCCGGGACCGAAATCACGAAAGGCATCAGCGAGCAGGAACCAAAATCAGATTGGGACTTCGAGAAAACGTCCGGAAAATCGCAGAGAACATCCCCCAGCTGTTCTATGGCCTCAGGGGTCCGGTCCGTGCCGTGAACGTCAAACTCCACCTCTCGCATATGCAGCGGCAGACGTGCCCAGACGCCCAGGAACGAAACGCGATGTGCTGGGCTCAAACGCTCAAGCAGCGAAGGCGAGGGCGAGGTTGGAGCTGCGAGGGCGGAAGTCGTAACTACGGAGACCGGAGCCACCTCAAATAGTCCTGAGGGGGGGCTGGGGGCTCGGCTGTCCTGATGCAAAACGTCCAGTGAAACGCTCAGCAGTGGAGCGTGGGCGACGCCGAGGATATCTCCAGACTCGAGGGCCGCCACTCCCACGAGGGGACGAACCTGTCGCCCGGAGGCGACGAAGTGCTCCTCAACCGAGGGCAGGTCGGACTGGGAAATCATGTCAACTAAGTAGTGCCCAGTGAGTGCCGGGGAGCCATCCCTTGGAACCAAAATAAAGCGCAGAGAGTTGAGGATCGTCAGACAGGGTGATGCCTGCCGCGCCCTCGTAGCGGAGATGGAAGCTTCCACCGGAAGCGGCGGGGATGGCGTACACGAACATGCCTGTCTGGGTGTGGTGAAGTAACTCCAACTCGCCAAAAACGCGATGGTCTGACGGCCGAGGTGGGAGAGAGCGGTAGGAGCGGCTATTAAAGCGCATCCAGCTGTCATGTCCCAGCGATACTGCATGCTGCATCACTGAGGGGGGCACCACGCACGCCCAAACGGCGAGGGAGCACATAGGCTAGTTGTCTCGAAACAATTGGACGCTCAGGCGCACACTCGTCGATGTTTCAGAGGGATTGATTCGCCAACCCCCCCCCAGGAACGAGGGGCGCATTTCTGTTCGCACGCGATGGATGCAGAACAAGCCGTGAGCATGCGATGCAAAACATCTTGCCGAATGGAGGTCTGTGAGGAGCCATTGTCAAGAAGCGCCACGAAGCCAAAAGGTGTAATAACGCCAGCTACGCTGTGTATCGAGATTTTGCTTGTAAACGAGGCGTCATCGAGGGTAATGGTGCCCTCGACGAGGCAGGGGCTGTGTTCTGGCAGCGCGAGGGAGGGGTCGACACCAGGTGCGAACGCCAAAATCTCGGGGCTGTAATCAGCCGATGCGTCAGAAAAATTGGTCTAAACCTCCGAGGGAGGACCTAGGCAAGCGCGGGCCACGGCCACGAGGCGGCGCTGGGGAAATCTCATGAATTCTGCCAGTCGTGGTCGGAGTGCAAAATTCATGAGAGGAGGCGAGGTGCGCGTACCCGGCCTCACTTGAACGGAGGATGTCACGAACGGCGGAAAAAACGTTTTGTCACGCCATCGAGAGGGGTCTTGAGCCTCGGTGTCATCTGCCCGGAGACCGATGCCCCACACGGGGGTCAAAAGGGCTGGCTTCAGCCAAATCGTTGGTGCTAGTGCTCAATAGGTGCTGCTTCATGACCGGGTTCTGCGTGAAATTAACAAATGAACCAGCAAGGACGGCGTCTTCCCGAACGCGGTCCCAGGTAGCGCAGGCGAAGTTATGCACGCCTCGACCGAGGCGTTTCTGCTCGCGAGGGTACGGCGAGGCCATAATCCGCTCCGCTGTGTCGTGGTCCAGAAAAAGGCGAGTCTTTTCAGCCATCATATACTGCTCCGCGCAGGAATATGTCACTCCGTCAATGACCAAAACCGAGGGGGGCCACTGTGAAAAATAGGAGGGGGGCTGCCAGAAACGTACCACCCGCTCCGTTGAATACTTCAAAGAAGGGCCAAAGACCAAAGAGGTCGAGTCGTCGGTGGCATCCGTTGCGGTGTGTGGGGGGGGGAGTGTGCTTCTCTGAGAACACTGAGCCCCTGGTGCACGAGGCAAGTCCGGTTCCACGTATACTGGCTCATTGTCACCATTGCCCGTAGGGAAAATCGCTCGAAGGTTCTCTTACTGCGCCCGATGATCTCTAACCAAAGGGGACAGGGGGCTCGGAGCCCGTTCTTCTTGACGAGAGCCGCGATATCTTCCGAACTTATCGGGTATTCTGTCCGGTTGATCTGACCGGAGGCTGTGGAGTCACCACTGGCTCGACGGGCAGTACCAGGCTGTTCCTGTTCCACTGGAGCCGAGGGAGCGCGGCGCACGTGGAGTGGCGTGCGCGAAGACGAAAGAGGGCCTGCAAACCCTGTAGACGACTTCAAGAACGGTGCTCCGGTGAGGGGCAACAAAGGGTCCACCGGAGAGGGCTTCCGTCCTGTAGACCTGGTGGGGAAGGGGCACGAGGTACCTATTCTTGTCGACTCTTCCTTGATAGGAAAAAGGATTGAACGGCCACCGTTATTGCGAGGAAACGGCGAGTGGAGCTTCAACCGAGATCTCGGGTTTTCCGTGTTTGCCACCGCGCACCTCACACCGACCGCCACCGCATGGCCGGGAGGTGAAAGAGGAGGACACCCTCGCTGAAAAGAACGACGCGACGGCGCGACACGCGCGATGCCGCGCGGTGCGTGGTTCGGGAGAGGGGCGTTTATCTCGCCTGCTCTCGTGCCCAGGGTGAGGGGAGCGGCGTTCGAGGCGCGGGCTCCCGACGTCATCGAAGACGCCCGGGGACTCCCCGGTATAATCAGTGGAGCTGAGTCGCTGCGTCGGCCCAAAGTACTGGTACGGAGCACAACGCGCGGGAGGGGGGCGGCGCAGGGCGACGCTGAGTGCTTATCGAGCCTGGGACGCGTGTATCTTGTGAAATCAATGTAATTTATCCAGGCAATGCTGGTGGCGGTCGGGCAGGAGGAGCCGAACCGCCGTCGACCTGTCAGGTACCGGCGCGGGAGGTGCCCGGCTGGCGTCCGTTGGGATTACAGTCCGAATTTATGCAAGGCACCGTAGCAAACCCCCGACGCGGGTAGCCGCGGTGGAAGAGGCAGAGGTGGTCGAACAATCAACGTGGTAGCCGGAGTTAGACTGTTGGTGGCCTCGTTCCGCTTGTGTGTTGTAGCTATCACCTTGTCTGTGGCCTTGGCCGTGATGCTGCCCACGTGAATACCCTGAACGACGCATGCTTTTCTTGTGGTTGTTCTTGTTCGGCCGTGAGTTGTTTTCGCGGTGGTGTCGGGTCATGCGTTTTTGTCAACGACGGAACGCCGCTCCGTCGTCGCCGAGAGTTCCGAGGTCGGGGTTAACAATAACGCTGAGGTTTTGAAAGGGGTACCTACAGTGTCAGAGGGAGTGTGAGTCTTCGTGGCAATTCAAACAGAGGCCTTGGGTTAATCTGAGGGCGGCCGCGCGGGCGGACGACGAAAGTAGACCACTGCAGACAGGGGGGGGGCTCGGTCTGGATAGACACGCAAACAGCGTGAACTTCAGCATAGTGGTGTTGTTCTAGGGGCCAGTAGTTGGAAGCGGTGTCAAGCCACGGGTCGAGGCAATCAGGGATGGATTTGTGGACGTTCATCACAAGCGGAATATTGCGCGACCCCGTCTGTCAAACAGGCGACTGGGGAAGCGTCCGGCCCTGGCCGCGACCAATACCGGCGGGCCGGGGCCCCGACGGGGCGGATGACCGCACACTCGTCGAAGACGCAGGCAAAGAAAAACATTTTTCGCCGTTGATGGCAGGTGTCGTATTATTCGCGAGAGTCTCAAAAGCCAACCACATGGCGTCCAAAGTACCAAACGGCCTCGACACCGTAACCAAAACCCCCGGGTACAGCGTGAGCATCGATCTGGGGAACTGCTCATTCACTGCCATCCGATCAACCTCCAAAACAACCTCCACCCCCGGAGCCAAAACGCGCTCAGTCCCCGTCGCTGCCGCCACCACTCCCCGAAACGCACGGCTATACTCGTAAAAAGGGGTCCCGTTAGGTACGCCAAAATTATGCAACTTGGTGTAGCTGGCCCCCGTGTCGGTGCGGTCGAAGTGGTTGCTCAGCAGCCTCAGGAGGAGCGTGAACGCTTCCGGTCCCGTCGATCCAGCTGCCAGGGCGCACAACACCTGCTCAAACAAACCATCCATCAAGGTAGTGAGGGGGGCGGTCGTGGGCCTGTCATGTGCGATGGCGCACGCGAAGGATTTCTTGACGGGGTACTCCCAACCAGGGATCTCATCCGTAAAACTGGGGTCTTCGTGGCTGCCATCGTTGCACATCATGATAATATCAGACGTGGAGGCCTTAACCGAACGAGATAGTTACTGCGCGGCGTCAGAAAGGTTGATCGAGGAGGGAAAGGGTAGAACAGCAATGCGTGAAATATCCTTCAGTCCCAGGTGTTTGTACGCACGTTGGTCGTCTGCGGTGTGCTTTTTCGCGGCGGCGGCGGCAGAGTCGATCGCCGCCGTGCGAGCGTGGACAAGGTTAGACGACACGGGCATGGCGCGGTCATCGGACATAGGCAAGCGACCAAGGAGGGCGGCGGAGGAAGCAACTTCCGCCATCGAGGGAACCACTTGCATCTTGTCTCCAGTGATGATCTCCGGAACAGGGCTTTCGCCGCTGCCGTTCGAGGAGGATCTCGAAGAGTTTGCCCGCGACGCGTCTCCCCGAAGGCGGTAGCGCTAGTGACGCCCGTCGCTCGAGCTGTCCTTCCCCTGGCCCCGCCGCCGTCCAGCCCCGTTTCGCCTAAATGTGCCTCTGCCGGGATCTGAACCCTGTCCACGGCGGGTCTTGCCGTCTTGGCCTGCCGAGGCTCCCCCCGTGCTTGGGAGCCGGCTGTCCTGGCCGTCATCGCGGCGGTAGAGGGTGGCCACGGGCCCCAGAGCCGTTGGGGACTCCCCGGTGTTGGTGGCCCGGGGGGTCGGTGAGTCCGGTCGTCCGAGAGGGGGTTGAAGGGGGCGTGGGCCTGACCCGAGCCCTGTTCGACGTACGGGGGGCGTTGTCCCAGGGCGCCGAGGTTGGCCTGACGCTTGCAGTGGCGCCCATACTCCGTCGGGGTCAGCCAAAACACGGTGAGGGAGCACAAGTCGTGCGCCTGCCGCAGGCTTATCACGAGAGCCATGGTGTGCTCCCGGCGTTGCTGAGCCTTCCAACTGTCACCCGCCATGACGAGCCAAGCGTCGTGTACCGAGAGGTCGTCCTCGCCCACGTCCAGTCGGAGCTTAAAGCGGCAGAGACGACCCTCGAAGCCGCCTCAAGGGAAAACCACGAATATGGGCCGGTGGCCATGCGGGCGACGCTCCCATGGAAGGAATCCAGATCCCCAGTACGCCTGCTCCGGGCCTCAACCACAATGGAGCTAGGAGGGAGCCTGGCGGAGGATCTAAACCCGGGGCTGGTGTGGCGGTTGGCACGGCTTCGGCGAGGGGAAGGCGCTCCCCTGCGTTTCTTGCCTCGGCAACAGGACGGGGCTTTGTGCTGGTGTCCGCCCGCGCCGCCCGCAGAGCTCCGCTGGCGCGGGATATAGAGTCCTGGGCGCAGGAGGCGGCGGGCGTGGCGTCCTCCGAGGCCACGGTGGCCGCCCTCGAACGTTGTTCGCGGCCTCCGAAGCAGTGGTAGCGTCGGCGGCGGTGCGAGCGGCCGCTGATGTCTCATTCTCGACCACCGTGAGCGCCTGCCCCCGGCGGCGGGCGGTTTCCGCCGAGGTCGCTCCGAGGGTCTCGGCGGCAGTCATGGCCCCTTCGGCTGCCGCGACATCGGGGTGATCGTCGCCTGCAAGAGGCCGCTCAGCTGCGGCAGCGTCGGCCCGAGCTGGGGTCGAACATTTGGCCGTGATGCCCTCGCCGAGGCCCGGCGCGTCTGACCAGCGCTGGATGAGGGCCGCCTGGGCCTCGACCGAGAGGGAGGTCCAGGCCTCTGGTAGTTGGGGGGACGGGTCTTGATCCCCGTTCAGCTCTGTCTCCCTAGCGGCGCCTTGCATCATCGTCCGCTCTTCGTCATCGGAACTGCGGGCCTCGTAGTCCATAGCGTCGTCTAAATCCGTCCGGCCCGGGCGCTGGGGTGCCTGCTCTCTCGACGAGAGAGAGGAGCCGTAAGTCCTCAGGCCGCTGGCAGACCTGGCGGGGCTGGGCAACTCCTCCTTCGCCTTTGGTGTCCGTGGCATGCTGAGTCCGGGAACGGGCGAACCACATCGGGGCAGGGGAGGGCGCCGGGGTAGGGGGGAACATCGGAGCCGGAGGGGGCGGCATTCGGAGGAACTCAGAATCGTGTAACGAAGGGGCTGCGGTGGCAGAATCCGCGGCTCGTGCTTCAGCAACTTGTCTAGCGGTGATGAGGGCATGGTGAGCCATTCGGTGAACACTACGAGCGCTTGGGGAGCCAGCATCGATCCGAGAAGGTGGCGCGATAGATATGCGGTCTTCACGGGGTGTACGTGTACAAACATCCAGTGTGTTGGTGCAGGTAAGTCGCCGGTACTGGGAGGGCTATAATAAGCATCGTCCCTTCCAAACAGCAGCACAGTGTTTTTTCTCAGCACGACATTTTCCAGCAGAATCGTCGCGGGTCGCTACAGCAGCAGATATGGTAGGCGCTGTGCTGAACTCCACGATTTTGTCTTATGGGCGGGGCGCTGGAAAAATTCACGAGCGGGCGTCTAGCTCCCTCTAGCAGCAGTTTCAAAGCTTGCAGCAGTACTGTTGGATCCGGCAGAATCGGCGTGGGTGGCTACGGCAGAGGAAACGGCAGGTGCATTACTGGAGTGTAGCGTGCCGTCTTGTGGGCGAGGCGTAAGAAACAAATCACGAGCGGCCATATCGCTCCCTCTAACAGCAGTATAAAACGCGCAGCAGTACGGGATTTCCACGGGGAATCGTCGTTTGCAGCTACAGCAGAGAGGGAAGCGGGCTCAATATTGAAATCTAGAGTGTCATCGTGTGTTTCAGGCACGGAAAAAATCGCATCGTGCGCTCACGTTGCGGGAAACAACTCACGGGAGGCAGCATCGCTCGCGGCCATCCTACGCGTACGAGCGAGGTCGGGCAGCAGTAGAATTGAACGAGGCGGGAAAACAGTCTCAATCACTCTCTCATCGGGCCCAGAAGGAGGTAGATCCGACGGCGAAGAGCGCAGCTGGGTGGCGTGAAAAACGCCAACTCCAGGTTCGCCCGGCGGTCTCCGGCGCAGAGCAGAAGCAGCTGGCTCAACGATCTCAGCGGAGCCAGGTGGCTTGGACAATAGAAAAACGTTACGTCCAAGTTTGTCCGGCGATTTGAGGCCCAGAGCAGAAGCAGCTGGCTCCACACTCTTAGCGGAGCCAGGTGGCTTGGACGGTAGTAGGCACGAATGGGGAGTCGAAACTGCAAAATCCAAGGCCTGGCTGGTTACGCGCGCCACGTGCTCCGACGAGCCCGACGCTCCCCCGCCCAGAGCGGAAGAAGCTTGCTCAACGCTCTCACCGGAGCAAGGTAGCTTGGACGGCAGAGCTCATTTTGGCGAGCGAAAAGGCTCGGAAAAGGTCTTGAACGAGGTCCGTCTGCCGGAAGCTGCTCGAGAATCGCCTAGGGGCCTCAGTCCTGGATCTTCGGGTGGGCGTGTTGTACAAGGCGCGCGATCCACGTCGTCCTCACGGTGTTGCTGCCGTGACACGCGCTCCGCTTGGTGGTCTGTTGTACAAGGGGCTCGATCTCCATCGACGAGCCTTGGGCGGTGGGGCACTGGGGGCTCTGGGCCTCAGTGTCTCGTCTACCACTAGGGGAAGCAGACCCTCCCTCCTCCTGAGTCTCCATCGTGCAGTGGAGCAAACTGACTATAAAAAAAAGCTAAGCGAAAGCAGCAAAAACAAAGTGACAAAAAAACTTGGACTGGCAATAAGGCAAAAACGCCTAAGCCGAAGACGCCACTTGTTAAGGTCATGGACAGCGGGACACTTTGTTTCCCTGGGTAGGTCTGCTCATTCAGCCAGTACTCATTGGTACTCGCGTTGATGTTCACTTAGAGATAGAAGAGCTACTTCATTCCTTTCGTGCACGACGGGGGCTCAGACCACGCTAATGACTCTCTGGAAAACCCCTGGTTTTCCACCTAATATACGCATTCCAAGTACTACAAAGACGATCCCAGTGCCAGAAGCCAGGTAGTTAGCGGGCTTTCAGGCTTATACAAAGCAGTATCATAACACACTAATGTCGTTATGAGCTGTTGTAAGCCGCGGAAGATGCGGCCTCTTCCTGTTAGGCCACAGGAGAAGAGGTCCAATCTGGTTGCTGGCATCGTGAACCTAATATGTTTACCGTCACGAGCGAGCATAGACCTCGGCTGACGGCATATTTTCCCCTTGACAAACAACCGTCAACGACATCCCAATGCTCAAAACTATAATCTTTCAGAAGAAGGCTTGACGGGCCAAAGGTAGGCCTAAGGGGGCAAAGGGCACGAAAGACTGTTCTAAGTCAAGTATCGACCAATCACCTGGTCTAACTCACAGCTGACTTACTCCCCCCCGGCCAGCCGGCAGCCAGAGCACGGCGCAAGCACGCCCGAGGCCGCCCCCGACACAGTCGGGGGCGGGGATCACGATGAGGCAGTTTCGTCCCGTGAGGTGAATGAACCTCATCTCGCGCTAGCACGGACAACGCAACAAAAATACGTCTTAAAAAAGCTGAGGAGCGCTGAGAGCGGAGGGCCAACAGTATCGTAGATAATATTCTGTTTTCCGTACGACAGGCAGTACTATTAGTGACAGCTGGAAGCTAAGATGTCAAGAGACCGCACTACTTGTACCCCTTGACAGCGTCAAGGAAAATGTCTATAGACAGACTTGACAGCCTAATAACCGGGGACGTCAAGGACAAAGCACCGTTCTTCCGGAAACGCCCGAAAATAATGTCGACATTAGAGACTTTTTCTCTATTTTTTTACCTTCCTCAGAATTTAAATACGTTTCCGAGTCCGATTTACAGAAAAATGCAGTTGAATTGCAAAATCTCTTGATATTTTACAGCTAGCACCATCCAAAAGCAGTGAAATAGCTGAATGTAAAACTGACAAAATTAATAAAATATGGGGTTTCCACTCATGTAGCAAAGTTTTTTCCGCCACGGAGGGTAAGGGATATATGTACAGGAATATGGGTTTGCCTTGACAGACAGCTTGACACATATTGGTTCACCCCTACTACTGTATGTGTGTGTGTACTTCATCACAACAAATATCCGTGCCGGGTCTTCAATCCGAGAGAGGCACAAGTTATGTGATCACCAAAATACGCCACAGTGGTACGACGTTGCCACTTACCAAGTGTGCAGTAAGCACAGTAGACCATTCAACACTAAGCCATCATACTCCATATACGATAGGCATAATATACACATTCTATGAACTAGAGAAATGAAAGGAAAAAATAAATAAAACGAAAAAAAAAGAGACGAATCGACAGAAAATAATTTAAATGAAAAAAAAACACACACACACAAAACGTCGTCCGAAGGGGATATGGCAGACATGTGCGAAGGACGAGCGGAAAAGAGAAGAAGGGAAAAAAACACAACTACTTGTCCACAAAGTAAATCTAGAAACCAAAGGAAAATAATAGCCTAACCAAAGCACAAAGCAACCCCAGGTAGCGATAGCAGTTTGTGATACGAGTAGCATGGCCAGGTTCTCTCTGCTAGTCCGCCTGATACCTTGCCACCCTGTCTGCCGTCTCCGTCCTGCGTTCGTCAACTATGCCCCGCCCCTCGGCATCAGAAAATAGGAAACAAGCAAAGCAGGCTCGTCATCGACCGACGCCACACGAGTCCTTCCACAAATCTTATCACTCGAAGAATGGAAGGGAAATGATGAAAAAGAAAATCGCAGAAGATCGGCGCAAGAAAGAATGAAAAAAATATGATGTTGATAAAGGAAGACCACGTTCGAACCAGCTGCACCAGTTGGCGGCGCGAGCAGTATAGGCATGTTCTATTTCCTAGTCGGCCTGGTGCCCCGCTGCCCTGTCTGTCATCTCCTTCCCATTCTCGGCCCCCGCGGTTTCCCTTCTACTCCTCCTGCCCCCCCCTTTCGCCGAATTTCCTTGGTCAGGTTTCCATTCACTGCTCCTGTTGCCCTCCCTACCACCCTACCCCCATACCCCTAGATACCACTCACGGCGGATGCGCGGTGCTTGCTACTCAGCTCAGCCTCATCCTCGTGCCACCTTGTCATGAACGAATCGCCTGGTTCGAGGATCCCCCGGGACCGCTTCCCCGCCATTTTTACCGCAGTGGACCACCGTGTGATCTCCAATCACCAAGGGCGCAAGTTCCGTTGACCCTTCATTGATCGGAACTTCCTATGGTGCTCGCCTATACATCTATGCCAAGTCTTCAACTGGCCGCCAGGATTCGAATTCTCCCCACCAGCCATCGTCCCGAACATCACCCGACTAGGCAACCGGTCCTCGTATTGCCGCAAAGAATAGCCGCCGCTTACGGATGTTAGTTTCGATGCTCTCGCAACGTGTCATCTTGAGGACCTTCGCGTACGAGAGGGTGGCATGGTCAGTACGAAGTCGGCGCTGGAAGCCAATGGCTCGCAACAGGACTCGGTAGTGAGCCGTTCTAAGCCTGGCAAAGTGTTCCGCTCCGAGGTTACACGTCACACACCCGTACAGCAGGGTCTCAATCATCTAGGCCTTCAGCATCGAAACTTTCAGGCTAAGGGGGGCGGTCGTCAGGGGATGTACGTTATTCTTCTTTTTCGCGACAGTTCGAGGCATGGCATGGAACCACCTGCGGCAAACCTTCCAAGGCATCTTCCACGGCATACCACGGAATCTTCCACGGACCTCAACGGCATACCGTGGAACCCTAACACTAACCCTAACCCCATTCCCAACCTTGGTGCCTTGGACATTGGAGTGCCGTGGAGGTTGTCATGACATGCCGTCGAGTTACCATGGAGTACGGTAGCGGGTTCGGGGGTGATTGCCATGGCACCACCCGTGGCATGTCATGGCACCCCACACGCCGTGCCAGAAAATCCTCGGCCACGCCAAGGGATGCCGTGGGGATCTCATGGTATGCCATGGGCGGTACCATGGCCATGCCACGAAGATTTCAAATAGTGTAGAACCCTCGGGGGGGGAAGAAGGTCTAGATGAGTAGCTTCTGCGGCGAACCAATGTTTGCGACTGGAATCTGCCTCGCCTGGAAGGGCGTCGTTTTTCTCTTCTGCGGCGAACCACTGTTAGCCATTTAAATCTGCCTCGCCTTGAAGGGCTTGGCGCTTCTATTCTTCGGCGAGCTCCTGTTTGCGAGTTGATTCTGCCTCACCTGCAAGGGCGTCGCGATTCGCTTCTGCAGCGAATCACTCTTGATGATTTGAAACTGCCTCTCCCAAATTGACTTGGTGCTTCTCTTCTGCGGCTACCCCCGGTCTGCGATTGAAATATGCCTCCTCCAATAATAACTGTAGACCGTTGCTCTTCCTTACTCGGCCGCTGATTGTTTGCGATTTAAATCTACCCCCTCCGGTAAGGCATGGTTTTTCCTTTCTGGGGCCAACCATTTACTTAGTTTTTATTATGCACCTTCTGTTAATAGTAGGTCGTAGCATTTCCTCTCTGTGGTTAAATCCGTCACTCGTCGTATTGTTCGAGAGAGACCTTGATTCACCACCCACTGCTTAAGAATTGATATCACGACCTTCCGCTGGGCGCCATGAGTTGTTTTCGTCACCACTTGAACCAGCTGTCCTGCACACTGGTTTTGTTTCGAGTGTTTCTAACGAATTTGTTGAGCGTCCCGAGTATTTTTCGCGAACTAAATAGTTATCTACTGAGCACCCGACATATACTTTTTGCGTGCCGCAGATTCATCTACTCCGTACGCTTTTCGGATTTCGCTCGCACATGATGGCCCAAGGTTCCATCTATTTTAGCGAGCTGGTTAGGGGGATTTCGAAAGGATCGACTATGGTTGGGTCGAGAACCACAGGCTACTCGGAAAACAAAAACATAATCGGGTTTGAAACTATACTTGCGAGAACCCAAAACGATCATTTCTTGTTTTGAACTGGAAATAAAATCATCGGCATTAAGAATACTGCAAAAAATGACAAAAATAACAAAGTGAAAGTACATTAAATGGAACACCAACGGTATCGAGCGAGATACTGCTTCCTGCTGCTGCTGCGTGGCTCGCTACGTTTGTGTGTGCTCGGTGTGCTCTATGGCAGTCATACTAGTACGATGTGACGACACCTGCTTTGACAGGCTGGACGCCCAGTGGTGGGTCTCCGGGTGTGAAGTCCCGCTACATAAATGCGCTCAGAGGACCATCACACCCGACAAACCTTCGACCTTCGACCTCGTTAATACCTTCGACGTTTCATTACGACAGGTGAAACGGAGTCTCCGGAAAGGAGCCAGCGGCGCGGACGCCTTCATGCTACTACTCCGCCCCATCAGCTCCCTCTTCGACCACGGTGACCAACGTGGAGCCGCGGTTAAGCTCCATTCGTTTGGCGTAGCTACCAAGACCCCTTTTGCGGACTACTCACGGGCTTTTAGCGTGCTGATAGCATCCAGTACGGACAGTAACCAGGTCCTGGCCCCAGGCGTTGAGGTTCTGCTAGAGGCTGTTCGCAACAGGGCTAGCGAGTAGTACCCGAGCCTCATGCCGATGTTTTACCCGGGATACTTAATGACGGCATCGGTGCCTTTTGGGTCTATCGACGACACGTGGTTGTCGTTTAGTCGATTTCCAACTAATACGACTCTCGCCATCAACGGCTGAAAACACTTCACGCTTCCGCAATTCGTAGGTCTTCCGTTGCACTCGCATGCAGGCGGTCGCACACAAGGCCGATCGACCGCAGACTTTCAAAGGTTCATCGGGGGTCATCTCGCTACATTATCGTGTTTAATGTCGCAGCATCAGCTCGCCCCCCTGATCCATTCCTGCCGCCAGCGGCCGAACGGCCTGCAAATTCGACTGCTTGGAACGAGGTGGTTCAAGTATCGGATTCCTTCTCAACAGACGACATCCCGTTATGGACGCCTTCTACCACTCCCGAAGAAAGGCGCAAAGTCTTTAGGGGGATCAAGGCCTACTGTCGCAACTGCCATTGCACGTATCACTCGTTTATGACCTGCGCTGCCCCCTTGGCCAACTCTAGTCACTGTTACAACCCCGAGCTAGGCCGACTTGGTGATATCGGTGAAACCTACCGCCGTTGGCGCCGCATACAATCATATCGCCGTCGTACCGACGTTGACGGCGAAACCCGGGCTCGTCGCCCACGTTGCGTCACCACAAAAAAAAAACGTCTCGTCGCCAAGGCAACAACCGCCGAAACAATAACTGGCACTCCAACTCTGGTCAGTCTCGTCACGGTGGCGAGCAACAAGGTATTGCTGGAGGCGCTCTAAGCGGTGGCTAGACAGCCATATCGCTGACGGTTTTCCAACTCCAGCACCACCGTCCCCCGAGGCCTTCTTCTAGCCCCCAGGCACAGGGTATGCGCTACGGGTTTGCAGCTGGTTCCAACCCCATTGCACGTCAGACCGGGACCTCCCGCACCAAATGACTGCCCAACGGCGGTACGCTTGAATTTCCCTCCCGCCGATAGCACGCACGGGAAATACGTCTGACCCTGGCACTGACCACCGCCCCCCAGTCGACAGCGTTGCATCTTCACCGCCGGCCTAGGTATGAAAGCCGCTCCTGGTCCCTACAAAGACGGTCCTCTGCTTGAGACTTTAGGTACTTCATATTGTTCATCGCCGGCACCAGGTATGCGCTCCTGCCTCCCTCATAGACAGCCCTTTGGTTGCGACCTCTTACATGTCCGTCAACGCCGACACCAGATGAGCAAGCTGCCCCTAATCTCCGCGAAGACACCCATTTTTCAGTTGAAGCAGGCTCTTTCCCGCCGGCATCAGCTTGCTTGACGCTCCTGGTCATGGTGAAGACGACTATATGATTTCCGCCGTAGCCCCTCCACCGCCAGCACCAGGGTCCCCGCGTAAACGACACTAGTCGTAAATTTCAGCGTGCATCTGTCCCGACTTCATCGTTTGAGGCAACCACCGTGCCAGGGAGTGACTCCCAGGATGTGAGGATCGCCTTGAGGTGCGGGTACGGGAACACAGGTCCCTCAACAAAAACCAGTCGGAATCTCCCACTGCGCACTATAGTCGAAGTCGATCGGAGTGTTGTCGGATCCTATTTTCATCCTGACCAGAGCGTAGCGGAAGTTTCGTTATTGACCCACGGCAGTTTGCCGAAGCCTACTGAGCTGGTGGAGAACAAGTGCCCCCGACAGGGCGACACGTGTATCCCACAGGGCTTGACCGCCGCTACGCCCTTTGCGCCAGAATGGGCCACTTCTTGCCAGAAAGAGCTACGACGAGGTGTTTTGAGAAAACAGACCCCGCTTACCGCCTGGGCCGTGTCGATAACATTTTTGGCGTTGGACGCACGTTGAATGCCTTCCGTCTACATGGCAGATTCCTCACCCACCCGGTCACGGTGGACCGGTCGGGAGCCCCCCGCCCCTCCTCGAATTTGTTCGGAGACCGCAGACACGACCGGTCCAGGCGAATGCGCCAGCCGCTCCGGCCTCGTTGACGAGCCCCCTACGAGGCAGGAAGTTAGGCTGGGACCCCTCTCCCAGGGAGATAGAGACCTCCAACTGTTTTTTCCGGGGATGCGCTTGAACCCCTACCCGTTTCTTCTCGCGAGACAGTGGATCTCGCCGCGTTTGATTTTACCCAAGCGTACTGCAAGCGCGACGTCGGGCTCCTCGGACAGGCCTGCTCATGCTTTTCGCAACGGGCACCTTTCCGTTTTACGGTTGAAGGCATCTCGTATTCCTGCGGCGAACGATTCTTCGCTCCCTAAAAATAGCCGCTTCTTCACCATCAAACTATATACATCACACATCATGCTCGGTTCTGACTTCCGCCTGCTAAATAAATATGGACGAGAAACCCGTAACTTCGATCTCGCCGTGTGGGAACGCGAGCGAGAAACATTCGTGCTTGTCGCCTCATACCCCAAGTTCGCTCAAACCCCGGCCATGCGATGCTACCTCGTTGACACAGACGACAACCTTTTCGTGAAAGCTAGCTCTTACGACCGCATATGGGGCATCGGATACACGGTATACGCTATTCCTGCACCCCAGCCGCGCCTGTGGCGTAGCTTAAATTGGCTGGCCAAGGCTCCGCAAAACGTTAAACGTCTTTTACGCAACCGCGCGCCGCCACCGACGCGTCCCCAACCACGCTCTTCTCAGGGCACCCCGCCCTCTAGAACGAATATTCAAAATTGACCGGTCGACGAGACAGCAACTGCACCCATGTGACACATCATCCGCCGCCGTCTCCCAGTCGGGATATCCCGACACACCTACTAACGTGCCATCAGATTACGGTGGGCGATGTTCTCGGAATATTGTCTGCCGCCCGCTCCAATCAGCAAACCCCCTTCGCTCGTCGGTCAAGAGCATTTTCTTGTTTCTGGTGTAGTAACACTGGGCAATTCTTCCTTCACCATCAATATCAAGATTCACACTGGCCTAGTTGCTCTGTAGCTTGGATGTGTCGCCCTCTTGGATACGGGCTTGCCACAGACTTTCTTCAACCCGCCGTTTCGATAGCATGAAACGCGTGGGTGCCTCATCTGCCACATGCAAATTGCAAACGACACATCCCACGTCGTGGGGCTGCTTTGGTATGCCCCCGCTTCTTGAGACCTCGGTTACAGTACGCTCAAGCAGACAGTTCGTCCACGGCGATACATCAACTGCATCACTCGCCCTGTGGGCACACAGCGTCCCATCGGAAGCGATGCAGCAGGACGTGCTACTTTGATGCGAGGATGCTGTTCCAAGGATGCTCTTAGCGCGCATTGGCTCCCTGCTCGATGGCTATTCGGTATTTCGTCGAGCTTACGCTGTCCCTCCCAGGGCTAAAAGGCGCAACAACGTTCGTACCCGACTCTTGCGCTTACCCTGAAAGCGTCCGGGTACTGTATGCGAGTAACACCGGCATCACCTTGTCTCGCGACCACTGACTTGTACATGTTGATTTGGTCCACAGGAATGGTGCCCGTGCCGTCGCCGGTTTCTACCTGGTCAACATGCTGCACGCGGCCACATATGTTTTTGATGAAGCAAGACCGTGGAGAATGGCCGTCCGCTCATCCCATTAGTCGGTGCCGCAGACCTAGATCCAGCTTACTTGCTTGTCACCTCTTCTGGACCACGTTTAAGCGTACCGCTGGAAACTGTGCAACTCCGACTGCGCGCTCCACATCATTATTCGCGTCCACACTACTCTGGTTTCTCAGTCCCAAGGGCAGTTTCTTTCCATTCCACGGGCGCGGACCGGCCCTCACAACCACTGCCTAGATCCTTTCGTGCACCATCTACGCGACGAGACTGCCCCGACACGAGAATAATTCGCGGCCACTTCGTTTCTACCCGTCGACCACCCCCCTTTACCTTCCCTGCGGGACCGATTGAGCACAGACCAACGCACGAGCTTTCTACAAGTATTGCTCCGGTTGCCGTCGCACATGCGCAAATCGAATTTGACCTGCGCGGTCTCAGTGGGACGACAAACGCCATCACCCAGTTGAGAGATGATCTCGCTGAGTTGTCGGACGTGTGCTCGGAGTCTCTGACCGACTTTGGCTCTTGCTCTCCACTACCCCTCAAGATAACTGTCCTCCCGAAAACGTTTCATGTCACGTCTCGGCTCTACCGCACCAATCCCTGACCGCCAAGCAAGTGGACGTGGGTCTGGACGAATTTCTCGCCGCCGGCCTCAAACAACGCTCCACATCTGCTTCGGGGAGCCCAGTAATTAACGTCCGGAACAAATCTTGTGACATCTGTATCGCGGTGAAATGTACGAAGAAGAAGAACCTCAGCAGCTTTCACCAGCTCACCATCCCCCGCGTCGAAGAGGTTGTCGACAATCTTGTCACCGGTCGAATATTTTCACTTTTCTTTCTCGTTTTTTGTATCTACCAGAAAATTGTACACAACGACAAGATCTCTCTCACGGCGTTGTGTACTACCCACGGGCCTTTTCGGGGGGCTGGCTACGCCTTAACGAAACAGCGCTGCTCGAGCGTGGTTCGACTAATAAATCAACCTGGTTACCAAGGGCCTGGACCGCGTCGCCGCCTACCACACGACGGCATCGCCTTTGACGCCGATCTGTCTCTCCACGTCGCCAACATGAAGGAACTGTCCTTGCGATTGCGCCATCACAATCTTGAGTTGTCCCGTCTAAAGGCTACTGTTGGAGCCACGAATGAGGATTTGTTCGTTCGCACTATCTCTCCGGCTGGCGTCATGCCCAACGCGCTGAACGAAGAAGCGCTGACGAAGATGCACGTGCCGAAAGATCTGAAACAGCGACCCCCCCTTTTGGGCGCACTGTCTTACTACGGGAGATTCCTGCGATATACGGTCAGAAGCATGAGGCCCATCACTTCCCTTCTGACGCAAGGCGTCAAGCTCGTCGTTGCTCCAGAAGTGGAAGTCATCGTGCGGAAACTACGTGCCGAGTGGACTACGCCCCTGGTTATCATATATCTCAACTGGGACGTCATCACTGATAACCCCTGCCCTTTCTTCTTCCACTGCGACGCCAGTGTGGACTATTTCAGTGCCACCCTCGAACAAGGTTTGGACAACCACACCAATGGTTCCATTGTTTCGATCAGCCGCGCTACCATCGAGTCTGCAAGACATTGGACTGCGCTGGACCATGACTCGGGAAGCATCGTCTGGAGTATCAAACGCCTTCGCGGCTACCTTCGGGGCACGAAATTCATATTTGTTTTGGATCTCAAGGCGCTCGAACCCCTCGACAAGATCGCAGAACAGAAAACCCGCGGGTACAGCGAGGGCTGGAACTCGTCACTGCTTACGACTACACTTTGGAACGTCGCAAAGGTAGTGTAAACGGAAACGCCGACTTCGGGTCCCACGTTCCCTTACCTGGGACGGAGAGCGACCGTAAGGACGACAGCAGTCTCACCCCGACCGACGAAGAACGCGTCGTTCTCATCCGCTCCCACGGCCTACTCCAGGGTGGATTCTCCGCCGTGCGGGTCGGCTTTGGTGGGTTGGCGTCCTCCCACTCGAGGTCGGAGTTGGGTGGGCTCTCGTTCTCGCCACACCATGTCCGCGATTTTCGCCAACACGGGCCCCGAATGAGGGTTGACGACCTCGATTGTCCACCTGGATAATTAGTTGCACGTGCTTCCCCTTACGACACATCGCCAAGTCCCAACTGGGTCCCTCCTGCCGACGCGTGTACCAACGATTATCTCACCGCTTCTGTGTTTGCAGTCCCTGCTGCACATCTGCTGGCTTCAACCGAATCTGCGGACCCCGGCTGACGTGGCACTTCCTCCGAGCTTTCCCCAATACCCATCAAAGGCGCCAAACTTTAGCTCGGTAGAAGAGCCCGTCTCATCCACGGTCGCCCTTAACAAAGCAGCGTCGGAACCCCTTCTTCCTGCTCTTCCTGACCATAACAACTCAGCCGAGCACCCAACAGATACAGGTCTTTAGTAGCCCTCTGCTGTGTCTCATTCAACCTCGCGTGTCACCCCGACCAACCATGATCAAGTCTCGGCTGCACCCGCGGCTCAGCCTCTGCTTCCTTCATTTTACAGAAGGCTTTTCCGTCCCTTTCCCCGCCGGGGATCCTTTTGTCTCGGACCCGCTGTCGCCAAGCTTCCGCTGCTGGCTATCCTACGACCGCCGGGCACAATGGTGGCGCTGGTTGGCATCCTTTTCCACCCACCGTCCCACGACCAGCCCCCACGGCGCGCAAGCCGCGCCCGCCTCGGACTACGTCCCCTGCAGGAGATTCTCCCCGGCCCTTCGTCGACCCCTTTCTGACAGTGCCAAATCGAACCATCACCGATGCGGCTACACCTGCTCCGCCCTTGCTTCGTACCCTCCTTGTCGAGGATCCTCGGCTTGCCAGCACTGCAGCCGCTTTCCCCGAGATACCGCCATGGGCAGATATGGAGTTCATCAGATCTGTCGAGCGATAAACGCATTCCGAATGAGCGCGGGAACAACGCGCTGATCCTATTCGTGACGCCGTCCTTCCTTTTCGTCTGCTTAGCAGTCTTTCCGCCCTCCTCAACGATTTCCGCCTGCATCTGGAGCCTCCCAAATGCCCCCCGTTGCCCGACGTGCGCTCCTTAGCCGATCAAGGACGACTTTACATAGACGGCGGCGTCCTCATGTTCTTGCGAAAGTTGACGCTCCCCACTCCGACTCGTCCCGACAACCCTGGCGGACGTGCCTCCCACATTTTGGGCAACGAACCTGCGCGAACCTACGCCCCGCTTCTTATGCGTCCGTGTAATATGCAAACCTGCCATGCTAACGCCTTCTGCGACATCGGCGTCACTCGAACGCTATCGACGCTCCAACGCCTTTATAGGTGGGTTGGCATGAGCATCTGCGTGCCGTGGTGGTTCCGTTGTTGTCTCTAATGCCAGGCGCGCAAGTGCTCCTGACAGACGATACGTTTGCCCATTCCCTCTCTTTATTTGGCATCTGGCGCTGGTGTCGCGGTGAGCGTCGACTGCTTCTTTCCCCCTCCCGTCACACCCCGTGGCAAATGCTACATTGTCCTCTTAACGTATAGGTTCAGCCGGCGCGTGGACATGAACGCCGCCTCAGCTGCGGAATTCACTGCTTACAGCACCGCCGACATCTTAGTCAATAGGTACATACCCCTTAGGGGGTGTCCGGTCAACCTGGTCTCAGACAACGGACTGCACGTCTGCTACAAGCAGTCACATGCCACGTATAAACTTCTTCGAATGCAAAACAATCTCCACCAGCGTCTATGGTCCGAACGGAAACGGCGGCGTCGAGGGCGTCAACCACACCATGGCTCAGATGCTTGCGACAGTCTGCAAAAAACGACAGGACGACCGAGAAATGCATTTTCCGCACGTGTCATTTATTTTCCACAATTCCGTCAGAGCCGCCACCGGGTTGGACCCCAATGAGGTGCTTATGAACCGCCTCCCAGGCCTTTCCCTCTCTATTTTCGAACAATGCTAGGCACGAGGCTACGAAAGCCTCGCCCGCGACAAAGTGCAAAACTACGACCTCGCCGCCGACTTCCAACGGCGTGCGTATGCGCTGGCGCTTAAAGAACACGCTATCAGGGTCTCTCGCGTGGAGCGCCGTAACTCAGCCCTCTCAGACGCCTTCACACAACACCCTACCTACCCCATCGGTGACTGGGTATAATTCTACAACAGCACTGTCACCACTCGCCACGTTTCGAAATCTGGCGCAGACGCCAAGGTTGCCAAGGCGAAGCTATCGCTCACTGCGCTGGTCCTTCCAATAGTAGTTGTCGCCCGCGCCCTCCCCTTTCCGACTCGACACCGGACGACCGACCTTTAACCACCAAATTGCTATACTTGGGCCTTCCTAAGGATATGCCGCGCTGTCACGTGTCGGTAGCCCGCTTCAAGCCTTGCACCAATCAACATGACCGAACTGACCTCTCCAGACACCTCCCCGCTAGACTAACGCAATACCTCCTCAACAAGAATACCACCAACCCCCCCCCCCTTCCACGCCACCGACGACGACGTTTCCGCGCCCATTGAGAGTTTGGACGTCGACAAGATTTCCAGGCACCGGTCGGTAAGTGGCCGGAACGGAGTCATCGCCGTCCTCGACAAAGCACACTGGAAAGGCCTCCTCCGGCCGGTGTGGGAACCTGAATCGGACATCCTTCACTCTCGTCAACATATCTTTCATTACTGGGCAGGCGAGCCTCCGCAACTTCGACAGGCGAACAGGGCGTACCGCGGTATACGCGTGGGTGCCGCTCACCCCGAGCTCGACCAGAGACAAGGGCGCCCGGGTTCTGCGTGCTGGGTACAGCTACGTCGATCGGCAAACGTGGACTCGCCGGCTCAGCGGGACCACCTTGCCTATCGACGCTCACGTTTAGTACAAGGGTCAAGATGATATTTAATGGCTCGAGAAAAGTTCCGTCCACAGCGCTCACGTTTGGTGCAAGGGTCAAGATAATCTCTGATGGCGCGGGAACGTTTCCGCCCGCACTTCAACTCCTGGGCAGTACGTCCTTCGTTTTATGGACTACCACGGACCGGTCAAAAACGCGCTCTCTTCTGCTCTGCAAACTACGTCTAATGGAGCCGTTCGTCAGTCGGGGTGTCTGCACGTGCACCGAGGAACCTCTTCATTGCGTGGTATTGTGCGTAAAGTTGACCAGCCCTGCGGAGCTGGATTAGCTGGCTCTACCGACTTGAATACGTCTCCGTAGCCAGTTTGGCTTTTTATTTCGAATGCGTGTCTCCTGCCGCCGCCGGGGCTGGGTTTGGTATCGTGCCACGGTTGTGTGTGTCTCGATTTTTGATGTGCTGCGGGTCTACAGTTTGGCTGTCCTTGTCAATAACTTTCCCTTTGTTTCACTGCCTTGACGGCAACTGGCTTTTTAGTTCTTGTGGCGATAAGGCAAACGGTTGGTTTATCTTTTGCCTCCGTGCCATTCGGTCGTGAGTCTCTTACGTTCCGTATCTTCACTGTTTTCACCCCCTGTTCGAGGGCGGCAGAAGCGTTCGTTCCCCTTTGTTATTCCTTCAGGCGTGTCAATTGTTCCTTCTCGTTGTTTTTTGTACCCCTGGGCCCCTCTATGAGTTTCCCAAGGCCATGTTCGTGAACTTTTGTTTGTTTAAGCATCGTACTGGTTGCCCTAGGTTCAAGTCTGACCACATTTGCCGTTCATGACTTCTCCGTCCGCCTTCTTCATTTCCTCAATCAGGGCGAGGTACCTGTTTTCCTTCGTCCGCGACCGTTTGCATTCCACACTCTCCAGCGCGTTGTTGCAGAGTGCTATCAGGTTCGAATTGGGTAGGAGGCAATTGGTTAAGCTTTTACGGATAGCTCAACGCACTCCGGCCTTGACAATAAGCCGTGACGATGTCTGCTCATGTATGATTTGTGTTATATCGCGCTCAGTGTTGGCCAAAACTATCGCACACGGTCATGTTTGCCCTCTTTTATGGGATAGGGTCTTGACTGTCTTGGCTGCTCTCATTGCATGATTTCCTGTGATCCGATAATGTTCTGACTACTCGAGTGAGCTCCATCGCGCCGGCACTTCTTTGGTTGCGTTACCCCCCCGTTCGTTTTAGTTTTCAAACCACCCCGTGCCTTCGAAGTAGGTAGTGTAACGGTTAATGTTTTGTTCTTCCTGTTCGAATTTCGCTCTCAGGTTAGCTCATGTCGCTCCTGGCTACGCGGGCCACGCAGGTTCCTGGAGTTTAAGTCCTCGATATAGCGTCAGGGAAATTCCAGCTTGTTTCGCCTGCTTTCGCGTATCCGTACTTTCGGAGTTGTGTTGTCTGTTTCGAAGTGTCCACGTGTAATCGTTTACAACCTTGCGAGTTAGAGGTGTGGGAGTGGGTTGTAAAGTGGGCCTCTTCGATCCATTCTCCGAATCCTCCGGAATGTTTTTGTTCGTGCCTATACCGCTGTCCAGGGTGGGCGACTGTGGTATGGTATCAACTCTCCTGTTGCGGCGTTATGGTTTGTAACAATCGTTGCCGCATCATACCTGGCAGACGTTATCGCCTGCTGTTTTGATGAGCGAAACGCCCCTACGTTCAGAAGACATCTGGCGAGGCGGACCGCCACTTATCCAAGAGCCTATAACATCTAACATACTCAACCACCTCGTGTGAGCGACCAGAGGAGAACCAAAGGCATCAACGTGCTAGCGGTAGTCAGTACCTAGGTCTATATTGACTTCATACTGGAAGCTCTGTATGGATTTCAAGGATGCAGATGTCAGCAGGGTGTGTAAAACCGAATATACTACGCCGATTTATTATTAAACGGTTCTACGCTGAAACACTCCGGTTTGACCGTGACTTCGTGGGGCACTCGTAACGATTTGATTCACGGACATGTCGTTTCGGGTTTTTCAGTCATTTAGTTTTGTGGGGTACAACGGAGGGTTTTCGGTTCGCACAAAGTGATTCTAAGAAATTACTTCAACGTGCGACCTAAGGAGTAAATCGATGATGTGTTGGGGGGTATCCATGCGTTGAGTAAGGTTGACACGTCTTGGTATATCGTGCTGTACACGTTTGCTCCAGGTGAGTTGCGACCAACGTACACGAGAACAAATTAGTTATACCCATTGCACCTTCAAATGTCAAGAAAGTTGTATCTTCTCTTCTTTGGATGCCTCCCAGGAGAGTCCGTGTAGCAGGCCACCCAACAGAGTGTGATTCGAGTGCTTCTTAAAGTTAGAGACGTTTTGATCACAAGAAATATGCAACAGCTGGAGCGATGTTATCACGCGATAAGCTATCTGTGTGAAGGCGGTGTTCTTTGTTTCCACCAGCATACCCACGATTGTCGATTATTTGTCTTTTCGCAGCGACTGCATCGCTTTATTTTAGGAGATTTGTACTGATTGGAAAATGTTTATTTTCCCCGTACATTTGATATCCAAGAACATGTACGTCATCCTGCCACACAGCAGTAAAAACTCGGAGTAAACAGGACAACCTGGCCATGACAACGCGTTCCCTTTGGAACTTGCTGCCCGCCCGGAACTGTAACATTACCACACCCCCAAGGGCGACCTCTAACCTGGCACGTATATGGTACCGTAAAAGGTAACTGTGGTCTCAGCTCTACTAGTATATGCTTATATCTAAACCAATGTGCGTTCACCTTGGAGATGGTGGCACCGACCTTACTATACCCTGATAATGTGACGACAAGAGGTTAGTAAATATGGGAATGCGATTGTTCGATGCTTTACACATATCAGGCGTGCCGAGCCCTCTCCTCCATTATCAAGCTATCTGACTTTTACCCATGCGTATAGTTGAAAGTACACCACACAATCACAGATACACATAATCACACAAAAACGACGTTTACCGAGGCCAGCTAACAACGAGTCGGTACATCAGTACGCCCCAGATGTAGAGTCTCACATTCCCACTGCACCACCAAAACCAATCAGCATATGCCTTGGCTATTTCCTTTAAGCCCTGTAGCACGCACGGCATCGATAACGACTTCTCGGATATAGGTACCCTGTTCACGCGACGTACAATACCGGAAATCCCAGGGCGATACGAACTTCGGTTTCAATCTACTCGAAGGTCTCGGATAAGTTTCGAAAGCAATACTGAACAGCAGCAGACGATGCTGTCGATGGTGCTGGGAAGACGCTTTGGGTGTTCAGGATTCAACCATAAAGCGCACCTGCAAGAGGACACAATGACATTTTCCCGCATAAATAGTAGGCCGTTAGAAGGCGACATCACGTGTAAGAAGTACGTAAACGCGACAGTGGTTAGATCAATTTGTCCTCCGGGCAGGATTCAGATGTCTGCAAACCAACTATGCGCTATGACTGCAGCGTTTCCCAATCCGTCCAATATATGTTTGCAGTGCAAAAAGACAGCGAGCGACAGCGACACTACCGTATTACACACACCGAGAATGGTTGTCCAAACATGTTTTTCCAAAGCTAGAACGGCGCCCAACGATAAGGGTGTTTTACGAAAGACCTCGTCGACATATTTCTATCAACGTGTTTCTCGATGTTTGCATTACCTACGTTGCTCAACGCGGACATTATTACGAGGGCGTGTGTTACGTTGCTCGCCGGTGCAAACACGTCTATCGACGGCTTTGATATGCTTCACGTACACTCGGGCTTCCTGTCACGGGCGATGAGGGTCTTGTGAATGCTACGTCGGGGGTCATACGAACATACATCGGTCGTGTCTGTTGTGATTGCGAAACGGCGATTTTCCTGGCAATGTGAACATATACCTAAATGTACAGATAGCTGGTACTGTTCACACACGCGTTTACCGGCCCGGCAGTAAAGGTCGCTGTGTTTAAGCTGTCTTGGATAAACGCATACGAAGTACCCAATCACGCATACGAAGTACCTAATCACCGGCGATATGATAAGGAACGTGACGATGGGTAGAAGTGATTCACGTATTCACGTACCGTGAAGATCACATTTAGTCACAACACACTAGTCGTCAAGTTTGTCGTTCTTTGGTATGTTCTGAAGAATGACAGCTTCGGTTACGACATAATCAGCAGAATTGCTGCCCATGCGACAAGGTTTACAGGGCGAATCACTCGCCTCAAAAAGGCTGATCCAGTCCCTTTCGATGAGTCCAACGGTCGTGAATGTCATCGTCTCTACCCCGACGCCCTGGATACCGACCGTAGTGTAGGGCTTTACGGGGTTTGAATCGAATTCGCCTACGATTTGGCCGTTGATCATTGTCTGGACAACGGATACGACCAGCACACGGGCACGCGGACGGCGGATCGGAGCAAGTTAGAGCTGCGAGTAGGCTAGCGTTGGCAGCTCGTTGGTAGTTCTGTCGCGACGTAAGCCAACAACTTGATTCCCCCTTTTACCGAAACAAAGCCCGTTGCGATCCACGAGCCACCAAGGCGACAGTCGCGAATAAAACAGTCGAACCCGGCAATAAATCAGGAAGGAACAAACTGCACTACAAAGCGCACGCGTACCTTGTCGGCCAGCATCTCACAGGCCTTTAACTGACTACCCTACTCGATTACTAGTATAGGTTGACGCTCAATGATGGTCAAAACCGCCAGCTGGAAGACTATAGTCCTGTGACAAAAGCATAGTACTCCGGCTGGATGAAACATTTGAACGCCAACAGAACCATTGGCCATATGCATCGCCCGATTAGGCAGGACATATCGGGGGCAGTTTTTCCAAGAGCATAGATAAACACGTTCTGCGACATTTGAGGTGTACCGATATTCAACCGTTAAGCCACAAAGTACGATGTAGGACGACAAAACAACGATGCCCCACCTACCATACCATACATGAAAAACAATGCCCTGCCCTACTTACAGGAACCACACGCAGCGTCCGCTTTCGAACTTTACGGGAGTCTAACGCCAGGCGGTTCCCTAATGGTGGCTACGCTGAGCGCTGTTTTCTTCCTTCGTGTCCGTCCCGAACGTAGGAAAGCGCGCTATTAATAGGTGATATCAATTAAAACAATGATGAGCATTGGAATTGTTTTGCCAGCCTAGTGCACGATGAGTTGAAAGCGCGTGACGAGGTGGAGGAGCGAATGGCCCTGTGACCACGGAATGTTCAGAAGGCTCAATAGGCTGAACCCTCCAACGAAAAAGGTGAGAGACTAGGTGTGACAGGCGGTGCCATCTGAAACACATCCCTATGCTGAATGTGTCGGATGCTGGCCTGTCAGCTACGAAACAAACGTGAATTCATCCAACTCGAGCCCGTGGGATAGAAGCGGCCGGAAGGGGAAACATGGGTCCGGCCCCGCTTCGTGACGTTCCAACAGGGTAGCGAGTGAGACACTGATGCTCGAAAGGAGTCACGACATGAGAGCATAACCATATAATGTATAGAATAGGATATGCAGGCCTTCGACCCACTACCTTAGATGTATACATACATAGCATTGCGTGTAGGATATACAACAAGAGAATACACAGGTGTGCCTCCAATACACGCCCGGCTTCGATGTGAACGTAGCGCGGTTTTTGCGGAACTGTATGCGAGTTTGCGTTGTTTGTCGTGGAGAAGTTTCTTCACCTGTAAAGTGCGCGAGCGTTCGCTTCCCTTATAGAACGCCACCTGGACTTCCACGATGTCCTGGGGGTCTTCGAACACGAACACTATCTGGCATACCCCACCCCCCGGGTTCAGTTTCTGTGCGCACGCCCACCTCGACTCCAAATCGACACTTCCATCCATGGTTAGCTCTGGTCTACACCCAGTCTCGCCGCAACCAACATCACCGAAGGCTTCTCCGGCGCGCGTGTCGAACATGTTAGTGGATACGCTAACGGCAGTTTTGGTCACGGCCTCGACAAGTTCTGTGCCGCAAGACGAGTCCGGGTCGACGCAATCGAAGCCCCCGTTCTCGCCGCATGTGGCGTCGGGAGTACTGACACAAGTGCATCCGCAGCAATCGCCTCCGTCGTAACCTGAAAACGGCAGGGCCAAGACGCATGCGCTCAGATGAATCGAGGCCCTTTGTGCTCCGTACGTGTGCCGTGTGACAGGGTACTGGGGTTTCAAAAGAAGACGGACAGGCGGCCTGCGCAAGAAAATATTTTATTTATCTATTTTAAATTTTTCAACCATCACTTTTAGTTTCCAGCCTACCTCGTAGGAGGTTTTACCTTCAGCAATCTTCTGGACAAACCGTGGTCATAGTAGGTGTCGTCCCTTCTCCCCCCCGGCACGTGCCTTTATTGTTTGTCGTACATCGGGTTCAGCATTCCAACTGCTCATCGATTTTCATCGAATGTAGCAAACTCACGCTCTCGGGCTTTCCGCTAATCAATTTGGTTTGCGAGAAAATGTCCCTATGAGCACGCACTCGGTGAGAATTGATTGAACCCACGAAATTGATCTTGATACGCACGCAGGCCACCTACCAAACCACCGGGGACGCCTACTATGTGCTCCCTTGTCAAGAAAGAGTCGCCACCCATATGCGAAGGCGTTTGTAATCGGTGACGATTCAAGCGTAGGGACGAAGGCCAACGAGTTGTGAGCTAGATACGAGGCTGGGGTGATCGTTGATTAAAACGTATATGCGTGTCCAGGCTGCGCAAAGGGATAGTGTCATGGAGAACGTGTCTTCAGTGCATATTCCGCCAATGTGATGGCTATTCATGCACTTACTATGGTTGAAACAAAGATCCCGATTCACTGATATTGAAAGTCACGGTTACCGTTGGGGAAGCACAGTAAATGTAAGTCAAAGATTTCTCGATGACTGGCCGACCACTCCGGTGTTATGATCGACTAAGAAAACAAATTGTTCTCGTGTTTCGGCAAGCACGGGCGACGAGATAAACCTGCGCAAACTAGACATATTGGAACAACCACACGTGTATGTCGGAGTTCTGACGCCGAACAGCTGTTTCCACAAATGTCAACGTCGCCGTGGCCGTATGACACTCCAGCCTTGGATATTAGTTCGAGTTTGCCGACCGTCCTGTGGCTTGCGTCAGTAAACTTGTAGTGGCGCGTGATCGCCAGTACACACGGTCCACAAACTACGAACCGTCCCGTGGTGCATGATTGGACAATTATCGATAAAGCTTGACAACCTGTACAAATCGCACTGCCTGACGGCGAAATAAAAACATGACAACATGGAACTAAACTCCCAGTCAAGGGCAGACGAAATAGTGAATTAAGACGAACGAGAAAACCTCTGGGAATAGTTGTTAGACCTTAGCGATGATGAATCAAGAACAGCACATTTCGGGTCGCGCGCTGTCAACGAGCCCTTGTCAGAACGAAACCAACTCGTGGGGAAGTGGTATCACCAATTTTTTCAAAGCTGTGAACTTAAGATCTCTTTATGACAAAATAGGTAGTTTTAAAAACGTCGGATTCTTTAACATCGGGCTATCGCAGGTATCGTCCAACCAAAATGGTAGTCTGACAACTCAGGAACCGCGTCCTCCACCAATACTTTGGGAGGATAAACGCTCCTATAGTAGCACGTGTCTGTGAGCTGATTCCGTAGTCTCACCGCATTCTTCATTGTTGTTGCCTGGGTCGCAGACACCGTTGGACATATCATCACCGACACATGAGCTGGTCGCGCTGTCCGTGTCTGATTCGAGACTTACAATGCCGTCGTCGTCCCCTTCAAAGCAAGAAGCACTGGGGTCGACGCATTCGAACGCTTCATCCCCGCACGTGAAAGCCTCAGTACTAATGCAGGTGCATTCGCAGCAATCGCCACCATCGAAACCTGATCGCGTTGGACAGCGTTATTCATTTAACGGCGTCAGTGGTCGGCAGTGTGTTGACAATACCGATTTATGCAGACCTCGACCCGGACACGAACGCCTGCGATATATGCCGACCGCGCCCATATCCTCAGTCGGATATTCTCAGCCCATATGAGCACGTGTCACCTTCCAATCCGTCACACGAGTATGCCGTCTAACCAGACAATGAAAAGCCGAGCTCATGTAAACACACAAGCCAGGCAAGGACAGGTGCGTAAGTGTCGCTGGCTGCAGACGGGTATTCTACATCGAGCTTCAAAACGCAATTTTCAGACGCCGCGGTCGTGGAAAATTATGTACCCCTCGAAGAAGATGGCCCTTCAAGGGGGGACAGGAAACCTTTCAGATACCGGATTTGTTTTTGTTTCACACTTGATGAGCAAACGTGACCTACCGCAGACTTCGTCGTTGTTTTCAAAGTCGCATATTCCGTCCGATACATACTCGGGAACGCACGGACTGTCGTCGTCCTCCTCAAAGCAGGAAGCACCGGGATCGACGCATTGGAATGCTTCGTCCCCGCAAATGAATTCCTCGGTGCTGACGCAGGTGCACTCGCAGCAATCGCCACCATCGAAACCTGATTCCGTGATACGGCATGCCCAAACAGTAACAGCGTTAGTGGTCCGCGGTGCGTTGCCAATGTTGGTTGTAGGCGGACCACGACCGAATACTGGTGGACGCGATACATGCGGGACGTGCACATATCGTGCTCGGTGCGACACTCCGACGCCTTGTGTTCGCCCTGTTCATGAGACTCGTGCCGCGGTAGGTGTTACAAGTTAGGATCAAGACTGTCGGACCGGTTGAGCCCCACGAGTGACTATTTACCGGTTGGAAGCATAAAAGGTTTAAAGATACCTGATTGAACTGCTAACCGGGTTTCCCGAACAAACGTCGTCAGGGTCCTGTTCAGGGCAACATATTGAGCCCCCCGTGTACGGAGCCCAGCCCATTGGGCACTACCTCGACCGTTTCATTGCTCCTCAAAACCCATCAAACTGGCAGGAAGCCAACGGAAAGATGGCACAGGGGAGCTCAGCGGCAACCACAGGCTGGGGGGTAGGCAGAGTGGGTCAGTTTGGCTTGCTAAAGACAGGCACCGTGCATCGAGCCTCTCAACACGATGTCCGGACACCACGCTAGCTGGCACGAACGCAACAAACACGAAATATGGCTTTTCATGGGAGGACACAATTTTGGGACAATCACTCAAATATCAGTTGATGAGCAAAGGCGACTCACCGCAGACGTCGTTGTTGTTTTCAACGTTGCATATTCCGTTCGAAGACAGATCTGGCCGGCATGGTGAATCGTCGCTGTCTTCGCCGAGGCAAGGAGGAACAGGCGCACTGGGATCGATGCAATCGAAAACACCGAACTCTTCATCACCACAGGTGAAGTCTTCGGAGTCCACGCAGGTGCATTCGCAGCAATCGCCTCCGTCGAAACCTGATCCCGTCGGAAAGCATGACCATACAGCGACGATCGTATGCTAGCATTCCGATGATAGTGGTAATTTCACGTCACCTACGGAGTATTCAGCATTGGGATATATGCGGGCCTCGCACGTATGGTGCTTGGTCAGGTACAATCGCTGAATGTGTTCGTGTATTTCCTGCCAAGCCGTGACACTGGTGATGACGCCTATCCGAACGCTGGTAAAGGCGATTTCAGCAGCACGTGAAGGCTTGACGAAAGAGCCATCCCACGGAGGGGGCGCACCAGAAGTTCCCGAGCCCCTCACAATAGAAGCCCAATATCTCACCCGACGCAGTACTTGTAAGAAATTTGCTCGCGCCCCCCGACCGGCGCTTCTATGTGCTTGTCCCAAAACGAATATACGAGTAAATTGTTAATCCCAACTGCTGGTTCCTCACTTCGGGCACTCGGTCGGTCAGAAACCTTTGATCCAAAACGTGCAACCCCTACCGTGGGGTGACTCGAACACAGGGTGAGAAACGATGGATCCCTACAGACATGTAAGGTGGATCGAACCTCGCTACGCCCTTGACGGAAGACACCCCAATGGCCGAGAAACACATCAACCACGGGAAAGGAATACTAACGGGACGACCCAATGTAAAGGCAGTAGATCATATCTACTGTTAGCCAAACAAACGCGACCCACCACACTCAGCGTCGTTGTTGATGAAGTCGCATATTCCGTCCGAGAAATAGTCAGGGACACACCCTAACTCCGTGGTCATTTCTGTGTCCGTGAAGTCGTCGTCGGATGTCGGGAGAAGGGTGATGTCGTCGTCTTCACCGACGCATGGAGCATTGGGGTCGATGCAGTCGAAGCCGCCGTTGGAGGAATCGCCGCAGGTAAAGGACATGGTGTCTTCGCAGGTGCATTCGCAACAATCTCCACCGTCGAACTCTGATGGCATTCGAGGCCACAGCGTCAAATTAACGACGTCGACGGGACAGGCGGTTTAGCGATGATGCTTCCACCCTAGAATCTGTTTCATGTAGAGTGATCCAAGGCAGTATTTGGTCAACACCGGCTACAATCGTGCGTCACTGGCCCGTTACTTTTGCATCTGCGTGGCATATCGCATGGATAAACTTGTGTCTGGGTTTGGTTTCAAACTTTTGATAGCATATGCGAGGCCTGCAGCGTAGCTAGCTTTACAGTGAACTATAATGGCATGCGGTTTCTCCCGCCTCCTCAGCAAAGGTAGCAACCATCGTATCATCATACGATTGTTTGGTAAGGTACCCCCACAAAATTATTATAATCAAGCACGAACTCTGAGCTTCAAGGGGACATGCCACGCAACGACTATTACGCGGGATCATAGTTAATAAGACCTATGGTATACACAAAAAACCAACATATTTAACCATTTTTACCAAATATATTTGGTCCTGTTAACTATGGTCCCCCGTTGTAAGAAACTTCAATTATGTACCAGGTAACCCTTCGCGACGCACCGCAGTCCTTTTTGTTGTTGCTCGAGTCACAGTCTCCGTCTGAGATCCATCCAGTATTGCATCCGAAGGTATCCGTGTATTCCGAGAGCGTGGTGGTGTCGTCCGGAAAAGCGGTGACATCGTCGTCATCGACGCAAGGAGCATTGGGATCGAGGCATGCGAAACCGCCGAACTGTGGGTCCCCGCAGATGAATTGCGGGGTGTCGTTGCAGGTGCACTCGCAGCAATCACCTCCGTCGTAACCTGTACCCGTTGGGCAACGTGACCATATATCGATATTAGATGATGGCCGTGCAGTGACCATGTTAGATTTGTATGCGGACCACGGCAGACTAACCTTCTAAGGAATAGATCGAGACGAATCACCTATGGCCGTTGGTCGGGAGTGGTAACTTGATCAAGATGCGCTCACCTCACCATGTTGTCCAATTGATAAGATAACCACTCAAACGTTGGTAAATACGAGCTCATCTGAAACCACAGGCTAGGGGAAGGGTTTTGTCTATTTCCCTTGATGAACACACGGAATATGCACCGAGCCTCACGCCACCATCAACAGAACTCAATGCCGTCGGCATCAAAGGCACATTGCATGGAACGGGGCCCTTTACGGGACGAAGCCATGTAGAGATAGTTTTCCCCTCAAAATTAGTCGAACGCGACGCACCGCAGGCCTCGTGGTTGTTGATCAGGTCACATAGTCCGTCGGTGAAATAGTCAGGAATGCAACCCAACTCTGACGTCGTTGATCCAAAGTACGTAGTGTCCTCAAAACTTGGATTTTCGGCAAAACCGTCGTCATCAACGCACGTAGCACTGGGGTCGATGCACGCAAAGCCGCCATGGCTCTGGTCACCGCACGTGAACTCCAAGGTGCTCTCGCAGGTGCAAAGGCAGCAATCTCCACCGTCGTAACCTGATAGCGTTCGAAACATTTCATACATGTTAGGCGAATTTGTATACCATGAAGGTTTAGCAACACATTGTTAGTTCCGCATGTCACAGTGGTCGACTGCGTTGCACACGTCGGCCACGCCAGGCGTAGGTGGCGGGGAATATAGGCGTAAATCATTTGCCCCGTTATAGTGTTGCTCTTGTGTCCAAACCGAGTGTGCATGGTTGGCAGAATAACCAGACCAGGGATAACAGGGTGGTGTCAGTTTCGCCAACTGCCTACGGCTACGTAGCGTCGTATAGCCAGACAATCGTCGGTGACATTCCCCGTCGTGGGGTACATACAAGCGGAGAAAGTACAGGGCGCAATAGTGTTCCATACGAAATATACCTAGCAGTGAAATCACATCCAACTTTCGTTCCCGAATTCGACGCACCGCAAACTTCGTTGTTGTTGAAAAGATCGCAGTCACCGTCTGCGAAGAACGCAGCAACGCACATCGCTGCAGACGATTCGAAACTGGTGACGTCGTCGTCGTCTGCGACGCAAGGAGCACTGGGATCGACGCACGCGAACCCGCCGGTGGATTCGTCGCCGCACGTGAAGGCCTCGGTGCTGACGCAGGTGCACTCGCAACAATCGCCATCGTCAAAACCTGATATCGTTCGAAAACACAACGATCTATCGATGGCGTCGACTGGCGGCGATGCGTGGAGTCTGTAAACGTTTATCATGGGAAGTGGCGTCATGCACACTTAACACAACGTGGATATGACCGTGTAACAATTATCGAGACGTATCGCCCCATCTACACGCGCATCGCATGACAACATTGCCCAACGGGTGCCTGGTGATACATCGAACCCTATACGAGCATGGGCGCTGCCGGTACCGTACCGAGGCTGCAGGTAACTTGAGAGAGGGGATATTCCGTTCTGCGCCTTCTGGGCAACCGCCAGGAGCATCACGTCGCCTGATGGTCGTTAGCAACGGCACCTCGTTACCCTCAAGCTTAAACGAGGCACCTCGTTACCTTAAAGCTTAATCGAGCACAGCATCTGACCGTTTCACGCACATTTTTTTTTCGACGGCCACACATACCTACTGAGTACCCAAACGCGACCCACCGCACTCCTCGTTGTTGTTGAATAGGTCGCAGTCACCGTCCGCGAAGAAATCAGAAACGCACTGCGACGAGTTGTTTGTTGCTTCAGGCGGCGTGGTAGAAGAGGCTCCCAATTGTGTGAACGTGCTGACGTCGTCGTCGTCCTCGACACATTGAGCGCTGGGATCACGGCACGCGAAACCGCCATTGCTGCCGGTGCCGCATTCGAAGTTCGCACTGACGCAGGTGCATGAGCAGCAGTCTCCACCGTCATAACCTGACATTGCACAACAAGAAGCGTACATTACATATTGCCATCAGTTTCAGTTAATGTTGGTTTGCGGCAAGCTGGGGTTTGCTGCTAGTAAACAGCGGTATCGTGGTTGGAACAAGCTTCTGCTGAAACACGCTAGTAGAGGTACTCGATCGTGGATTGTTGCCCGAAAAAAAGAGATTCGCGATTTTCATCGCTTCTTCGACTTGGTAAAATGTTGAACGTAACTAAAGCAGACGCACAGGGTCGATGTATACCTGTTTCGCCTGCTTGATGTAAGTAGAGCTTCGTACTGCTAAACACCCACCGGGTAGGCCACTTGTCACCGGTTCCACGAGCAGCCAATACGGTCGAAACGGGTATAAATGAAACATACTAAAAGGGGGCGACAGCTCTTCACCGTTAACGCCCGCGCGCAACGCACCGCACTCCTCGTTGTTGTTGCTCAGGTCACAACCGCCATCTGACATAGTGCCTAGGACACATAGAGCGTTGATTGCATTTTCTTCGTCGATGTCTTCGAGGCACGATGCGCCGGGGTCGACACACGCGAAGTCGCTGGATGTGCAAGCATACTTAGGACCGCTGGTGCAGGTGCACGCGCAGCAATCACCGCCATCGTACCCTGATACAAGGATTAGACAGGGGTGTAAATGTGGACAACGAAAAAACATCGGAGTGCACCGTATTTCAGCACAACCAAGAGTTAGTCCTGCACATGCGTGGACAAATAAAGTAGCAAGCCCTCAAGGGCACTCTCCGTTTCACGCTGGCATCAATGCCCACTTGCTGTGTCATCTTCACGTACCTCAAATACTGTAGCAGTGAAGACACTACAGGTCGCTGATCTATCGAGGATAAAATCTATGTATGGGCTTGCGCATGGGCGCCATCTCAAATTCTACCGAAAACGACACACCAGGATGAACGATCTTTCCATCCATCGATTTTTCGGTTGCAAGTTTCAGGTGACGAAACGTGAACCTATACGAAAAGTTCTGTTTTTCTGTGAATACAATCCAACTGATGTCACTACGGCCATGCGTCTTTGAGGAAATTCCCAATTCCACATTCGGTAGCTTTTCTACCATTAGTAATAGCCTAGGCTTCACGGTGGTTCCTCGATATTTACAAGCCACCGCTGTTGAAGGCACGATAGTTGGCGACCCATAGGCTCATCGTAGCGACACACGGGAAACATCAGTACGCTAAAATGCACCTGCGAGGCTGGCGAGCAGCAGGAACATAATATGAGGCATATGTGTTGTCCGAATTGATCCTAACTATACCAGACGATGGCATTGAGGTAGCGATGTCCAGGTGAATTTCTTTCTCGTCAAACAAGGGCTGTGCAATTCGAAAACCACATTTTTTCAATTTTCCCGCTTTTTTGTCATGATTTAGCTATTTATGCCGTACAGGTGGGAAGTTCGTAAACTTGTGCATCCCAGGTCATGGGCACCGAGTAAATATTCATGAACTCGATTTTTTTAAAATCATGAAAATCAAATTTTAATTTATAGGCAACACTCTATTTTGGAAGCATGGCCATCCTCAAGCGTCTTTGGTACCACCGGTTTCGTCCAGCCACCCCCCGGCACCTACCACATGCTTCGGTGTTTTGCGATTGGTCGCAGTGTCCGTCTCCGATTCTGTTGGAGATGCAAGACTCTTCCAAGTTGCGGCCTGTAGCGACCACGACGCCTGAAGGAAGTACCAGCGCGTAGGTCAGGAAAGCCAGGCCCACATAATGACTGAGCTTGGTCTTCATCAGCCAGCCACGGTTTTGAACGTGTCTAGATGAAACCTCCGACTCTTCCGGAATGATGATCCCTGTATGAGTTTCCCCATTGTATCAAGCAATAACAGGGGGTCGAGTGTTAGCTGGTGGGCTGGCTGGCGTTCACGACCAAGTACAATTGCTACCAGGTACATTATTCTTACTGTGAACCTATTCAACCGACGGAGATGTAATCCTCAACTTCGCCAATGTAGGTAGGAACACTCCAGTCACACGGAAGGTCCCGAAACTCCGCTAAATTCGCGCCATCAAGTGAAGCACGTGCAGCCGATCGATATGTACCCGACAAGTTCTCACCAAACCCGATAGAAAAATTACAGTTCGGTGCAAACGGGTCAGAATGGGTCTATACCTCGTTGGGCGGCGGAGCAGTTTAGCCTTAAGCAGGAACAACATAGTTAAACACCGGTCGCTCATCGATCAATTAAGAACTGATCAGTGTTCGTTTTGGTCCGTTTGGCAACCAAATACGGTATGCATCGCACCCTGGACTAAAGCCTACCTGGTATTGAATATGTCTGATGTTCTGTCGATAGGTTTGTTTTTTGCATATCGATACCGATTGCCCCGTGCGATAGGAAGGTGAACATGTCTATGTGCACAGCATTAAGTACACTTGGGCAATTGTTCTTGGGATAGGTTTGTTGCTCTTGGGATAGGTATGTGGAATCGTCCATCGATACGTATTGAATACAGATCGCTAGATGGTGATGCAAATGTGTTGTTCGTACGATTGCCTCTTATTGAGGATTATTAATAGTATCAAACTAGAATGGTGTCCAAGAAAATTACCGACATGAACTTCGACAATCCTATCTGACGCCCGGTAGGCTTTTGTGATCGCCGCCTTAGTCTTGCTGTTGTTTTCAATGCCCATCCAAACGCCCCGAATCCTGCCCAATGTGGCCCGCAGTAGGTATCGATCCCGATTATATCCGGCCTGTCGTTGGTGCGATAGTCAAACAAATAGGGTGCTATCCAGGGTTTGAAAGGCGACTACACGGCACACAAACATGTCGGTCCAGAATAATACAGCCTCAAGCCCACACCACCTTGTTGCGAATACTCCCCACCTCGAGATCTTCAGGTTCAACGACTACAGACAGCGCGCGGATACGGGGATGCTGCGACAACCTGAAAGGGCGCGCCGCGTGGATTATTGAGCTGTATGCGAACTGGAGGTGTCTTCGCCACGAACCTATCGAAGATACCACGTCGCAATACCCGGCACCTTGGACATTGTGACCTATTGGACTTGCCTATTGGACTGTCAATAGGTTGGCGTACTGCAAATCGACACCTATTGCCCCGTGCAGTGGGAAGGTGGAGTTGTCTATCGATCCCTACGGAGTTGACCGACAGGTTCAGAGATATAGGTACAAAAGGTTGTTTCTTAGGATAAGCATGTGAAATTGTCCATTGATACCCTATACTGTACTAGTAGGTTCCGAGACGTGGCGATCGAATTGTTGAGAGCACCTTGCAGCGTGGGTAGGCACAATTCGATGCGAGTCGACGAGGCAAGAAAAGGCTGAAATCTTCTCGCGAAAAAAATGAAGGCACGTACTGTAGAGGAAAGGGGGGAGAAGAGCCTGCTATGTGACCCCGGATCTGAGTTAAGAGTGGGAAGGAGAGAGAGAAGAAGATGTGCGAAGATAATGAATGGGATGAGAAAAAAAAACAAAAAAACTTGTTTTCCCATCCATGTGATCGGAGAGCTTCGTTCTATAGGCTACTACTGTTCTTATGATATGAGTGTGGTTTCGACGATCGATACCCATTTCTTCGACCAATGTGTAAACATGGACAGGTTCACTTGGATGCTGGCCGAACAGTAGATCCGTGAATAAGTCAACGGACACCCACTGTCGCCTACAATCGCTAGGCTTCGCGAAGTGCCAAGCGTTACCTATCGCAAAGAATCATGCCCCTCTCAGTAGGCCAGGAGCCTATCGATTGCCAAATTGACCTCAAGCCTATCGCCCCGGGTATGGTATGCATTGGTCTAATGACTTGCGGTGTTTTGACTTTGTCTGTTGCGTGTTGCACGTTAGATCCCGGTGTTTATGGTGAGTGGGGGGGCGCACTTGCCATCACGTCGGAGATGGACACAGACCAAAAAGTGCGCCGCCGTAGGCGGGTTGGAAGCCACAGCCCGTAGACTGATGCGACAAGCCCCGGGAACCAAAATAAACAACGAGACGAAGATTTATTCATTTTTTTGCTATATCCGTAGTTTATTATAGTAATATCTTCTTATGACTTTGTCAGATAGATAGCGAAACTTTTAGTATGTTTTTCACGAAGAACAAAAACTTTTTGCTCCGCCTGGCGATGCATCGCTAACTCCACGCGATATGGAACACCGTCAGACACGGCAGCAGGATTGACCGAAAATTGGTTGGACACATTTTGATCAATCTCCCTTCTGGTAGAAAATGCTCGATACTCATTTTGTTCGGGACGGACGTAGTCAGCAGCAGCACTGTCTTCTATACAAGAGAGCTTCCTCGAGTCGCGTACAATGGGGCCTCTCGATGCCAAAAAAAGGAACGAGCATTGCCGTCTTTGCTGAAAAACAATAATTGGTTGGCTTTTTACCGCTGAATCAGTTTTTTCGGTATAGTTTCGGCCTTCGATTACTGCTTACCGAACACGAGGATTCTCTCGTTCTAATGTTCGAATTATCCCCCTGCCGGCAGGTTAAGAAAGCGTAGGATATGATAAATATTTCATGTCCGACGACTTCTTGAGCACGAAATGTCTGTACTATCAAAGAAACACTCCCAATAGGATTTGCTAACCTTAGACGAACGTGAAAAGTTGACGTGTTTCTGGCCGCTGATGATTGTTAAGATCGCGGTTTGGTCGGCAACGCTGAGTACCAACAGGCAAACTATCTTGGCTCTTACTTCGATAGTCCGAAGCATCCTACTCGGCCAAAGCCGAGTGTAGATACCAAACAGAAGATCTGGTTTGATCAAAATTTATGCCGCTGAGCAATTTACTGTCGTGACGAGATGCTGCAATAGCTGCCCTCCTCGGCCTTTGAATAGGGGCCATACCGAACAAACTATAAGTTGGGCGGCAGATGGTCCAAGAGTTACTGGATGAAGAATTGGAGCTACCCCGTGTAGGAGGAAAAACACTACTCCTTTAAAAAACAAGATCATACATGTACACTCTTTTGTTTTGTCCAAAAGCGGCCCTTAATGAAAGCCATCCCACGATATGGCACAATGCGGGTCAGGTAGCTGATCGCGTCGGCTTGAAAATGATCGCATGTTTGGTGATCGAAAAGTTCCCCTAGAACCCGAGTGTATTTGTCTTGAAAAATAGGTAACCCCTTACCAGCCGCCGGCGACCACCTCGCACATTCAAGGAATTTCGAAGGAGAGTATTCTAAATATGTTTCCGGCCCCCTACGCACAAACAACTATTGTGGTTAGAAGTGAGAATATTCCAAAGATGTTCACGTTATTTTCATGTCTCAAGCCTGTGTTCGGGGTCTGGGGTCGTATGACAAGGAAGGGTCGACTGCTGGGTCGAAGCACAAAATGAGAACAGGGTGACGGGCACATGTTATTATTGATAGTGAGTATTTAAGGTACAGTCGCGGCTGCCGGGTTGATTTGCACGGGTGGCCCCCCCCTTCCCCCTCCCCCCCCCCTGCGTAGGATGTGGGTGTACAGATATCCTTGTAGAGACATTGGACATTGTATGCAGAACTCGTTTATAGAACGTCCATGGGGTTCAATAGTGTCTACTCTTTGCCCATGATTATGTCGTGTGTTTCGTATTCATAATTGCAATGAAATGACAGTGAGTTATCTATGTTCCATGCTGTGACCCAAAGCGGTATCCGTGTGTCGTGGTTCTGTGACCAGGGCTAAATCTTTTTATTAATTGTCTGCACGGACACTGGGTGTACTGAATGTAGCGGTGTTAGCCGACGACTCTCTGTCTTGAAACTGGTGCCCGTGGCTTCCGGGGAACAAATACCCGGGTACGCGTGAGGAAGTTCGTCCATTTTCGGCTGGTACCCGTGTATCCGTTCAAGGGAAAGCTACCCGTTCAGTACCCGGGTACCCATCTCCTAGCCGGGTACCGCAGTGTCCGGGACCCGAACACTCGGTCAAAACCTATGTGCCACCCGTGCTCGTGACAGGTATTTGCTAGTCTGGAAATACTTGCGAGTACCCGGGGAATTGACCAGAGGGTAACACTTCTGCTGTTGGTATGATGTAAGATGTGAGGCATGAAACATTATTTCTATATTGAAAAACGTTTCCCCGAGAGCATGCGTCAAACACTACCCAGAGGACTGAACTAAGGGTTCATAATTTGCCATTTTCACTACTCGCGATGAGTAAACGGCTACACGGGATACCGGATATTATTCCCAACATGGGGCTCGATGTACCCGGGTTTCCAATGCTTGGCGAGTAGAAAGGGCTACTGGTATCGGTGACGTGCATTTTATCAAGTCGGGTAGTACTCGATAGTACCCAAAAAGGAAGCAAAAGGGTGATATCTCTTGCTGGATGTCGACCGGCGGCGAGAATGTGGGTTCTTACTCCGCCTATTACGGGGGACCATAGTTAATAGGACCTATGGTATACATAAAAACCTATATATTTGACAATTTTTACTAGCACTATTAGGTCCTATTAACTATGGTCCCCCGTAATAGTTTCAAACGCGACTACCACGTACTGCAGTAGTAGATTATGCAAACGGCATACGTCTATATCTAAAAGACAGAGGCACGAAAGATTGCCGAAAGAGTCACAATCCAAACGCAACCAAATGATGCTACTACAGCCAACAATTGTGAGTATACTCTCCATGCAACTTTTTTATACACCCGACACTCTCGGTCGGTGCACGGTGTCCTAGAGCGGCGTGCGCTTGAGCCATATGTGACGAGCCGTTTTTGTTTGTATGTGTCGGGGAGCTGTGGGAGCAGTGACCAACGAAGACTGCTTCTGCGCGGTTCAATCAAATAGAATTCTCGACTGCTACCGTCGATGGACAAACCATAAATAGTATAATGTCATTACATGATACCACATTGTGGGCCACATAAAGTACTCGATATTGTTAATATGTACCACGCACAAGAGAACATACGATCGGCACATCTTTGTGTCCCCACCATACATAGCCTTCCATCTTCACGTACTCGTATATTCTTTATTTCACTCAGTCGAGAAAGCTGCTCACTCACGGTAAGTGCTCGTGATGTTGGCATATCAAACATCGACCAATCAATCCGAAATTCCAAGAATAAAGGGAAGAGGACCTATCTATACAGGTAGAGCGAAAAACGAAAGAGGGAGTGCACAGCATCTCTGTTGCGTGCAAGTAAAAGTGGTCCCCAAAGCTTTATTGTAGGCACTTGCTGAGGCAGTATTATAGAGATACATGAGGCTACGCTGCAAAAATACATGCGGTATGTGGGTCTTGTGCGCTCGTTAGAAACAAACGGAAGCAAACAAGATCCTGCTGCAATCGAAACACACCAGTACCACGGTAGATACGAAAGCAATTCGAGATGGCTTGCAACGAGACACGTTCCACGCGTTTGCTCAAGATGACCCGCTTCTGCAGATACCGGGGTTGTGGAAATCGGTAAAGTACAGGTCTCGCATTCGGTAACGCAAAAACACGACTACCACGGGCAGGGACTGGTAAACTACTGGGAGCCTGTACACACCGCTGCGTTTTATTTGGTCGCTTCGCTCCCAATTCGTTTTTTTGCGCTTCGCGCCAAATGCGTTTTATTGCCCAAAGGAGGTCAGACAAAAAGTGCGGTCGGGCATTTCTCGTTTCGTACTATCATTACTAATACTATGAAAGGTATTCGTCAACATCGCACACAAGTGGAGGGATGTAATAATGTACCTAGCGTTCGCGCCCGCCATTTGGTATTGATATTATATGCCTCGTTCACAACACAGACATGGACGGATCCTGGCATACATCATGTGTCTGTTTGTTGCACGCTTGTCTGGTCATCCACTTCACATTCTTAAGAGTATCGCATGACCGAAGCATTGCTTCTCCATGTCTATCGGCGATACTCATGTCAGTTCAACTCGTCGCTCGTGAACCCAACACTTTTGTTTTCGTCTTCAATATTTTGTGTACTCAGACGCGACCCTCAAGTATGTCAAGACTGTGGATGGCGGTCTATTTCGTCGTACGTTTGTTACCGCAAGTGATATTAGACTCCAATTGAATCCTGATTCGGTCTCGAATGACCATCAGATGCCAAGCGCAGCTTGAATTATCAAACCGCTCTTGTCACAGTTTTACATGCTTCATGTGTAAGATATTTTCTCCGTCAGTTATGTCGTCTCGTTTTTCAGCACACACGACTCTGTTACGCCTGTTAATCCTTCAGCTATGCTGCCCACACGACGAGTTAATACCCAACCGTGTAAGGTGCTTCTTGTTAGTATATTGTTTTCATAATCCAGGGGTACTTTAGTGACGTTTATCCCGCACGTTATTATCCAGGATCATGAGTTTAATGGGCCTAGTCGTAATCCACCAGCTTGCGACCAACAGTGTCTATGTATATATGTATACTGGACATGCTGACTGTGAAAACGGAATATCACTCTGCCACTCGCTTACGATTTTAAAGTACGATTCTATGTATATTGATCCCTTGTTTTATCTTCCCGGATCAGAATGTCTGTCCTACGGATAAACTTATCATTTACTCTGATATGTCTACCATCTCCATTTCACATTTTGCCTTGTCGAAATAAGTGTGAAGTACTCCGAGCACTAATTGAATCGCCTTTGGAAGAGTACAATGTCGACTAGACGTGCTGTCACTCTTTGTCTCTGGTTCCATTGCTTTCGACTTTTTTTTTATGAAGTTCGAGCTCTGTCATCACCAAAAATAGACGGAGACGTGGATACCATGTTTCCGGAACAAACACGTCTACCCATAGTCGAAACCCCCGCGTTGTTGGTCAAAGCTCTTCCAGATGTTTTGATCACAGACTCGGGGCATTGTCGTGTCTGGATCTCGCCACGAAATTTTCTCCTCCATGTTCCGCTGACGGATCCTCAGCGGCGACTATCCTGCGGGGCGGATTCTCGGCAGCGGGACTTGGGAAGGCCTCGCTGGATTGTACTCTGGCCCAGTCGCCACAAGAGCAACCACGATTGCCCGCCCCTCGCCTCTCACGCATCATCTCTCCCTGTCTCCTCCTGTCAAAGAAAACTGCCGTCTCAGCCTGAGATGTGATACGCTCTAGCGGTCGTAGCTCAACAGTATGATGAGAACACTCTGCTAACCCGGAGAGACGTGGGATCACGACCCACCGGCAGTAACGCCTACGAATCTTAGTAAACCTGTATAGTATGCAGTATTTTTGTTTGTTGAAACTAAGCACTTTCGACGAACGACAAACGATCAGATTCCCATGCAACCTGGAACGTCGCAGGCTTATCGCAACAAAACTGAACCTGTTTCATCCGGCGACCTTGAACATTCTGGGCCGAAACTAGTTCAAGGCACTACATAGGTCTTTATATGGTACACCATTATTTGTACGACAGCAGTACCCGCAAGAATTTCACATATCTCTACGGCTTCACGCGGCACACCACCACAGATGCTGCATATACAGACTGAAGAAGTCGCGTACAAGCCTACTCTCGCCCTGGTATCATTATTGTGTCCACTCTTTACGAGAAAAACGAATGCACATAGATCCGAAGTCGCACGTTACATAGAAATAAAAGCATGCTTTCACCTGTCTCGTCAGTGGAATTTGGTCCTCGCGTGCCCCAGTAAATCTGGTTACCACTTCCTTGCCTTTCTTGCTGCAGTAGAACAACCACCAAGGGGGACTATTCATTTGACCCTTCGGTGGCTTAGACCTCCCTAAGGTCTTCGACTGGTGTGCATTTATGCCAAGCAGCTAGGCTTAAACCATCCGCCAGGTCTCGGGTTCGCCCCACCACCTATTGCACCAAATAATACCCGACTGTGTGGTCAGTACCAAGTCGGCGCTGGAAGCCAATGACTCCCAAAAAGGACTTCGTGAGCCGTTCGAATCTTGGCAAAGTGTTTCGATCTGGGGGTTCACATCACACACCCGTACAGCCAGCTCTCAATCACCTCGGCTGTCGGCGTTGGGACAGTAAGCTTAGGGTGGGCGGTCGTCCTATCATACAACTCCGGGCCAAACCGTGTGAAGTAATCCCGCATGTGACAGATCCGTTGGTCGATTACGGGCGAACGGTCGTCGTTTTTGCCGCCTAGGTAAAAATACTGGCCCGTCTGTTTATACCTCTGGCCTGCTGCTTCGATGAAGAGCTGTTGTGCGAGGGTCGCCTGGTCTGGTATTCCTAGGAGCATTGTCTCTGTTGTATCTTCCTAAACGTCAGGCCTGCTGCCTCGAAGACAGCCACGACAACTGTCATCATTTTCGCAAACCCTTCGGCCGACTTCGAGATAATGCCTGCATCGTCCGCGTACAAGATACCGCATACAGCCCTTCGCACCCACGCCAACGGCTCCAGTTTCTCTGTTCCGACGACTCCAGCATCACCGAGTTTAACGAAACCCCGTACGATGTCTTCGTCTTCGCTGAAGCGTACTAGTATGACGTGTAACGCAGCAGCGAAGAACAGAGTTGGGTCGAGCGTGGTGCGTCAAGCACGAACACCTACGGATCACGGGTTGGTTTTAGTCGGCATCGGTAGAGCAGCGATGATCAATCGGGATGTCCGTGCGAGGAAGCAGGCATCACCACACACACAACTACGGCCCAGCATCACTGCGCCGGCAGCAGGCTGCATGCACTCGAAGACGGAGGAGGAAGGAGACAAAGCGTCGACGAGCGGGGAAGAGACAAGTCGAACTAACCCTGCGCGACAATTTTTTTTGTCAGATCGGAACCGCAAGTGCGAGGAGAAATTTGGTGTCGAGGCGGGGCAGAAGGGGAAACGACTGGAAGGGAGTGGCAACGAGTACACGTGCGAAGGAACGGGCCGATTGGGCTAGGGCGATAAGCGGGCATGGAGAACGGCAGTAGGTACGAATGTCGCCAATCTCGTTTTGAGGATGTACATTACCCCGGGCCGGGGTAGTTAGCTATCGGGTAATTACCAGACATCACCTTTTAGTAATAGGCGTTCTACTCTAGAGGTATTTCATTTGGGAACAAATTTTCTGAGCCACCACAGCGTCCTTGCCGTGCGCCAGTTGAAGGAGGTAGTACATCACCACAGTTCACTGGGAGATCTGTAATTATTAAGTTGCGCGCCCCACACATCCCAAGCATTAGTCGTAGACTTATGTATGTTATGCTTAATTCCGAATTGTACCTTGGGGGGACGAGGAAGCCTCAGAAACTTAAAAATGAACTCCCATTCATCGTTGAACGCCTCCCACGGGAAATTACGTGAATATCGGGCGATGACATTGAACCATGTTCAGGTTTTCGTACAGGCGCGATATGGATAGTTTGTATTTTTCAAAGTATATACGAACAAGGTATCGTACAACAAAAACATCACACTACCCCGACGGTCGGGCTGCGGTTGGTGGGTTTGTAGTTCTCTACTACTATATTACGAGTAGTTCATCCACACACCTCGCATCATATATATATCAACACACTGGTAATCTACTCGTATGCCAAACCTGTTGGACTATCATATTTTTGGGTTGTTCACCTGCACAGGTGTCCTGCTGAGTAAATCTATTGAGTTATTTGAGGCAGTTTAAGATTCAAGATTCTTCCATGTTCAAAATATGGATATTTTCGCTTCGCCTATCAGTGACGTACTTTTGACGTCGTGTAGTCAATGGGTTATATATAATCCCTATTAATAGCACACGCGTATGTTGCGCTGCTCGATGCTCAAAATGCAACAATTCGGCACCGAAATACCTTTTGATCAGGTACAGATGTTCGAGTCGCCGTAAGCATTCTCGATATGTCATGGAATGCTGTACAACGGTTATTATTAGTAGTGCGGTATGCTGGACGAAGGTTAGTAATAATAGTGAGGTACCACCGAGCGTCACAGGTCGCACCCAGCGTGGGTAGGCACAATTCGATGCGAGTCGACGAGGGAAAACAAGGCTGGAATCTTCTCGCGACGAAAATGAAGGCACGTACCGTAGCGGGAAGGGAGCGGGAAGAGCCTGCTATGTGACCCCGGATCTGAGTGACCCCGGATCTGAGTTACGAGTTGTTAGGAGAGACAGAAGAAGATTGGCGAAGCTAATAAATGGGATGAGCAAAAAAAACAACAACAAAAACATGACACTCTTACCAGGTATTCTGCAATCACTATCAAACACTCATCCCGAGGAATCTGAACCACAAATGTCGGAATGTGGTGTTGTTGCTGTCGATTGAAAATACACACCCCGGACGGCACTCTTAGATCTCTTGCGTTTGACAGCAGGCGTCAATGCACCCCCCGCGAAAAATCTAAGAATATTATACAGAATCTAAAAAGTGATATTGACCGGTCGAAAGTATGCTTTCGACGAATACCCTCTCTCTCCCCAAGGTTTACATTCGCAACGTTTTTGGTGCGAATACGTTGTTGTCTTATTTTGTTTGTGTGGGGACACGGTAGCGACTTTTATAAGAGACGTTCAGGTGTTACGATAAGGCGTTTATTTGTCGGAGAGTTTGAAAGAACGAGATAGAAAACTTGATTGATCAATCTTCAAACCTGTTTTTATATTGAAAGGTCGACAGGCAAAACGATCAACTCAATCTCGAGAGTATACAAAATTGCGATGTTTTGTGATGAATTCAATCCCAATCTACAACACGAACACCTCGCTGATCGGAGGACGAACAAAAAAAAAACAAGTGTCCTAAAATTCGTCAAACTCCTCATATTCTTAGCCCGATACATGTACGTCGAGGTCGTCTCTGCTCTTCTTATAGCCGCCGGTTTCAAGGGGGTCCGGGTCTCAGGGAACGCGCGCCCCCCTTCAGTGGTCTCTGTTTGCCGCTTTGAGCGCGTATCTACCGACACGTGCACTCACAGGGTTTCCATGTATATTCCGAGACGTTGTTTTATGCCCCCTCCAGTGCTGTCTGCCTGCTGCTCTTAACCCTTTTGGAACTGCTGTCCCGTTTTGGGGACAATCCAGTCAAACTATATGTAGTTTGGCCTCAAAACGGCACCGTTGTACTGAAAGGTTTGAGCGCGTACTAACCGACACGCGTCCTCACGAGGTTTCAGGAGATACATGGAGGCGTCTTTATAGGGTGGGCCGGCCGGAAGCATTTTACCCCGGTAATTCCCTGTACTACTATTGATACTACTGTTATAGGACCGGAATAATATTTGTTTTCACAGAATAATACTTCTATGAATATCTACTATTAATGTCAGTATTAATATCAGGCTCATTCTTATCGGAGAGCATTTTTTTCTCCATATTTCCAAAAAAATAATTCGAGACATGTATCAAGATACGTAGGCGTTCTGTCACTATTCGTGAGATTCTCCAGTAGCAAAATATAAAGTCCGTTAAATTTCACGTATTTGGAAAAAAAAACAGTAAAATAAACAAAAACTGGTACCTGGTATGGAATATTGAAAAAAAGCACGAAAAAAACGTCGAAACTATGGGAAAAAAGCTATCGGAGAAGAATTACCCGAATAACTTGTGGTGCGCATATAAATATTAATAGTACCTTCGTTTCATTGGCCCTGTGCCAACCATTGGGAAAAGGTTTGGTTTGATTCATAGGGCGTGATTCTTGGTCCAAGGGAGATATTTTATTTTTTGTTGTAAAACCTGAATGAAACACCTAGATATCCAAGACATATGACTTTCAAAGTAAGTTTCGACGCAATCCTCGATCTCACAGATAGATCTGATGTTGCTTTTGAATTTTTTACAAAATATAGCCCGAGTACCGTGTGGAAAAGTCGCGCGCGAACAGCGAGACAACCGTGCTCTCTCACCGGATGTCGACGGGTAGAAGGAACATTTTAATGCCAAGAACACACACACAATCAGGTCGTCACCGGACGATGGCCCAAATGAACCCACCAACTACTTGAGTTGACTTTTTTGGTTTTTTCGTTTTTTTTTCCCTCATCACAGTTGTTATCTTCGCACATCTTCTTCTCTCTCTCCTTCCAACTCGTAACTCAGATCCGGGATCACATAGCAGGCTCTTCTACCCCATTCCCGCTACGGTACGTGCCTTCATTTTCATCGCGAGAAGATTCCAGCCTTTTCTTCCCTCGTCGACTCGCATCGAATTGTGCCTACTACCCACGCTGCAAGGCGCTCTCAACAATAGAATCCTTTTTTTATTTTTACTTTTGCAAATATAGTCAAATGTCCGACCCACCTGGGGCTCGAACCCGGGACTCAAACACAAGTAGAATTCGAGGTTAACCACTTGAACCACCGGGGCGACCGGCTGCGGCTGCCCGATGTTTCGGAAATGACTACATTGTACTGAGGACTGGCCGAGTGATCATGTCGAGCTTCGGCAATCAGAGGGAAGGAAACACCCGGGCTACTCGTAGCGGTTGAGGGCGTACCCACATGGCTTCGCATTGCCCACTGCGGTGCATACTGCACACGTGGCAACGTAGTATCTCTGTGGCGTAGCTTTGTGACCACAGAACTTGTATATCTTCTAGGATTGGAGAATCGGCACGGACACCGGTTGTGCTGGATGTCGACGGATAGAAAGAACGGTTTGATGTGAAGAACACACTCACCCCTATTAACTGTTTTGGTGCTTAGTGTAGCGCTGATGACGTGGGCCTCTATTTCACACCACCTGTTACCTCGCTCGAAGCAAGACGAAACACGTACCTGGTACTCGTACGTATAAATTTAACCAGTTGATGCAACATGCCATGTATACGTGAGGTACATGTATGTATACGTGAACGTGTCTCAAATACACCCTATCCTTGCCCACAAGTATGTATAATTACTCGTATATAGTCTGAGCGTCGTTGCCTATCGTGCGAGTTCCTTGGAGCCGCTGAGAAGTGACGCCGTGAAATGACCTCTCTACCCCGTCTGTGGCTAGCGAGAGAAACATCTACCGATTACGTTGGTCCACACCCCGAGGCTAGGGTTGTCGGGGTAGAGCATGATATGTCAGAACTGCACAACAAACAGCTATCGCACACAACCAACATGATCGTCCACGCTCTCCACGCTAGATGAGAGTAGTCGGGATATGGGTCGCTACGCCCGTACCGGCAGTCTTTATACTCCACATCTCTTAGGTTCGTCTTGCTCCTTCACGTGGCCTCGGTTTTCCGCTTTTGATGTTCCCTGCGAAATCCAGCACTACGTTGGACTCTCGATACAGCAGTCTGTACATTTTCATGTTTGTTTTACTAGTACCAGGTATAATTTATCAGCACTCCTACTATACCGTCTACTTTCGGGACAACCCTGGGTCAAGTCGTAGGTCGTGCAGACATTGGAGGTCTTCTGAGGACAAGCCCCGGGTCACATGTGTTGCATATTGTCATCGCTTATCACCATAGGCTTCCCTTCTTCTCCCCTCTATTTGCCTTCAATCTTTGTTTCTATCGGATTCCCAGCGGTCACCGATTTCGATTGAATTTGTACTATTAATAGATACCTGGTGTGCAAAACGAATACCAATTATTTAAGGGGCGGTCTGGATGACGGACACAGCAGGTGTAGCTAACATAGCGAGGGCCGTCGTCCGCTTACAGCTTGCGATTTTCGAGTAGGATCTCGAAGCTCAAGCTACTTTTATATACTAGACTTGTACCACGGGGACAAAGTACTGCTATGTAGACGCTACAACGATGGACTGCTGCACAGCACTTGCGCCGACGCGCCGGTATGCACCTGAAAGCCACTCACTGCCAACACTCTCGCGAAGGAGATATACCCACTGAACACTCCTTCAACCCAAACACACTTCGCACGTACGGAACACCTCAAGATTCTGAACCTTGATCAGCCTACTACATGACATGCTTCGAAGCAGGAATACTGAGCGAGAAATAACCAAAGCGACGCGTACGTGTACGTGGTGGCTGATACCGACGGTTAATATAAAAACTGGGGAATGCTGCCTGGTTCACTGTAGTAGCTCTCTGCTGAGATAACTCACACTCGCCTGTTATGGTCACAGTTGCTGTCCGTGGTCGAAAATGATCGGTTCCCTAATTCGAGTGCCGAGTAATTGTGGTTCGGGGAGCAACGCGGCACCTCAACAGCGCAGGTGCAGGTGTGATCGATCTGCTCTACGTAGCACTATTTTAGAAACACAGACGATATGAAATACGAGGCAGACTGTCCGAAATAGTCCAGATAAGTGGGTCGTGCGTCTTCATCGTAAACCAAAATAGTTCATACTGGTATGATAGAGAGCAGTATAGCGGTCCCTCTTTAGTGCCACTTGAGAAGAGCCGACCTTACAGGTTACATACCAGGTACACGTAAAAAGAGTAATGTAGCAGTAGTGTCGCTTGACACGGACGGTGTGCCGGTTTGCAGAGTAGTGCCGATTGCCGCTATTTCCAGTCCAGATATAGTGGTGATATTGTTGGCCGGGGGATACCGGCACTATTTATTCGAGTGAAGGTGCCACTCTTTACTGATGTCACTACTGCTGTAAAGAAAAATATAGACATACCCAAACATGCAACATCAGACGCAGCAGACACAGCTGATCGACCATCATACTGCTGTAGTGCCGATATTATTGTCTGGGGTTAGTGCCGATATTATTGTCTGGGGAATACCGGCGTGTTCCCGTTGTTTCTACCCGTCGACATCCAGTACAACCAGTGTCCGTGCCGATTATTCAATCCTAGAAGAGATACAACTAATGTGTTCACAAAGCTACGCCTCAGAGAAACTACGTTGCCACGTACCAGGTACCAGGTGCCTGGTACCTGGTATGTAGTAAGCACAGCAGTGGGAAATGCAATGCCATGTCATTATACTATGGACAGATACGACAGGCACCGCTAACACATTCTATGAAATTGAGAAACGAAAGAATACAATCGACGAGAGAACAAAAGCAACGACAAATCGAAAGATAAAAAGTACCGTAATCATGGGAAGGTTCCCACCCATCGGAAGGTCGGCGCCCATCGGAAAGATAGCACCGGGGTGCGATAAAAACACAAGGTAGAAACATTTCATCCTGATTTCGCACCCCATCGCACCTGGTGCGATATCTCCGAAATAAATAGAAATTTGGGGGCCACCGCAGCGGGTCTGTAGTAGGTAATATTCTCATTTATTTCATGCTCCGATGAGATACGTATCACCAGTGCACCACTCCTCTCGAACGTACTTTACTAACGCATGGTAGGTCAAGCCGTTTTAGGTATCGCACCCACCCATAGGAGAGATAGCACCGGGCTGCATGCACGCAGCACCGTTGCCCCAGTACGGCCCGGTGTATTTCGATTCAGCAGCGCACCCATCGGAGAGATTGCCCCGGGGGTGCGCCAAAATAGAAGAACGGCATGATTTAATCGTGTTTTCGCACCCCCATCGGAGAGAACGCGCCCATCGGAGAGATAGCGCCGGGGTGCGATAAAAAACACAACACAGAACCATTGAAAAACGCGATCTCACCCGATACGAACCTTGGCATGATTACAGTACCTGCCTGGTAGGAAAGCGTGGCACCTTGCGAGTGCCAGGTAGTATTACGGGGGATCATAGTTAACAGGACCTATGGTAAACATAAAAACCTATATGTTTAACCATTTTTACTAACAATATTTGGTCCTGTTAACTATGGCCCCCCGTAATAGTATTAAGGGGGAAATATGTACTTAATATACCATGGCATTTACTAATAATACGTACCGGTACCTGGTATACAACACCTGTCACAGCACCGCGGTGATGAACGTTGATATCAATGAATGCCTCCCAATATTATGCGCCGTAATCGTCGCGACTCGTCGTGCTGGATCATAATCCACTACTCTTCTTTTTTTTTTAATCATCCCATCCATTATCTTCGCACATCTTCTTCTCTCTCTCCTTCCAACTCGTAACTCAGATCCGGGGTCACATAGCAGGCCCTTCTCCCCCCTTCCCGCTGCGGTACGTGCCTTCAATTTTTATCGCGAGAAGATTTCAGCCTTTTCTTCCCTCGTCGACTCGCATCGAGGTGTGCCTACCCACGCTGCAAGGCGCTCTCAACAATTGAATCCTTCTTTATTTTTTCAAATAAAGTCAAAGTCCGACCCACCTGGGGCTCGAACCCAGGACTCAAACAAGTAGAATTCAAGGTTAACCACTTGAACCACCGGTCATAGTAGGTAAAATATCTCGGTAAATGGTGGGGGTGCAAGTGAGTACACGCAGGGAAGGAGAATTGGTTCGATGAAGTAAGTGGTATTCGATGAATTATGTCAACTTTTTCATTTTCTTGAATGAATAACGCCCTGCACATTGTCCGACGGCAAAACCTAATGTAATAATTTATTTAAATATGTAACTAAAAAAGGATATGATTGGCGGAAAGCGCGAGGAGAGCATAAAATAGCAATTTTTAGCAGTCGGTGACAATCGACGAGTAGTGGAAATGCTTAACACCTTTGGAACAGCAGTCCTGTTTTGGGTACAAACCACTCACACTCTAAGTGATTTGTCCCCAAAACGGGACTGCGGTCCTCAAAGGTTGAGCCTATAATAAGGTATAAAAAGGAAGGCACGACCGGGGAGAAAAGATAGATGACACCTGTGACCGTGGCTAGCCCAGAAAGTCGTTGTGAGGAAAGTATATCTTATGACGAGTTGTTGAGTGGAAAGTGGGAGAGGAGTGTGATGATAAAAAAAACCTATCACGAAACCAAGTGAAAATATAACCCGAAAAAATACTTCTCTTATGTTTTCTTCACAAACAAAGTATTTTCATCACCACGCTCCGGTTGGTTCTCCATTTTGTAGCTCTGGGGAAGGTGTGGTGTATCTTTTACATGAGGCGTGGTGAATCTTTTACTAGTCTTTTTTTTCGCGGACGTCCTTGCTTGGTGTTTGGCGGTTTTCGCAAAAACTCTCTATAAGTATATTGCCGTCACCTGACTTCCAGCATGCCCATTGTCGGTGGCTGTTTACGCTTCATTTTTGGGCAATGCTGATCGGATCGAAAGTTCGATACCAGGTATCTCTTATCGAAGTATCGATTTTTCGGTACATCGTCATATTTGTGATAACAAGCGTCTTTTTCGGTCCATCCTCTGGCATCGCCCCGGTGGTTCCAGTGGTTGACCTCGAATTCTACTTGTGTTTGAGTCCTGAGTTCGAGCCCGAGGTGGGTCGGACATTTGACTTTATTTGCTTTTTTTTCTGCCCGGAGAGCGAGAGGAAACCCCCGTCCAGACTTACTTCTCAAGTTTTCGTGAACCGGTTCGAACCCGGTTCGTTTCTTCCACCTTGGTCGGGCCTCCCTGTGGCCGTCATTAAAGTGTGGTTTACTACGAGTTTTGCAAAAATAAAAATAAAAAAGGATTCAATTGTTGAGAGCGCCTTGCAGCGTGGGTAGGCACAATTCGATGCGAGTCGACGAGGGAAGAAAAGGCTGAAATCTTCTCGCGATAAAAATGAAGGCACGTACCGTAGCGGGAAGGGGGTAGAAGAGCCTGCTATGTGACCCCGGATCTGAGTTACGAGTTGGAAGGAGAGAGAGAAGAGGATGTGCGAAGATAATAAATGGGATGAGCAATAAGAAAAAAAAAAAACACATTTTCGTGTTTCAGTGGTTTGTTGTGAGGGTGTACCTGGTGTACTTTATTGCAGAATATTCCCCTAATAATATGGAGCGCAGCGAGGAAATATAGTAACGCGTTCGGTACATACGGAAGAATCAGTGGATCTGTAGATCAAAACAGATGTATACCTTGAGATCGGGGTACGTACTTGTGCGAGGTGTGCAAATTACGCGAACACCCGCAGTGGTTTCAGCGGGAACTAAATAATAAATATTACACCCTTTCTTTGCCTGAACCGAGCAGACGAGGAAGATTCAAGGAAGGGTTCGCCACTCTGTCGAGCTTAACGGCAGTGTTGACAGATATATGCTGGTATATATATTCGGGGGGGGGAGTGTTATCTTTAATTCAAAGGAATTTCTTTGTCTGCCACATCCCCCTCTGGGGTGCACACAACTACTGCTCGCTGTTCGTACAAAGTAAGCATGCCTACCTGGTACAACACTTTCTTTTTTGTGTTTTTGTTTCGAGTTGTTTTTGTTTGATTTCTCTCGATCTGTATCTCTTGATTAGAACCCCTGTGTCGTGCCTGTCGTGTATTCCCGTAGTGTTCCGGTTGTTTGTCCTTCACCGTTTTTCCTGCTTGTCGATATCTATTAATAGCACAACTCTAGGATTGAAGATCGGCACGGACACTGGATGTGCTTGATATCGACGGGTGGAGAGAATATGCTTGACGTGAGAAAAACATGCAACACCCCCCCGTCGACATTGAGCACAACAACAGCAGTCAGTGTCCGTGCCGACTCATGTCACCTAGAGAGCTACGAGAGGCCCTTGTGGTCAGTGGTCACAGCAGTAATAATACCACGCCATAGAGATACAACATTTTATTTAGGAGTAAACTTGCGATTACATTTTCGTTTTTGGCGTCCTCTTCCTCACTCAATCTGTGGCAGAATCAGAATCTCTCTAGGAATAGGATCAGGACGGATACTGGGTCTACTGATGAAGCAGGGTAGAAAGGACGATCTAATGTGAAGACAGCAGCGACAAAAACAACAACAACAACGACAACAAGAAGAACAACAACAACAACAACAACAACAACAACAACAACAACAACAACAACAACAACAACAACAACAACAACAACAACAACACCACGAGATTGTAATGCCAGGTCATCGTACCACGTACGATAATAATAGTGCCGGTACGAGTAGTCGATACGACAGGCACGACATACTCGTGCAATATTCCATGGAAAAAACAAAACGAAACAAACGAAAATAAAATGTGAAAAGAAGAAACAAATTTGAAATTAAAAGAAGCTATCGACGGGTAGAAAGAACCGGAAAACACACAAGAACATCCAGAAGTCTGAGCGACTTCTGTTTTTCGTTGTCGGTATGTCTTATTGGAGTACATTTCATCGTTTGATTTCCAACAATACTACACGTACGTAAAGGATGTGGTGTGTGCTACCTGGTATCTTTTTTGTCTACTGATCGACGTCCAGGACACTCAGTGCAGTGTCCGTGTCGATTGTATTGCTAGGGGTGCTCGTACCTTGTTATTTCAATCATATCCGATCCAATCTGTTTGAGTTTTAATATTTTTTTAACGATTGTATAGCAGTCACATCAGTCGTCTTAATTGAGAGATGCGAGCTAAGATCACACATTCCACACGCACAGCAAAACAAGAGTATGAAATACACCACCTTTTAAATGCACTGGACACTGCTGTTTGCAGGTAACGGAAATCGGGATATTATATATGGAAAGGCACCTTCCCTCCAGACAACAGCAACAGACACAACCATGCCGTATACTTCCATGAGGAGAGTGGCTTTTAAAGGTAGTTGTGTGTGTGTTGTTCAGATTAAACCGTTCTTTCTGCCCGTCGACATCCAGCACAACCAGTGTCCGTGCCGATTCTTCAATCCGAGAAGAGATACAAGTTCTGAGGTCACAAAGCTACGCCACAGAGATACTACGTTGCCACGTACGCAGTATGTACAGCAGTGGGCAATAATATGCCAGGTCGGTCGCCCCGGTGGTTCAACGAATTCTACTTGTTTGAGTCCTGGGTTCGAGCCCCAGGTGGGTCGGACTTTGACTCTATATGCAAAAAAAAAAAAGGATTCAATTGTTGAGAGCGCCTTGCAGCGTGGGTAGGCACAATTCGATGCGAGTTGACGAGGGAAGAAAAGGCTGAAATATTTTCGCGATAAAATTGAAAGCACGTACCGTAGCGGGAAGGGGGGAGAAGAGCCTACTATGTAACCCTGGGTCTGAGTTACGAGTTGGAAGGAGGGAGAGAAGAAGATGTGCGAAGATTATGAATGGGATGAAAAAATAAAAAATAAAAAATGTCATCAAACTAAATACGACAGGCACGGCATACACATTCTATGGAGAGAGAAACGAAAGGGAACAATCAAAGATAAAACAATCGAAAGAGAAAAAGAGAAACAAGAAAGAAAACTAGAAGAAACAATCTGTCGTGCCCCCCCTCCTTATCTATAGGCGAGGTGACCAACACTTGAAAAACAAACAAGGCTTATCTCGGTGTATCGGCGGGACGGTAACGGCGGGACGGGACGGTAAACCGCCGTCAAAATGGTCCCGGCGTCCCGTCCCGTCGACGAAATCCCTGACCGTCGTCACATATCGTCCCGTCCCGCCGATAAAATCTCTCCCGTGGATAATTACCGTCCCGTCCCGCCGTGACACCGAACCATTACCGTCCCGTACCGCCGTGACACCGAAAAATTACCGTCCCGTCTCGCCGATAAAATCTCTCCTTCGAAATTATGGCCTCCGGCGGACACAACGTGCCTCTTCCCCTGCTGCTGCGCTGCTGCGAGATACATTCATTCGTGGTCGTCTGTTCCCATCCATTCCCACCGTGAATCACGAAAAAAATAATCAAATAAAATCGAGTTGTACTCAAATTTAGAATTATAGTATTTCCTATAAAACCACGAGGTTTTACATGTTATCATAAATTATACACAACTCCAATATACTATGAATGAAATACGTATAGAACACAGCAGTAGTAGGAGTAAATAGTTGTACAGGCGCGTAATATTACCTTGATACTTTCAATACGTACCAGGTACGCAGCTTGCAAAATTGGAAATTGGGTGTATCAACTATTAACACCATATAACTAATAAGCAGTCGAACTCACAGCTGATGACTGAAGACATAATTACGTATCATCACTTCAATCTTGGAAAATATAAATTTGCTCCGCACCACCACGTTTAGTTCTTTTTTTAGCACAAAAGGTGCTGGCGTTGATGATCAGCAGCTAAATAAGCTGCTGTATGGCTGGACTTTTTTTTTGTGTGTTGAAATGAAAGTAAGCACTGCCACAGCAAGCAGTAGTAGCCGCAAGCAGTAGTAGCCACTACACACGACGAGTAGAACAGAGACCACTAAACTCACGGCCACACCACCAGTATATACTGGTGTGGCCTAAAAAGATGTTAGGTGACCTGTCATCAAGCGAGACGCAAAGCGTGTGCTGTCAACGATGTAGGGTCGAGTGTTCCACACTAAACCTAGTGGTTTGGTATCAGTCAAAGCATGTACCAGGTCAGGATGTATGTATGTATTGTATGTATGTATGTAAGTACTGGTATGTATGTATGTATGTATGTATGTATGTAAGTACTGGTATGTATGTATGTATGTATGTACAAGCTCGCTCTGAAAGGGAAAAAGTACATCAAATTATGCGAAGTGACAGAGGTCCACGATTGAGTTTAAGTCGTAATTGCAAACCGGCGACTGGATAATGCCAAGAGTCCCGCCGCCATGCTTCAGGAACCAGCAGCTCCGACTGAAGCTCGAATGCCACATATGCGCTTCGCGTCGCGGATGTCGTACGTACGTACATACCCAAGGTAGGATACTGCTGTCCGTACATATTTCCTTCTTTCGATATACTCTTATGTCTGTACTCTTATGTAGGAAGAAGGCGAAAGCACAGCACGGCACAGCGGCAAAAAACATGAAAATGAAACCGAAAACTCGGAAAGGGAAAAAATCCCCGTCCCCTCTCGTGTAATAATTTTCTGCCTCATGGGAACACCTTGCACCCGGTCGAAAAGAAGAAAAGAAAAAAACCGCACAGAAGAGCTTCTCTCTCAGCCTCGAACGCCGTCTGCCCCTCTCGCGACCACCTCGTTACCGATTCGGTCCGGGTAAAGCTTACATCACTCTCTGCCACAATCAGCCCCGTCGCCCGCCTCGCGTGAAGCCCGGTGCTCACCGTGGCCGTCGTTCGCCAGCTCGATAACGTGGGTGTTCAAACTGCACACCTCCTTCAATCAACTTCAGCGTGGTCGCAAAAAAAAGCATCGCTTGAATAGTATCTTGCCCTCCTGAACGACCTTTATAAACTCGTACATACCCTATCAACAATCATCTCTCGCGACCACCTCGTTACCGATTCGGTCCGGGTAAAGCTTACATCACTCTCTGCCACAATCAGCTCCGTCGCCCGCCCCGCGTGAAGCCCGGTGCTCACCGTGGCCGTCGTTCGCCAGCTCGATAACGTTGTTGGTGTTCAAACTGCACACCTCCTTCAATCAACTTCAGCGTGGTCGCAAAAAAAAACATCGCTTGAATAGTATCTTGCCCTCCTGAACGACCTTTATAAACTCGTACATACTCTATCAACAATCATAAATCGAAGCCAGACAAAGCCCGTTCATGCATCCCTCGTGTCTCGAGGCACACGCGACGCCTAGGCACGAAAGCGGCGACCGCGCACCTTGCAACCCCCCCTCTACCCGCCAGCACCCGCTGACACCCGCGATGGTGCCGGGTCCTCACACGATGCCGTGCTCGGAGAACACGCACGCACACGAAACGAAAGAAGAATAAAGGAAGAAATGGCCGAGAAAACAAAGAACTGCTGGAAAGATCCGGCAAGTAATGAAAAGAGGCGGTTTGGAAGTGGGAGCTCTGAGAGGCCAGGGATGCACCAACCGAGCACGCTCAGGGGTTGTGATCTAAGTATGTATGTAGTTCTATGTATGTATGTATGTATGTCTGTATGTATGTATGTATGTACTGGCATGTACATTCCAGGTATGTCTGTATATATGTATGTCTGTATGTATGTATGTATGTATGTATGTATGCATGTATGTATGTATGCATGTATGTAAGTATGTATGTATGTATGTGTCACAGGGCAAACTTGCAGTCTGTCAAGGGGTAAAAATGCTGTCTTCTAGCATCTTTGGTATGACCGATACGGACGCCATGGATGCCTATCTCACGGGCGGGGGGTCGATCGATCAGCAGCGAGCGGCACTAGAATCACCGCCGCCACCAGCTCCACCACACCACCTACCTCCACAACAAGCAGTAACACAGCGCAAGCATAACAATCATCAGAACAGCCACCATGAGCTGGCATCGCAACAAGGAAGGGTACTTGGGGCAGGGGTGGGAAGAAATAAAAAAAACGTCGCCCGTGTAGTGGTAGCATTTCTCGGAGCTTGTGGGCCGCGGGTCGATAAGAACAACGCCTGCGTCGGGACGGCTCCCTTCGCGCAATCAGCAGTGCGGGAAAGTCTTCACATACAACCGCGCCGAAACCTTGCAGGAAGAAAAATAATTGTATATTTACCGTCCCGTCCCGACGTGAGGAAAAACAATCACCGTCCCGCCCCGTCGAAGAAAAAAAAAATACCGTCCCGTCCCGCCTTGAGTAAAAAAATTACCGTCCCGTCCGGCCGAGGGAAAAAATGTTTGCCGTCCCGTCCCGCCGGAGAAAAAATAATTACCATCCCGTCCCGCCGTGAAAATCTGTCCCGTTGAATTTTACCGTCCCCTCCGGTCGAGGAATCGTGCACCCGCCGTCCCGTCCCGTCCCGCCAACTTCTTATCTCTTCATTTTACCGTCCCGTTGTCATTTTTTTCCCGCCAAACAAGAAAAACCTGTCCCGTCCCGTCCCGCCACGATTCTCAGGCACTGTGATGAGCCTAAAAAAACGAGCTGGAAAAATATATAAATGAAAAAAATACAAAAACACCACTGCTTGTAACAGAGTAAAGAACCAAGGAAAAAAAAACAAAGCGAAAATATCAAGCAGACCAAAGCTCGAAGCACCCGCCAGGTGGCGGCAGCAGTTTGTGGTACAAGTAGTAGTATAGCCTGGTTCTCCCTGCTGATCCGCCTAGTACCTTACTACCCAGAGAGCCGGCGTCCCCGGTGGCTTGGTAGGTGGTCCGCGTGCCTATCAAGATCCATTTCGTGGGTTCAAGTCCCACGGAGTGCATGCTCGTAAGGGCCTTTTCTTGCATGAACTAAATTGATTAGCGGAAAGCGCGAGAGCGTGAGGTTTTAGCTACATTCAATGAAAATCGACGAGCAGTGGGAAGGAATGCTATAAATATGCGCGGCGCGTACAGGGGGATAGAAGGGTGGACACCTGTGACCACGGCTTGTCCAGAAGGTCGTCCAGGGTAAAACCTCTCCTACGATCTAGGCTGGAAAGTGGGAGTGATTATGAAAAAAAAAAAAAACTTCTCTCTCCGCCCTGCGTTCGTCAACTATGCCCAATGCAGTCCCTTGGTGTCAGACAATACGAAACGAGCAGAGAAGGTTCGTCATCCAACCACGCCACACGACCCCTTCAATACGGCTTATCAGTCAAAAAAGGGAGAGAAAAACAAAAACTGAAAATCAGGAGAATCAGCGCAAGAAAGAAAAAAACAAAACAAAACGAGAAAACAAGGGAAGACCACGTTCGAACCAGCTGCGCCAGTTGGTGGCACTAGTAGTATGGTCCTTTTCTACTTCCTTGTCGGCCTGGTGCGTTGCTACCCTGTCTGCCATCTCCTTCCTACTTTCGTCTACCGCAGTTTCCTTTCTACTCCTCCTGTTCCCCCCCCTCTCCGCATTCCCTTGGTCGGGTTTCCTGCTACTTCTCCTGTTGCCCCTTCCCCTCCATTCCCTTGGACACCATCCACGGTGGATGCGCGGCGCTGCCTACTCATCTCAGCCTCAGGTTCGTGCCGCCTCACCATGAACCGTTCGGCTGCTTCAAGGATCCCCCGATACCACTTCCCCGCCTTTTTGGCTGCAGTGGAAGCGGTCTCAACTCCAAACACCAAGGGGGAAACTTCCTTTGACCCTTCGATGGCTCGGAACTCCCTAAGGTCCTCGACTATGGATATTTGCCAAGTCTTACACTGCCCGTATCGTCTCTGGTTCTCCCCACGAGCTATCGTCCCGAACACTATTACGGGGGGCCATAGTTAACAGGACCAAATATTGTTAGTAAATATTGTTGAACATACAGGTTTTTATGTTTAGCATAGGTCCTGTTAACTATGGTCCCCCGGAATACACGACTGGGTAACCCCTCCTTGATTTACGGTGCCACGCCCCCCGCAAAGAAGAGTCGCCGTTTACGAATGGTGGTTTCGACGCTCTCGCAACGTGTCATCTTGAGGGCCTTCGCGTACGAGAAGGTGGCCTGGTCAGTACAAAGTCGGCGCTGGAAGCCAATGACTTGCATCAGGACTTGGTGGTGAGCCGGTCGTAGCTTGGCAAAGTGTTCCGCTCTAAGGATCCACGTCACACACCCGTACAGCAGGGTCTCAATCACCCCGGCCCTCAGCATTCGTACCTTAAGACAAAGGCGGGCAGTCGTCTTCTATCATACAACTCCGGGCCTAACCGTTTGAGGCAAGCTCGCATGAGGCGGATCCTCCGTCGGTCGATTTCGAGCGAGAGGTCAGCGTTTTCGTGGATATTGCCGCCTAGGTATAAGAACTGGATCGTCTGCTTATTATACCTCTGACCTACCTGCCGCTTCGATGACGAGCGGTGGTGGGAGAGTTGTCTGGTCTGGTGTTTGTAGGAGTATTGTCTCTGTCTTTTTTATCCCGACACGGTGAGGCCTGCTGCTTCAAAGACAGTCACGATGACTGTCATCATTTTCGCGAGCCCTTCAGCCGACTTCGAGACAATTCCTATCATCGGCGTACAACATGCCCCATACAGCCCTTCGAACGCACGCCAACGCCCCCTGCTTTTCTGTTCGAACTACTCCAGCATCACTGAATTGGACCAAATCCCTTACGATGGCTTCGTCTTGGCTGAAGCGTACTATAGTACGAGGTGTAACGCAGCAGCGAAGAATACGTTGAACAGTAACGGTGATAGTACACAGCCTTGCCGGTGCCCCTGCGTGACATCTAACAATTCCTAGTGTTCGCCGTCATCAGTACGCACGCAAGCCCGCATGCCATCATGGAAATTACGGATAATTCTCAGCCTCTTGGTTGGTACGCCAAAGCGTGTTAGTACCTGCCACAACCCGAGACCAGGCGGACAGTGTAAGACTTGGCATAGATGCATAGTCGAAGACCTTAGGGAATTCCGAGCCACCGAAGGGTCAACGGAAGCTGCCCCCTTGGTGTTTGGAGTTGAGACCGCGTTGTGGTCCATTGCAGCCAAAAGGCGGGGAAGTGGTACCGGGGGATCCTTGAAGCAGCCGAACGGTTCATGATGAGGTGGCACGAGGCCGAGGCTGAGATGAGTAGGCAGCGCCGCGCATCCGCCGTGGATGGTGCCCAAGGGAACGGGGGGGGAGAGGGCAACAGGAGAAGTGGCAGAAAGCCCGACCAAGGGAATGCGGAGAGGGGGGGGAACAGGAGGGGTAGAAGGGAAACGGCGGTAGACGAAAGTGGGAAGGAGATGGCAGACAGGGTAGCAAGGCACCAAGTCGACTAGGAAGTAGAACATGACCATAATACTAGTGCTACCAACTTGTGCAGCTGGTTCGAACGTGGTCTTCCCTTGTCTTCTCTTTTTGTTGTGTGTGTGTGTGTTTTTTTTTCTCGCGCTGACTCTCCGTGATTTTCATTTTATTTTTTTCTCTTCCTGCTCTGCTCGTTTCGTACTGTCTGACGCCAAGGGGTTGGGCATAGTTGACGAACGCAGGGCGGAGACGGCAGTCTGGGTAGCAAGGTACCAGGCGGATTAGCAGGGAGAACCTGGCTATACTACTCGTACCACAAACTGCTGCCGCCACCTGGAAGGTGCTTTGGGCTTTGGTCTCCCTGTTATTTCCCTTTTGTGTTCTTTCTTTGTTACTTTTTTCCTTGGTACTTTTTTCCTTGGTTCTTTGTCTTACTCTGTTTACAAGCAGTGGTGTTTTTCCTTATTATTTTTCTTCCTTTTTTTCCAGCTTGTTCTTTTTCAAGTGTTGGCCACCTCGCCTGCGGGGGGGGGGGCACGACAGATTGTTTCTCCAAGATTTTGCTTTCATTTGTTCTTTTTCTCTTTCGATTTGTCTACCTTGTTTTTGTTTTCTCTTTGATTGTTTCTTTTCGTTTCACTTTTTCATAGATTGCGTATGTCGTGCCTGTCGTATCTAGTATGATGACATGGCTTTGCATTGCCCACTGCAGTGCATACTGCACACGTGGCAACGTAGTATCTCTGTGGCGTAGCTTTGTGACCACATAACTTGTATCTCTTCTAGGATTGAAGAATCGGCACGGACACTGGTTGTGCTGGATGTCGACGGGTGGAAAGAACGGTTTAATGTGAAGAACACACACACAACAACAGCTCTCGGTCGACAGAGTCGTACGCTTTCTGCAGATTGATGAAGCACACGTACAAGGGGATTTTCCTCTGTCGTCCGAGCTCTTGCAACCGGCGCACGACGAACAACATATCAATCGTTGATCGTGCCGGGCGGAAGCCGCACTGTTTCTCAGGGAGTAGCTCCTCGGTCTCGCAATAGTCTCGGAGGCGGGACGCGACGATTTGTACGTACTTACTACGTATCATACATAATAACGGTCTTGTTTTACACCCCATAGACTAAAAATAAGCTGAATAAATACGGGAAGCCGAAACCGGAAAACAAAAGAGGATTACCTTTCATCGTATAGAAACCCCACAGGGTATCCGTCGGTAGACATGAGCCATTTCCGATCGCTGCCCAAACATAAAAACCTGTGATTTGTACTAACAACAACACCTATCATCGCCGATGGTTCCTCACCTGACAGAGCACGAGATCACGTCAAAAATTCGAGGCCGTATGATCAACTGCTCTGAAAGTGCTCGCTACCAAGTTGAACGTTCGTTGATGCTGTGTAGCCGGTGGTTTTGCTCCAGACGTGAAAGCCTGACCCATTTCTGGCCGTTTTGTTTCAGACGGCAATGGGACAAATAGCAATATAACGGCCAGAAATGGGTCAGGCTCTCTTACGTCGCGAGCGAGGACTCTAGCCAATGTAGCATACCTCCTCGAAGATGTGACGTCATCTCGTGCCCTTTGAATCAAGGAATCATCGGCGGTGGTAGGTGTTTAGCGCTGAAAGCGCCACTTTTTTTATTCTGCGGATACCAGGTAGGTGCACAGTGTTGGATATCGTACACAAACTTTCGATCTATCGTTTGATAAAAAATATTTATATATCGAAACAAAAATAGTCCGGTATTATTCCGACAATAGTTTCGATATTTCGATAAACAATAGCGATACGACAAAAAATCGATATAAGGCCCAACGCGCTCCAGGGCGGCAGGGGGCACGTCGACAAACAGCATTATACCCTGTGGGATACGAGTATAATATCAGGCCATGGGTGTAACACCATCAAAATACTTGGTTGAATTATTGAGTGCCAGGTGTATGTACCTGGTATGTATGTACGCAATTAATAAATAAACGAGCACTAAGAAAGGAAGACTGATATTAATACCCGCGAGTATTGGTACCGGGATCACAGTTGATAACGCGCCCCCCTTCCCGAGTAAGAAATTCATCCTGGGCCACATTTCTTGTTTCTCATTTTGTCTCCCGACCATATTGTAAGTTCATTCTGGTAAACTACTCTTCTTGGTGTTTGTTGTCGTATTTACCGGAAGCAGTATATGGTATGTATGTTTTGCTGTATATACAAATAATGCGACAAACAGCTGAGCTATACCTACTTTAGACATGCATACGTATAGGAGTAGGAGTACAGCAGTTAGTTCAGGATGCCTATGGTAAAGAAAACGAGAGACGAGAACATCAAGCTGAGATTCATAACTAGAAGCATTGAAATTCCGGACCCGTTACTATATATCGAACTGAGTAAAACACACACACCCATTATCATTGAACAAACCCATCCCGGGCCAGCTTTCCTGTTTCTTGTGTTATAATACTGCTCTATATGTGGTCGAAAGCCCGGCAACTACCTGGGTTCTACCATTCATTGGGATCGTATTTGTAGTACTTGGAAGGCGTATCTTAGGTGGTAAACCAGGGGTTTCCCAGAAAGGCATGAGCGTGGTCTCAGTCTCCGTCGTGCACGAAGGATCAAAGCTACTCTTCTATCTCTATGCGAACAACAACGTGAGTACCACCGAGTACCGACTTAAAACGCAGACCTGTCCAGGGATACAAAGTGTCCCGCCATCCGTCATCGTAACTAGTGGCGTCTGTTGGCTTAGGACCTTTTGCTTTTCAGTCAGTATATGTTTTCTTTTTGTCACCGTTTTTCTCTCATTTTGCTTTTTCAGTCGAGTCAGTTTGCTCCACCCACTGCACGATGGAGACTCATGAGGAGGGAGCGCGTCTGACTCTTTTGAGCGCGTGGCGCGCATAACCAGCCAGGCCTTGAATTTTGCAGTTTTGACTCCCCGCTCGTGCCCACTGCCGTCCAAGCCACCTGGCTCCGCTGAGAGCGTTGAGTCAGCCGCTTCTGCTCTGGGCCAGAGAGCGTCGGACAAACCTGGATCTAGTGCTTTCCACGCCACCCAGCTGGGCTCTTCGCCGTCGGATGTGCCTGCCTGCTTCTGGGCCAGATGAGAGAGTGGTTGAGACTGTTTTTCCGCCTCGTATTCCGATGATGATGCTGCCCGACCTCGCTCGTTCGCGTAGGATAGCCGCGAGCGATGCTGCCACTCATTCGTTTTTTCCCGCGACGCGAGCACACGATGCGTTTTTTTTTGTGCCTGAGTCACACAATGACACACTGGATCTCAGTATGGAGCCCGCTTCCCTTGCTGCTGTAGCTGCAAACGAACATTCCGCGTTGAACTTCCGTACTTCATCGCGTTTTTACACTGCTATTGGAGGGAGCGACGCGGCCGCTCGTGAGAGTTCTCCCGCGCCTCGCCCACAAGACGGCACACAGGATTTCAGCATTGAGTCTACTTCCCTCGCTGCTGTAGCAGCAAACAGAGATCCTGGAAACTGCAGCACTGCTTCGAGTTTTCCTACTACTGTTAGAAGGAGCAAGGCAACCGCTCGTGAAGATTTTCCCACGCCTTGCCCACAAGACGGAACACTGGATTTCGGTATTGCGCCTGCTTTGCCCGGCGATGTGACCACTCGCGCCAGTTCTGCTGAAAATTATAGTACGGTTGCGAGTGCTGATGCCCCTGTTAGAGGGAGCAATACGGCCGCTCGTGATTTTTTTTCCCACGCATCGCCCACAACACAGCACACTGCATTTCAGTCTTGCACCTGCTTTTCGCGCTGCTGTAGGCACCCACGCCAATTTTGCTGGAACCTACAGTACTGCTGCAAATTTTGATGCTGCTGTTAGACGGAGCCGGACGGCCGCTCGTGATTTGTTTTCCTACGCCTCGCCCACAAGACGGCACCCTGGGTTTTCAGTATTGCGCCTGCCTTGTCCGCTGCTGTAGCGACCCGGGACGATTCCCCTGGAAAATATCGTGCTGATGCAAATTTTAATACTGCTGTTGGAAAGGACGATGCCTTTCAGCCCCTTCAGTACCGGCGACGTACCTGCACCAAACACACTTGAGGGTAGTACACGTTCTAACCGTGACGAGCGTGTATCTATCGCGCCACCTTCTGGGGTCGATGCTCGCTCCCCAAGCGCTCGTAGTGCTCGCCGAATGGCGCGTGGGCATCAAAGGCAAAGGAAGGGTCGCCCAGCCCCGCCAGGTCTGCCAGCGCCCTGAGGACGTACGGCTCCCCTCCCTCGTCGAAAGAGGGGACCCTCCAGCTCCCGGGCTCGACGAATCTGGATGACGCTGTGGGCTTCGAGGCCCCAGATTCCGAGGACGAGCAACGGACGGCGACGAAATAAACAGGACGGGGGACGGAGCTGGATACCGATCAAGCCCCGTTCCCCAAACTACCTGACGTCTGGACCTCGTTCTCGGTCGAGGCCCACGCTGCCATCATCCGGCGCTGGTCAGACCTTCCGGTCTTCGGCGCGGCGTCCACGGCCAAACGCTCGACGCCAGCTCGGGCCGACGCTGTCGCAGCAGAGCGGCCTCTTGCTGTCGGCGACCACCACCCCGATGTCGTCACGGCCGAACAGGCTTCGACTACCGCCGAGACCCTCGCGGCGGCCTCGGCGGCAACCGCCCGCCGCCGGGCGCAGGCACTCACGGCGGCCGAGCAAGAGGCGTCAGCGACCGCTCGCACCGCCACCGACGCTACCAAAGCCTCCGAGACTGCCGACATCGCCTCGAAAGCTGCCGTCGCGGCCTCGGAGGACGCCGCGAGCGCCCCCCACGCCCAGGACTCCATTTCCCGCACCAGGGAAGCTCTGCGGGTTGCCCGGGCGAACAGCAGCACACAGCCCCGTCGTGTTGTTGAGGCAAGGACTTCAGGGGAGCGCCTCCCCCTCGCCGACACCGCGACGACGGCCACTCCTGCCCCCGGACTTGGCTCCTCCGACACGCTCCCTCCTATCGTGGTCGACTCCCGGATCAAGCGTACCGGGGATCTGAATTTCTTCCATGCGAATGTCGTCTGCATGGCCGCCGAACCCAACTCGTGCTTCCCCCTTGAGGCGGCAGCAAGGGTTGTCTCGTCGACTCCGACTCGACATGACCGCAGACAACCTCCCCATCCACGATGCATGGCTCGTCATGGCCGGCGGCTCCTAGAAAGCTCAGCAACGCCGGGAGCACACCATGACTCTGGTCATTAGCCTGCGGCAGGCGCACGACTTGTTTCTCGCCACCGTTCTCTGGCCTACTCCGATCGAGTAGGGCGTCACTGCAAGCACCAGGTCGACCCCGGCACCGAGGGACACCGGCTCCCCGACGTCGGACAGGGCTCGGGACAGGTCCACGCCCCCTCCGAACGACCTCTTGGACGACCGGGCCCACCGACCCCAGCAGCACCAACACCCGGGAGTCCGCGATAGATCTGGGGCCCGCGACAGCTCCCACCGCCGCGATGACGACCGGGAACGCCGGCGCTCATACATGGGGAGAGCCTCGGCAGGCCATGACGGCAGGGCCCGTCGCGAAAACGGTTCAGATCACAGCCGGAGCACATTTCGGCGAAACGGGGCTGGACGGCGGCGAAACCGGGGCCGAGGGAATGACAGCTCGAGCGATGGGCGAAATTTGAGCTACCGCCCGCGGAGAGACGCGTCCCGGGCCAACTCCTCGGGGTCCTCCACGGACGGCAGTGGCGACAGCCCCGTTCCCGAGGTCACCACCGGCTCCAACAGGCAAGTGGTTCCCTCGCTAGAGGAAGTTGCTTCCTCCGCCGCGCTTCTTGGTCATGTTTCGAGTCTGATGACCGCGCCATGCCCGTGTTGTCTAACCTTGCCCACACTCGCACGACGGCGGTCTACTCTTACGCCGCCGACGACGACGCCGACGCCGCCGCGACAAAACACACTGCGGACATCCAACGGGCGTACAAACACCGGGGACTGAAGAACATCTCGAGCAATTCTGATCTCCCTTTCCCTTCCTTAGTCAACCCTTCTAATGCCGCGCAGCTACTCAATCGTTCGGTTAAGGCCTCCACGTCTGATATCCTCATTATGTGCAACAATGGCAGCCACGAAGGCCTTAGGTTTACCGGTTGGATCCCCGGTTGGGAGCACCCCCTCAAGAAATCCTTCGCGCGCGCCGTCGCACCTGAAAAGCCCACGAGCGCCCCCCACACTACCTAGATGAATGACGGTTTCGGGCAGGTGTCGCGCGCCCTCGCAGCCGGATCGACGGGACCGGAAGCGTTCACGTTCCTCCTGAGATTGCTGAGCAACCACTTCGACCGCACCGACACGGGGTCCAGCTACACGGACTTGCATCATATTGGCGTATCTAACGGGGGACGCCCGTTTGCGATTTTAGCCGTGCTTTCCGAGGGGTGGTGTCGGCAGCGACGGGGACTGAGCGAGTTTTAGCACCGGGGGTGGAGGCTGTTTGGAGGTTGCTTGGATGGCAGTAAACAAGCAGTTCAAAAGCTTCAAACCCACGCTGTACCCGGGAGTTTTGGCTACGGTGTCGAGGCCGTTTGGTACTATGGACGCCATGTGGTTGACGTTTGAGACTCTCGCGAAAAATATGACACCTGCCATCAAAGGCGAAACAAATCTGTTTCCGCCTGCTTCTTCGACGGGTGTGCGGTCATCCGCCCCGTCGGGGCCCCGGCCCGCCGGTAATCGTCGCGACCAGGGCCGGATGCTTCCCCAGTCGCCTGTTTGGCAGACTGGTTCGGGCAGTAATCCGCTTGTAATGAACGCCCACAAATCCGTCCCTGAGTTCCTCGACCCGTGGCTTGACACCGCTTCCAACTGCTGGCCCCTAGAAGAATACCATTGTGCTGAAGTTCACGCTGTTTTAATGTCCATCCAGACCGAGGGCCCTCCCCTCTGGAGCGGTTTGTGTTCATTGTCCGCCCACGCGGCCGCCCTCAGCGAAAACAGAAGCCACTGCTTAAACTGCCACGAGAGCTCACACTCCCTCAGATAGTGATAGTGTAGGCACCCCTTTCAAAACATTTGCGGTATTCTAAACCCCGACCTCGGAACGCTCGGCGACGACGACCCGGGATTCGGTCATTGACAAGAACACATGACCCGACACGGCCTCGAAAATAACTGACGTCCGAACAAGCACAACCACAAGAACAACAGGCGTCGTTCTGGCCATTCGCGTGGGCAGCATCACGGCCAGGTCCAATAGAACAGACAAGCCGGCGGCTACAACACACAAACAGAACGAGGGCACCAAGAAGAGTCTAACTCCGGCTACCACGGTGGTGGATCGACCACCCCTGCCTCTACACCCCCCGCTCCCGCAGCGGGCGTTCGCTGCGGTGCCTCGCCTAATTCGGACGGTAACCCTTACGAACGCCAGCCAGGCACATTCCGCACCCGTAACTGACAGGTCGACGGTGGTTCGGTTCCTCTTGCCCACCCGCCGCCAGCACTGACGGCAGGAAAATACTTTGATTTCACAAGATCCTCGCGTCCCAGGCTCTCTCCGCACTCTGCGCCGACGTGCGCCGCTCCCCCCACGCGCGTTGCACCGTGCTTCGGACCGATGCAGCAACTCAGCTCCACCTGTTTTACCGGGGAGTCCCCAGGCGTCTTCGCCGACGTCGGGGGCCCGCGCTCCGAACGCTGCTCCCCTTACCCTGGGTACGAGAGCAGGCGCGATAAACGCCGCTCTCCCGAACCACGCACCATGCGGCACCACGCGTGTCGTGCCATCTCTTGTTTTTTTTCAGCGAGGGTGTCCCCCTGGTTAACCTCCCGGCCATGCGGTGGCGGTCGGTTTGAGGTGTGGGAAGGCAAACACCGAAACCCCGAGATCTCGGCTGAAGTTGGCCTCGGCGTTTCATCGCAATGACGGTATCCACTCCACCGTTTTTCCTATCAAGGAAGAGTCGACAAGATTAGCTACCTCGCCTCCCTTCCCCACCACAGGAAGGAAGCTCGATCCGGTGGACCTTTTGTAGCCCCCCAACGGAGCACCGTTCTCGAAGTCGTCTATAGGGTCTGCAGGCCCTCTTTCGTCTTCGCGCACGCCACTTCATGTACGCCGGGCTCCTTCGGCTCCAGTAGAACAGGAACAATCTGGTACTGCCCGTCGAGCCAGTGGTTACTCCACAGCCTCCGGTCAGATCAACCGGACAGCATATCCGTTAAACTCGGAAGAATCGCAGCTCTCGTCTAGTCCTGAAACGAAATACTGCTGTAGCAGAAATGTCATATCAAATCGTAGTTGCTCACTTTATTCAGGAGCTCAACCGATCAGAAACGTTTGACCCACAAGGTGGTATCCCTACCTTGGGATGAGACGCGATGGAGTGTTTACGTGGCATCACCCGTCACGCTGCACACATATACCATGGGGTTTTCTCATCGTGATCCGCATTCATTACCCACCACTGCACCCGTTTGGTATTGACCCTTGGAGCGACAGGTAAACCAATTGATTGCCAACAAATAATTCTGACTGACGGCTTCCCCAACGGAAGAAAATCGAGACGTGTGGGGGTATTATTGCGGGGGACCATAGTATATACCTGGTAGGACCTATGGTACATAAAAAATTGTACATTTTTTACTATCACTATCTGATGGTCCTATTTACCATTATCCCCCCTAATGAATTGGTTTGCAATACCGTACTATTGTACTGTAATAGTGAGTTTTACTGCACATAGACTGCAAAATGGAGTTGTTCGTTGTGTACTACAGCAGCTTCAGCATCCAAAGTCTGTTGTTTGGGTCTGGTATAGCTCTCCCTAACCCTGTTAGAACCGCAGTCCCATTTTGGGGACAAAAGCACTCAAATTCTAAGTAACACGGGGCTGCGGTCCTAAAAGGGTTGAGTGAGGAAGCCTCATGATATAAAAGTTCACCTTCACCCTATCGTTCGCTACAATCGGATCGAACAAAATGTTTTGGTTTTCCGAGGCTTGTCACCTGCGGCCCTCTTCACCTACTTAACCTCGATGAAGTGGCAATGTCACCCTCTTATTATCGCAATGGCTTACTCGCCGGCACAACGCTAAATTGAAGAGAGGAGGAGTGGACGAACTAAGTACAAATATTGGCGAGGGTTGGTGTGAATTTCTGTTGTGTGCTGCCTCGTCTGAGACACAAGGCATGCCGGGTGCCTTCATATTTTTGTACAAGGTTTTCCTGGGGGATGTGCTTTTACTTGAGATCCCTCGGTGTCGCAAGTTGAAGAGGGGGGAACGCCAACAGACGTTCCCATATATTCATATGTATTCGACGAGATGGGTTCGACAATGTGTGGGATATCTAATAGAATAGACGCAAAAAATGTACTACTGCTGCTGATGTGCTGTATTCATGAGTTTCCATCTTCTCCTCTGGTAGTGACACCCAACACGAAATCACCGTGGCTGTCGCAGAGACCAGAACGTGACGCGCGGGTGCCGTTGTACCACCGCTGGTGGACAACTGCTGCTGCTTGCTGTAGTGCAGGTGTTGTAGTGCTGTTGTGCTACTGTTGTACGGCTGTTGCAGTGCTGTCGTTGTAGGAGTAGGCTGTCCCGTGGCCACGCTTAGCGTTTTGTAACATTGCACAACTATGTCATCTGTGACTGCCACCGATTGAATAGTTGAAATTCAACTCTGTTGCAACGCGATACATCAAACACCCTAATCGGGTGCGCTTTTTATTTATATTCCAGTTCGAAAATAATGGGTGTGTGAATAAAACCTACCAGGTACGATATAGTACACGTCATTTCAATTTAATGCTGTCTGTGAATAATACTACGATAAAGTACTATTAAAAGTAGATTAGTGTGGTCGCCATTTAATATTATAATGTATGGGTATGTGAAGCCGACGATATAGTAGTTGATATTCATTTCCGTAGATTCAATGGAAACTCTATTCTATGTTCAATACGTATTTAGAATGGGGGCTTCCCCCCTGGATGCTACCAAGGTCAATAGGATGACTTCATACGGCTATTCTGAGAATACAACGTCATCTCCCGCAATTGTACCACTCTTTGAGACTACCGGTAAGTGTTCATTTCGACTTCCTAGAAATACAGGTGCTAGGGTACACACGCGCACACGCCTAGAAACACCGCCCGTCGCTGTCACGAAAGGAAGAGCTTAATGTGCGACTGTTGTTGTACCAGGGCTGCCGTCATGGATGTATGTACAAGGCTTAGGACCGGGAGGAAAACACCAAAATGTGGGGGTTTGTATTGTCCTGGCAGGCTCTTGCTCTACGGAAACAGCTACCGTAGTTTCGTTCTGGTTTCAGCAAATTTGACCGTCCAGAGCACGCGCCACGGACCTCGTCCGGGTCCAAACATGAGTCGCGTGTACACGCGGGCCTCCCGCGTGCCCGCCGGACCACGAGAACCCCTCCCCCCGCCCGGAAGAGAAAATCATGACAATGTACAAAAACGTCAATATGATGCATTCACACATTATATTCGCAAATACAGATAGATGTTGGGTATTGGTGGGTTTTTTGTCTTGGCTCCATCGCGATACAAATTAATTGTGGGATATAATTTCAAGACATGAAGTACTTTAGTTCCCATAGAAACACGATACCGAAGCACACTGTACGCACAAATGACACTCCAGAGATGTCGACCCCTGTTCCTCGGCAGGGGAGAGCGGTCAGACAGTAAGTACCAAAGTTTCCCTGACCCCGTACAGCAGTGTCATTATTCATGTTTCACACTGACTCGCAGTTGTCACCACTCCGGTACAATTGGGCATTCAATCCCTCATAGTAGATGGAGCATACCTTTGGACACCGAAGCCAAATCACTAACAAAATCACCCAGCAACACGGAGAAGTCTTCCTGTGCATTTCTCCGATCTTCACGATACACCTTGTAAGTATCAGTGACGCCGGAGGCTCAAAGACCGGCACTTTGAGGCCAGCACACAGAGCAAGTAAGGCATCAGGCAAAATACCAAACATTTAGTCTGAATGAGGCACACTTGTGTACAGGCCAGGCCGCCAGCAATGTTTCCTGCCGGATACCACTTTATATCAGCGCAATTCAGCCTTGAGGAATATACCAGCATGAGACAGTCGACGGTCGATCACAGTCCAGGGAGTGAGATGAGCTATGGCACCCATTGGATTTTTCGATATTTATTTCGACAAAACCCCCTTCCTTGCGGAAAGTGGTCTGCCGGTACAACGGTAAATACTTGCCGGAAATGCTGAACGGATGCAATTTGTTCTCGGGCGTCCACTTTGTGTTAACTTAAAACGTAAAGTATGTGTTATTTTTATCGTTCCCTGGACGTTGTTCGTACTCCCGTAACTCCAATGGGAACCACTCGCTTCAAGAACAGTACACATGTACAGCTAGTAGGTATACACATTTCTCACATGGACATACACTATATCAACATACAGTACTACACATACCCACCTGGTATACATTCCTAACTGACCTGTAGTCCTAAGTAGAAAATACACCGCCCACATCAAAAGTAAGTGGAGATCGAGCAATTACACTCATGGATCAAGCATGGGTTGGACGTTTTATCCAGTGATGAATAATTTCGTGGATACCCCCGGAGAATCCGGTAATGTGTCTTAGACAACAAACTCAATTTAGCTTTACACATTAGACTGCAACCATTTCGCCCTTCTCAAACAAAAAATCTAGTCAAGAACGTGAGTGGAATCGTTACACCACACTTGGCTTTCTGGCGTCACGGATGCCCACACGGCTCGAGGTCCGAGAAGACTTGTGCTTAAATTGTTTACAAAGTTAATTGTACATTGCGTTTTTCGTATTTATTCGTCTTACATCCACACGTGCGTCTCGTTCGGAATACTTTGATTTGCAGGCACTCTTTCTAGTTTAGCCCCGATCACGAGATTGGTCAGGGTAAGGCAGGAACCGGCGATACTGTTGCCGGACTTGAGGGATTCAAGGTCTGTGTGGGCGTATGCGAGCTTTCAGGTTAAACATTGACGCGCTGTAGACAACTTACTGGTTGCTGAGCTCCGTGAGCCGCAGCAGTGAAATACAGTCACTACCCGATTCACCTGATACTCAGTGTACGATAGGTTATTGTCAGAGAGGGTGATCCCCCGTTGCGTGGCTAGACCTCGGTAAAAGCAAATATGTCTGTCTGTCTGTCTGTCTGTCTGTCTGTCTGTCTGTCTGTCTGTCTGTCTGTCTGTCTGTCTGTCTGTCTGTCTGTCTATCTGTCTGTCTGTCTGCTTGTCTGTCTGTCTGTCTGTCTGTCTGCCTGTCGGTCGGTCTGTCTGTCTGCCTGTCTGTCTGTCTGTCCGCAATGTTTATATATCCGAACACTTGCCAATGGCCGACATATAAGCTCGTTGCAGATGATATTCGTACGACGTATCAACCCTTACCGACCTTATATACTGAAACATACCATACCACCAGGCAAATTTAGCCATATAATGCATCCACGACATCGTACCACGGTACCATACCGCAAACGTACCATACCAAAATACTCTGTGTTTTCCCGTCCCATACCGTCAACACATACCATATCACTTTCGGTGGTTTTCCCATATTAGTATATACCGTACCACCAAAATGTCCCACATCTCATACCGTGGTTGTTCTATACCTGGTATAGTATATGTCAAGCCGCGTAGTACTATCATCCCATGTACCAACATAATATCATGTCACACCAGGTAGGTACACAAGAAGAGCAAGCTCTCTGAATCCAAGTTATTCTCCACGACAACGAGCAGCAGCAGAATGGTCGGAGAGTTGGATGGTGACACAACTACATAGCGTCGTTGCTTCGCGCCCGACGCGCGGTCACTGGGGGGGCGTATCTCTTCGTGGCCACTACAGCAGTCGGCTGGCGCGGGTTTGGGTAGCAACAGAAGCGCACGCGGTGCGCACCTCTCGGTGGGTACGTACTCGTAGACTACAGCAGGAGCGGCACAGCAGCAACGCCAGCAGCAGCGGCAGCAATCAGTCATATTGTGAAGCTCAAAATACCAAGACGAGTTGACTCGGCTCGTCTCTTCGTCGCCAGACAGAAAGAAGCAGTCAGAGTTGGCTCGGACGCTTGGGTCCTACGCGCAGTGCAGCGCACCCAGCGCGTCCCTTCGCGGCACCAGACCACAACAACAGGAGAGTTGGTCTCGGCGCTTGCTCGCGTCTGTGCGCGCCTAGTAAATTCGAGCAACAACAACAACACACAATGGTCGGTGACGTGTGGCGGGCTCTGGTCAATGGTTCCCCGCCCTGTTGAATGCTTGTGATTTCAATCAAAAGAACGACGATTCCCTTAGAGTGTTGCAGCACATATTTTTTCATGTTCCCAATAAAGGTAGATTGCTTCCTTTTTCTATGGGATCGAGGGCGGAACAAAAGCATCAGAGGCAGATAAATGTCAGGCGTTGGAGTTCAGCTTCGACCCTAGACAGTACTGATCGACGCGAATTCTTGCGATTGGCGGTGATACCGGTTACTGTGCCGGTGATAGATTCTGGTGCTTGGGGGGCTGCTATTGTACACAGCGCTCTACCTATGAACACCCCGTACATCACGCGTAAAAAGGCCGAAGAGGTTATAGGGGCTAATCAGAGGAGTAGAACACGGCGAAAAGAATGTGACTGAGACGGGGTATTCCCTTCAGGCCTAGTAACGGGAGCCGACATATGTTTCACGATTCCGGGTGGACTTATGTGATCAATTTATATGTCGTACATCGACAAGCGCATATGCACTCTGAAATGTGACAGTTACATCAACAGGTTAGCCGCCAACACCGAAACACAATGGCAGTCAAAGTTCGGTTCCCCGTGAAATCTAAACTAAACAGGGGTATACGTGTTTTTTCCTCTTCTAGAATGATCTACAGTGCGATCGTTAGTAAACGTCTGTCCGCATCTACGAGCAGTGAGACGGCTGCACCCAATGCGCGACACAGGAGACGGGAGAAGCACCGCGTTGGCACTTAGGTCCACGCTTTGTTTCATGGACCGTTGGGATCCTATGGCCATGACTGATTGGGGCGAAGATCAATTTATGCTGGTAGAAAATGTTGGTCGAACCTCCTACAAGATTGCGCGTTCGCGAAGTATGTATGCAGACTGCGCTCGTGCACTCAAATATATCGGCCCCTGAACGGTATTCGCTACTTGTAGCAGAGGAGCTACGCGGAAACGTCGGACCCATAGCGTGCACAACCATCCTTTTTGAACAATCAATCCCCACATAATTGTTCATCAGATCTGGCGTATCAATCCTCGAATTGGATTGGATTGTTGGGGGACGGAAATAGTTCCTCAAACGATAACCGTCGTGAATGCGAAGAATATTCGGGCATTTTTCACCCGTTTATAGATATCTACCCCTAACTCCCAGGCACTCAACGTGACTCCGCCCGACTGGCGCTTAGGTGGGGGTGCACCTGCACTTTGCTGAGTCCTCGCTCCAGAAGCTTGGTGAATCACCCAAAAACGGATTCGGTAAAAGGAGTACGCATGACCCCGTGATCGTTTCGTGTCGATGGCGTTCGATTGTGTTGGATAAAAGTGTTTCTGTTGCTCCACATGAACAAGGAATCGTTTTTTTTTATTTCTCGAGCGATTCGAAAGGAACGAACAACAAGTTCTCACGGCACATAGCACTACCACAGGCAGGTGAAATGATTTCGTTGAGGCATATGTGGCGATCCCCTCGTGTCCAGTCTGTTGCTGATTGGAGGTGACTATGATTTCAGTTTCGACATAGTAGAACTACGTTTTCGCTGCCCCGCGAAACTCCATTATCTGGCTGTTTAGGCGAAATTTCGGGGGGACCGATCAGCACGTGAGCACCGGTTGTCATTGCTCCCGAGATAGGTTTCCACGGCAGGCAGATTCGAGAGAGACGGACGGCATAATTTGATACCAGTGCGTTGCTGGATGGTTGGGGGGCTTTCGGTTACATGACCCAATGGTTACGGTCGGGAACAAAAATCGGTCATCTCGCGAGTTTATGAGTACACACTTATTATCATTGCTCGGCAGGGAACCTATCGAACAAGACCTACGGAAAAAACGGGATCGTATTGCCTCGTCTATCGCTGGGCTTCTGTAGTAAACTACGAAAGGAAAAATGCTTCCGACTGGCCTTCGTATATACAGACAGTGCTTTGCTTGTGGAAAATACATTTTCTCATGTACACTGCATGATAACCTTTTGGTTGGTCCTTCTTGTGTCTCGAGCTCCCGACCTTGGGGGTATTTTGCGCTTCTCCCTATTCTTCAAGCAGTCGCGATCTCCTACCTGGTACGTATTATTCAACTCGTGCGGATTTATCTTCCTTTTATTTATGACATGTCCAGCCCATCTGCTACCCCCTCAGAGGGTTTGATATGTCTTGCATCCGTCCACATCCGTTGGGCCGGTTGCGCCGCAACCGTACGAACAGGTTTCGCGGCTTCCTTAGTGGTAACTCCGTTCGCCGCCTCGCACTACTTCTCCTGTGGGGCTAATTTCTGACTATACGTATTGACACCGCCTGGGTGAAAAAACAAGTGCTGGCGCTATTGTCTCTATTCCCGGGTACCCCACCCCATGGAAACCATGATGTTCCACGGGGGGGCGTGGTATACACCCTGAGGAACCCGCGGTGTCCCGCGGAATAACGTGGGTAGTCCCAACCATCCCTGGGAGATTTTACTGATGTTTCTTATACTTTCCAGTGGAAGCTACTGCTACTACACGGTGGTTTCGCCGTCTCGTCGGAACGGCTGCCCGCCAGCTTCCACGGAGACGACCGTGTCCTGTTGATGGTTCCTCGGTCATGCTTGCAGTTTAGAGGTAGCGCGTTGTGGCCAAACCGTTGATGACTGGCCGTGGTCCTTAAGCCAAGGTCGTTCAGAAAACAATCGTGTATAGCAGTGCTTTTCGTGACATACCTAAAAAAACGGAGAGGAGGGGATTGTTTGTCGGACTGGACGTTTAACTTATCTCAAAAAGAGCGTTCTACGAGAGGGGCTCACCCTTAATTTTTCCGAGGCTCCCACGTCCCCCCAAGGTGCATTGCGGAATTCAACGGGGACAAACGTGTGAGTTCGACCGATGCTACACGCATCTCGCACGTGTGAGTACGCATTGTTCCCAACGATGTGGAGACTCACCCTTCAACTGGCGCCCATTAAGAACGCCTTGATGGCTCAGCAAAGAGTTTTCTCAAACGATATACCTCTATCGTAGAACGCCTCAAACTCGGCTTTGTGCTTGACGAGGTGAGTAGCTTTTCGAGCGAGGACCCTCAGAAGGCAAAACAATTGGTGAAAACCTTGCCGCAACACGACTAGTCACCGCACCGTGTGCATTGCTCTGCTGTCGTGGTTACGCCTTGATCGAGGGCTCTGTTTTGAAATTGTTTCTAACCTATGAACGTTTGAACTACTATCACCATATATTCTAGGTGTTTCGGCATTGCCACACTATGGCTAACAGACACCTCTGTCGTTCAGCTGCGGTCACGATATCACATACGCTCGTGCACCGCTACTGCCTACACGAGTATCTGGCTTCTCACGCTGCAGTTTCGGCTATATCTTGGTACTGTACCTTCTTGAGGATATGTCGGCCGTCTCGGAAGTGATATCTCTATACCACCATTGCCCACTCTGATGTGTCGTACGTACAGACCAGGGGCATGGTAGATCTGGGGGCGAGGTCACGCCTAGGGCAAGGGGGAACATGTACTTAATCCTAGGGGCTAACAATACATCTGGAGATGGCGCCGGACGCAGACGTAATCCGCGGGCGGCAACCAGGAACTACCAGTAAATATGGGAACACGTTTTGAACGATATTATTGGAAACTATCACCAAGCGTTCGCGTGGAAACATAGACAGCCTTGAACGAAGATCGATCTAGTCGCGGCTGGGACGTATGCTACTCACACGCCATCGGTCAAGGGTTCGCGATTGTGACTGGAGCCTCCCGGCCGTTGTGGGCTATCGGGTCGGTACTCTGCAGCAACGACCTGGTGGAAGGCGTATCATGTCTCGTACTCACTGTATACCTGGCATGTACGCTGCGATTCGACCGACCTGTTGCTGATGAGTGAAGGATCGAGACGAATCAGCTGTACCGTTAAGAAACTTGGAGTAACGCACTCCGAATCTAACTAGTGACAATAAAAGGATGAATTTTGCTCAAACGGCAGATGTAGTGGGCGGTTTCCTTCCCTCAGGTTTCCTCTCGCTTCTTCCGCCGCGTCTGACCTCTCCGAATTCCACTAGGATGAAAAGCATTGATCCCCCGATCTTGCCCCAAAAAACAACCCCACCGGTAATTCACAACATCATTGCTCCGGCTGTCCAACAACATGTTCACGCTAGCATCCCAATGATGTGGTCTTTCAGGGGCAAGCCGTTGCTAGCCGATGTCCGGAGAACCATGGCTGTCAGACGATGAAAACAGCCTTTAGAAGATGGCCTAAAGAGCCGCGCTACGAGCCGATTCGCAATGTTTTAGCAATTTATTTCCCGAGTGATCATCCAATATCGTTGAGGCACAGCTATTTATATTGAGTTTTATTGCATTTCCCATGAAATGATACTTAGATCGCTGTGTTGTTCGTCAGGTTACGTTTCCTTTTATTCTCAAAATAGATCGTGGGTGAGGTACAAACCTCCTCAAGCGAGGACCCTCACGTAAACAATATATACAATATAATCTCAGCAGACGTCTCAGCAGCAATACACCCGGTTGGGGGGCGGCTTCAAGCGTTACGATTGCCCACACCATGAAGGCATTTGATACACCCATGAAGAACAGAGCTGTTTAGCCACTTCATCTGACGGGGACTGTAACGTGAAGCGCATCCATGTTTGTTTATAGAAACTTTACCACGACGTGGAAACTGAAGCGACAATTCATAAGCCTCATCCCCGGAGATTCGGTGTTTATACCCACAACGACTGCTGGATTCTGTGTTTAGTTCGGCCGTCCTGTAATGTTTGTCGGCTCGGGCCGCACACTCAGCTCATCATGCTGGTATTGATAACTATAGTCAATCAAATATTGTAGCGACAGCTACACAGACATGACGTTGAACCCTTGGTTTTGGTTTGTGCAAAGTCTGAGTTTTGTTCCGTGCGCACCAATGCCCAAACCCAGTTCGTGCAGCAACCAACGCCTTTCTGTCGTGTACATCATTGATAACCCCTTGAGTTCATGTATACGACATTATCACTCCTCGAATGCCCTTGTCCCCACCCAACAAGGGTTATCCCACTCGATGCCGTGGGATTGACATCAAATTCCCGACCTTCCCCAGTTCGTCCCATGTGCTGCCCGCTACCCGGATGTACCACTCCGTTCAACACGACACAGCTTTGTGGCAAAAAACATCTCTTCGATATCCTCCGGCGTGGTACGCTCCTGGCATCACTAATAGCCGGAGCCTCGCAGAGATAAGCGCCGTTGGACACGCACATATTCCCTATGTATCCGTGCCCGCTGTCGGCCTCTTGAGCGGTCACAGGGCTGCACTATAAATTAAAACGATATCCGCACGGTCCATGATGGAACAAAGTATCTTATGTATCAAGCTCGCACGTTTAGCAACCTTATTTTGTCCGATCTCGCCTGGTCTCTCCTTGTTCCAGGACGTTATCCTTTATACGGCCATTGCAAACTGGGACAATTTATTCCGCAGCAAACGAAACATAAATGAACGTGTCGACCGTAAGGCAGGAGACTTGCATTAAACTCAAGTTTGCGCCACACTGCTGATATACATACATCTAGAGTGTTGTCAAGCTTCGCGTATTCCCACACGGTACCCGGTCAACGTGGCTCTCTTCCTTCGCAAGAATTGTGGTAGAAACCAACCCTCTCGACGCCTGCACGTCAATAACCGACGTCTTGTCTACGACCCACGAGAACATGTCGAGTGCACCATAACAGCAATTTTACTGGAGACACCACCATCTAGGTGAGCCATATACAATCGATCCAGACCCATTGCACGGTAGGTGATGCACGTTTTGGCTCGATGTTCTCTAGAAGCATAGATCTCCTCAATCGAGTAGCCAACAGTATACCGAACAGTATGATGCGTTTGCTCGTGCATCTATCTGTTCGGGTACTAGTGCATAGAAACCGTGGTCGAATTGAGCGAACAGATTGTTTCGAAGTCATGCTTCGAGTGAGATATTGAGCTACTCGTGCGAGAGAATGTCATAACAGAAGGCTCCACCCTGTGAAGGTGCCACACTCCATCACATCTCAAACATGGCCATGTGTGGAACCTAGGGCCCGAACCCCGAACACCTAATGTACGCGTAGACCTCGACTCGGCCATGAAAGGCAAGGACAACGGCTGCCGACGACACTGCCGATACCGGTGCTTGGGCTTCACGGGTCGACCAGGAACCTCACCTGCATACGGATGGAACGCGAAGGAGGCGTGCATTGAAGGGAATCCTGGGGCATGCATTATATCTCTTAGCCTGGTGTCTGGTATACTGTGATGCGTTCGACGATAGGGGTTCTTGAACTGAGGCATTTCCAAGAAGGCATGCCTTGGGTTTGGAACAAACGTTTCGCTGCACAATTTTGTATATACTCCCCGTAGGCATGGCGTTGCATGTAGGGCCGTTCTTCCCGCTTTTCAAGGTTAGGTTTGGGGTATACTCCAGAGTTGCTCAAATGCGAAGCCTTCTTAAGAACGAGGTGGACCCCTATCGAAGCGCGTATCCAACACAGGGAATGCACTCTAGTAAGGAAACTGAAATTTAGACTCTGGCTGGATATCTCGTCTGTCAAGGGGCGCGTTTGACTCAAACTCCACTCTAACGGCTCCCGAGTTCCCTATGTCCATCCAAGTCCCGTGTTGGATTTCTCGCAGCTCAAATTTAGAGTGAGCACGTTTGAAAGTAACTGCACTGTATCATATTACATGGAGACGCGAGAGCTTCATATTCCACCGTCTGGTGGCTGCTCAGCGAGAGTCATCGGAGTTTTGAGGAGGTATATAATTGCTGTTCATTGCGACCACTCAACCGCCGACCTTAAAGTGTCGGGAGGAGCACCAAGATACTCTATTACACGACCTTGTCCACATACATGGATGTATTGAGTACGTCGTGCACCTCTTTAGCCAAATCTTCCGATCTTGAAGGTCATCTACCCCTTTCCGCTCTCGTGGCACAGATAAGAGACCCGGTAAAATAGGGTGATGAGGTTCGATAAAACAAAGCTACGTCTCTCCACCGGAGATATCTTCTCTTACAACATTGCTAACAATGAGTATGCTACTATGAGTCGGATGTTCTTGGAACCGTTGTGTTCCACGGGGGGTACATATCTTCATTTCCCCCGTCAGACTGTAGACATGAAAAACGAGCGTTGAATACCGTCGGCGAGCCTACGTTGTTCCAACACTAGCATTGCCCTCTCTCTGTTCGCCTTTTAAGTTCGAAGATCAGCATGCTGCAAACTGATATTCATGCATTGCTCGAAGATCAGGGTTCGAGGTGATTCGCAGGCTGATGCACGCTGTACCCCTACTACTCGTGGGTGGTTTGTGCATTTAAAAGGCACCCATTGTGTCGCCGCATAATAATAGCTTCTGCGACGACCGACGCGGCACGACCAGCGGCGAGTAGCTTAGACTTGTTTTATGAACTGTGAAACCCATTGCATGTTTGATGACAAGGGCTACCTACCCAGAGGGATAGGTCTGCGGCGTAACAAGTACTGCTTATCATGCCGGAAGGTCCGAAGCTCTTCGATAACCATAAACCAACGCCATGAAGATAGTACGCTCGCTCCAGACAAGATTGTAAACCTTCGTAGCCGACTCCGGCAGCTTTTTAGTTACCGTGATGACGCAAGGGATGCGTACTCTACGCATCTGAGTGGGCGGATTAGCGTTGGAGCAGCAGCGGGCATCGTTTACCTCGACAAGGGCGATCCATCCATTGTCGGGCACGTCCACGGCCTTTAGGCTTAACGTGCTCACGGCGACCCCCACGACGCCGAGTTCGTTGAAACCTGATTCCGGAGAAGAGTTGAACTGCCCTACGACCTCGCCGTTGAGTGTTGCCTGAGCAGCGCAAGCATGCACACGTGTGTGATTGAAAAGGGCTGACGATCTTGTACCGAAAACATTTGTTTCAACTTGTGTTCGACCAGCCTGGTCATAAATAGCGTATCGTCAATGGGATAAAACATTCCAAGGCTGTGTTCTGCTGGCATGTCCTGCGCTGGAAGTTATGAAAATAGTGTAGATTGGCGTGGAAAATTGCTTGCCGACCGACGACCGGAATAATACACCAGACCATACTTTAGGACATGCTATAGAGTACCCTATTGATGCAGGACCTTCGTTCAATACGTTGACAATCCACATCGATTAAGGAAACAATACAGCCCGTCGCAGGGCTTTGTTCGGACACAAGCATGCCACCTGCCGCACGGGGTACGATCGTGTTGTCGATGTCTCCCCGATACCTTAGCGTAGAGTTACTCTATACTTCTTTGCTATACAACACGTCACCCGATAGAAAATAGTATGTCGAAAACCAGTGCCAACATCAAGGTGACAGGCGTTCAGCACAACTCCAAGAGTGTAGTAAGCATTGAGACAGTCTGATTGACCGCTTGTGTGTTCGTCCAAATATGCTCAAGCTCGCCATCGTGTATCCGCATCAATACGTGTGTTGGAACATGGGGGTGGTTCTGTTTGCGCGTGGTACACGCCTGTCCTAAAACATAGAAGCTTGATGCTTATATTTCCCAAACATCTCTAGCAGTGTCGTACGGCTAGGGTAAGGGCATCTCTATAGCTTACCTCCAGAGTGCGCAAGCGCTCGTCCCCCTTGTAGAACGCAACCTGGACGTCTTTGATGTCCTGGGGGTCCTCGAAGGTAAAATCTATCTTGCATGGCTCTCCATCGGGGACAATGGTCTGAGCGCAGGACCACCTCGACTCGGCGTCGGCGCTGATTCCGTCCCGGGATAATGCGGGGGCGCACCCGTCTGTTCCGCATCCAACACCACCCCCGTCTGGGCCAGGGCGCGTGTCGTAGGCGTTGGCGGTCACACCAACACTCGTCTTGGTGTGTGCTTCGACGTAGCCATCGAAGCACGTAGCGCTAGGGTCAACGCAGGTGTACCCGCCGTGGAGATCGTTCCCGCAGGTGTACCGGGCGGTGCTGATGCACGTGCACTCGCAGCAATCACCGCCGTCGTAGCCTGGTGCGTATGCAGTCGGGTTAGCGTGTATCGGCGATATTGGCTGTTGCGTGTTTGTGGGGCGTCTGGCCGGTCTAACCTTAAGCTATTTGCGTCATTGGAAAGTCTGGAGACTCCGCAGTGGTGTTCGACCGGTAGCTTTGATCTGCATCTAGACGCTCGTCGTTCAACTCCCTGTCGAACTAGTTGTATATGGACACAACATGTTTCGAAGCAAGGCGACCAACAGGCTTCAGGGAGGACTAGGAAACAGTGCCCCTCCTCGATGGCCGTGGGCAGGGGGCGTCGTACCTGCGAGCTTGACATACAGACACAAAGATTTCCGAGACAGAAACGGAAACAAAGCCGAGAAACGTCTAGCGCTACTGAAACATTTTCAACACGGCCAGGCAGCATTCTTCAACGCCCGTCAATATTAAAAAAAATCCGAACGAGAGTTGCAAGGTCCGAGACATGTAAATCTGCTCGAATATACGTGCATGTGTGTCTCACGATGACTGAAGAACCCAGCAAAAAACTTGAGCTCTCTCAGGCAACGACCTGTCCTTACCGCATGCCTCGTTGTTGTTGGCAGGGTCGCAGTCGCCGTCTGAAATCACAGAGTCAAAGCATACGCTAGAGGACTGTCCTGAGTAGGTCACGTACTCAAACTCCGGAAGGGTGGTGATGTCGTCGTCGTCTACGCAAGAAGCACTGGGGTCGAGGCACGCGTACCCGCCGTGGAAGTCGTCTCCGCAGGTGTAGGCTTCGGTGCTGACGCAGGTGCATTGGCAGCAGTCACCTCCGTCGTAACCTGGTGGCGGGAGAATGTTCAACCAAGGCAACATTCGACATCAATTGTTTTTGTGATCGTTGACATTGTAAGGTGCCCTCATGGGGAACAGAGTGTTAACCACACCTCAACAAGTACCTTCATGTACTTCGTTGGAGTCAGGGGCCGGAATCGATGAACGTCGGCCTCGGTAGATTCACCAAGATCGGGAACTGAAGCAGACACGTAGTTGCAATTTGTGCCGCGCAGCTGTCTTTTTTGTTTCGGTCTCTATTTCGTAAACGCTTGACGGTTCGAGTTGGGGTGTGACTGCTCGCTTCTCCTGAGTAAACCCGTTGGTCTCCAGTAAACACTCGGCGATCTCAGGATAGTCGAGAGCGCCACATACGGCGGCGATATTGTGTATTATGCTGATCGTTGTACGTACCATGGTAACATGTGTTGTACACGGTGGGCACTTTCATACGATTGCCGGCCAGTGTGTTGCTCTAAACTTTTACTAATCACAGGACGCATGGACCAGGTACTAATGGTTATTGTTTAAATGTGAGACGAGTCAAGCCAGTCGTTGGTGCGACCCGACTAGGAACCGGGGTGGAAGGACAGAGCACATTCACCTACCACGGAGACGCGGGAAGCATCCTGCCTCCTGTCGGTGCTGGAAGCTTGCACCCCAAACCAGAACAAATGTATGTGCAAAGCGTCAGGGTCAGCAGTATAGATGAGGAAATGGACGCACCGCACTCTTCGTTGTTATTGGTCGGGTCGCAGTCTCCGTCGGACATGGCGAAGGTATAGCAAGCGTTGCTCGAACTGCTCGAGGAAGTCCCGTAACGGTATTGATGAAGTGTGGTGACGTCGTCGTCATCGACGCAGGAGGCGCTGGGGTCCAGGCACGCGTACCCTCCATGGTGTCCGTCGCCGCAGGTGTATTCCTCCGTACTGACGCAGGTGCACGCGCAGCAATCGCCACCGTCGTAACCTAGTGCCGAACGAATACAAGGTGTATCTTAGAGCGTGGCACACGAGGCGTTCTCTGATAGGGCATACACGCGCCAGCGGTAGTGGTTGCGATGGCGGCTATGATTAGTTCTAGCTGGCTACGGTAGCGACATGCCTGGCGTGCCTCAAGTTCGGCACACTGAAATGGTTCCTGGATAAGCGTTGGTCCTTGGTCTTCATGCAACAAGCGGCTGACCTGGTGGTTCGTCGACGCGACGTGTGGCTCCACTTCTTGTTTTCGTGGATGGAAAAAGGGTCGACCAACTAAGCAGGGGTTGGGAGCATAGTACATTAAGCAATCTCTGTACATGACACAGCCAGAAGCGACACGACTCATATTGCACACGTGTGCGTATGCACGTAACGAAACGTGATTCATGGGGGTCTGACGTGACGCACCGCATTGCTCGTTGTTGTTGTTCGGGTCGCAGTCGCCGTCTGACATGACGGCATCGAAGCATGCGCTGCTTGTCCTTTCCGAGTACGGGATGTACCGAAACTCCGGAACGGATGTGATGTCGTCATCATCGACGCACGCGGCACTCGGGTCGATGCACGCGTAGCCGCCGTGGAAGTCGTCGCCGCAGGTGTAGTTCTCGGTGCTGACGCAGGTGCACTCGCAGCAGTCGCCGCCGTCGTAACCTGGCATCATTTGACAAGGATATCTGACATATTGATTTGATGACTGGGTGTCGTTTCTCTGCCCAGTCGTTAGACGGAAAATGTCCACCCTGAATGGTTCAGATCCTTCCAACGAAGAGGTCCGCATGCCGGTCAAATTCCGCCTTCATGATACAGGGAAAAAAATCACTCAATCGATTCTGAATCGCGCGTGAAAACGAACGTATGATCGGTCATACAAAACACCGGGGGATGCATTGGATTATTTCTTCGTGGAGGAGCGCCGTCCCTCAGAACGTACTTCGCCTTAATCTATCATCCCCAGCGCCGTACGTCTGTCGCTGACGCGCATGCTACATCGTGTTTTCGACAGCGGGGTCCCACCCTTGAAGCGGGCGGGGCACGAGCGCATCGTGCCCGGGTTACCCTCACGTCACGGAAATGTGGGCTCTCATCAATGTGAAAATTTGTTCCAACTTATTCAACGCTGACGCGCGGTTTGTGTTAATGTGTAAACAAAAAACTAGAGAACAGCGCACACCTTTTAAGAGAAATGGAGCAGATGCGATCGCACCGCCGGCTTCTCTGTGTCGTCACGCCACGCATATGTCGTGCTTACGATAGGGGTGTGTAGCAGATATTTTCCCATAGGCTCCTAACATCGAGGAGGCCTACGTGTATACCCCCAAAACTTGATTCGGTGAATAGAAATGGACGCTCAATCTGGGCCTGCTACCAGCAATGTTCTCAGCATGCTGAACCAAACGATAGAATCAACGCTTTCGGGCCTTTTTGTCTGAGTTAAGCAACCCGCCGTCATCAAGAAAGGTATTAACCGACGATTGCATGCCCTACCGCAGCACGCCTCCCGAGCCAGAAGTGAGAATCGAGACAACAACCAAAACCATACCATACAGGCAGAACCGGAGGATTCAAGGGCCTCGAACTTGACCCACCGCAGTCGCCGTTGTTGTTGCTCGGGTCGCAGTCTCCGTCAGATATACCAGACTCGAAGCACAAGCTGGATGACCTTCCGGAGTACGAGGTGTATTCAAATTCCGGGAGGGTTGTGACGTCGTCGTCGTTTACGCAGGGAGCACTAGGGTCGAGGCACGCGTAACCCCCGTGATGGTCGTTCCCGCAGAGGTAGTACGGCGTGTCTATGCATGTACATTCGCAGCAGTCTCCATTGTCGTAACCTGGTGAGAGTTCGAGCAATGCCTCGTTAGATGATATCCGACTCGACGGGGCTGGTCGTCGTCAATGCGGCGGAAACATATAGGTTAAAGGTGCTGACGACAGTGTGGATCCATTTGTATCGCACGCAGGTAACGGCACGATGGTGTTCTGGTTCCCTGAGTATAATAAGGCAAAGGTCCATCGACATTGTGGAACCAAACCGACTGACGAATTGTTCAGTTGGGAGTACACCCGCCCCATACTGCTGCAATCAGGGTCTGGCTGAAACGTGCATCGAGCCTGACAATCACTGGAAAGATTTAACTCCCATTCAGCGGGAAAACGGGCAGTATCGTACCGCGAGATGGTCTTTGAAAACAACAGCCGAAGAGGTCGGTGCCCCTAAACTCACGAGCCTATCTAGAAGCCAAGAATGGTGACCAACATATGACCAAGCTATGCGACGTACCGCAGTCCTCGTTGTTGTTGATCGGGTCGCAGTCGCCATCTCCTAGAACAGTTTCAAAGCACGTAGACGTCGATTGTGAGGCTGAAGTGTATTCGTAATCCGGAAGGGTTGTGATGTCGTCGTCGTCGACGCACGGAGCGCTGGGATCGAGGCATGCGTAACCACCGTGGTGGTGGGTGCCGCAAGTGTAGTCCACGGTGCTGACGCAGGTGCACTCGCAGCAATCGCCACCGTCGTAGTCTGACGCCCGATGAAACACAACAATCGATGGCATCGGTTGGCAGAGGGTTTCGGGCCGGTATCATCAATTTAAAATACAAACAACATGTCCGTAGCACAGCGTGAACAACCCCTAGCACAAGATGCGGTGACACTGATTTGGTCCTTCAATAGGAGGGTGCGTAAATCGCACGAAGACTCGTACCAGTGCTATTAGCCTGTTAGTACGTTGACGAGAGACGAAGTGAGTAAGCGAGATGGGTGTTAGATACACCCACCTATACAGGTGTACGTATATATCTAGACCGGCAACATCCCACCCTAAAACAAATGATGAAACGTTTTGTAACGTGAGGGCTTACGGGGCCTGCCCTTGAAATTTCTAGCAGAGAACGTCGACACGTGACAAGTGTGTACCGGGGTAAACACAACGGTACGAACATACTTACCACTACAGTAACGGCCGCCACGTGCTACTCACCGCATTCCTCCCTGTTGTTTATCGGATCGCAGTCCCCGTCAGACAGGTAAGATTCAGTGCATGGGATGTCCCGTTCCTCTAAGATCGTCTCGTCTTCGAGTACAGAAAAGGGCGTGGCGACGCCGTCACCGGCGCAAGAAGCGCCGGGATCGATGCATGAGAAGCCCCCATTTTCGCCACAGGTGTGTTCGTCGTTGCTGACGCAAGTGCACTCGCAGCAGTCCCCACCATCGTACCCTGTTATGCGGGAATACACGGCAGTTTGGTGGCGACGATGGCGAAAAGCCGATTTGAGAGGATGTATATGTGTCTAAATAATTGCTGGGTATCAAGTTGGTTGATCTCGGGTTCGTATGTGACTAACATCCAAGCAGTAACGCCGACCCGTCGGTAGGGGGTTCGCGAAATCGTTCCGGATTGACGAGGCTCCCACTCTGAGGAAATAATACCCATATATTTTGCATCCAATGTGTATTGCACAAATTTAATTTTCAGACCCACGTGATGGTGGTTCGGACTCAGCTTTCAAAGTTTTTGCGGAGTCGCGTGTGGGGTAGGGTATGCAGCTCCCTGTGCGAGGAGCGTCGTATAATGTTGGTGCTGCGCTCATCGTAGCACACGCCCGCGCTTCGTGAGGCAGTGTTATCCAGCACGGCGACGAAAATAGTCACTTGTGGGAGCACGTCTTACCGTCTTTCTCATACGCCCTCCGACGTCATGGCCTCGTGTGGCAGGCTCCAGGGTAAAACTTCATAATGGCACCCACTTACTGTCGCTGAACACTACTCTACGGTCTGTATTCCTAGGACCCAGAATGCATAAAACTTGGCGCAAGATTGGCTTTGAACATCGCTGAGACGATGGACGGACACCCCGTGAGTAGGTGTGAAATACAAACGTAGACTCTCGCCAATATTTAATACCAGTATTGTATGTATCATGAAGGTGTTTTTACCGTCCGCTGTGCGTACGGAAACACGAAATATTCTCCTCCTCCATGCACCTACACCAACAACAGGAGTGCTCCGTGACAAACCGAATACCGAGACGAGGAGCAAGCGATCTCCTCATGTCCAACATGAGAATTCTCGCCACCCGCGTGCCCAGCCCCAACGGTTTCGGCATGCAATCCTCGAGACCTCGTTCCGTCTCAATACCCCCTTTGTGAGTTCAGATGAAATAAAACATCACGTTACATGTCGACTACATACTACATCGGCAACAAACGAAACGGCTGCGAAGTTGATTGATGTGTACCGACTGCAAGGTGGGGAAGTGTACGATACGCGTGCCGCACGCCTGCCGGCCTTTGTGCTGCTGCACGCGCGCTTCGTACTATGTCGGGGGGCCAAATTAAATAGGACCAAATATGGCTGGAAAAAATAGGGAAATATTGAGGTTTTTGTGCGTACCCTAGGTCCTATTTGTTATGGTCCCCCGTAGTAGGGGAGGACAATTTCGTGTCTCAGGTCGACACACCCTGAGTCCCATGTAAGGGTTGAGCGAACCGCTGTGACATGTATGATGTCCTTCGAGCGCTCTGACCTACCGCAGTCGTCGATGTTGTTGAGTACGTCGCAGTGGCCGTCTGAGACGGTTCCGTCAGTGCAACCCGTCAGGATGGTGGCCTCCGTTGCGCTCACGTCGACCGAGAGGAGTACCAGTGCGGACGTCAAGGTCGCGAGGACCACTGACCGGTAGAGTTGATACCTCATCATCAGGGTCTCCTCTGATTTTTGCAGAGGCCTCCTGCCACTCTTGCCCGACGTCGGTGGGCTGCGCGATACACCGTTTGGCAGGGAAACGGAACATTCGCCAGGTAGGTGATAATCTGTGTTCATGGTTGTCAAGTCAACTCATCAAGAAAAAGAAACGTGGCGAACGTGCCGTACGCTGCCGGCGCACACGACTTGCACGCTAGGTTCAATGACGTGCGAGTGGTGCGAGTGGAGGCATATATATATATGGCGGGGATGTTTATATTGCGGTACGAAATATCTGGTGTCGCGTTACTGAAGAGGAAGCCATACCACACCCCCAATCGAGGGCATACATCTCGACAATAAATCAATCGTGCTTCGCGTTCGGGGCGGGAGTATCGTTCTGCGTACCGGACGTACGTGTCTCTACCCGACCCCCCGTGGATTTTACGCTAGCATCGTGAGAGATTCAGGTAGAATCCGCAGCGGCTGGATGTCAGCCGACGTTCTCCTCGGCTGGCGAAACCAGGGAAGGTAGCGGGTTTGAGGCTTCCTCGGGTACCGGTCCAGCCAGAGGAACCCATGTCGTACCCAAAGCAGCTTCACAAACCATACCCGTCTTGTTGTCATCGGGGTCATCAACAGCAGCACCCCGATACTCCCCTTCTCTGCACGAGGTACAGTAACTGTAGACAAAACACTGGTGCGGCTTGGATCGCACAACAACCTGGGGTAGGTATGAGGTTTCGGGAAGGATATGACCGCCAGTTCAAGCAAAGTAAGTGAAGATAGTAGTACACTACAAACATGAAATAATATGAGAAGCTCTCTTGGAGGACAACGCTTTTTTAACGGAAATTGTGAGACTCGATTTCCAAAAGGGTGCAAACCAGAGAAAAACAACACGACGGTTAACAGATGTTTGTCAGTCTACTGGATTGTACCCTGTTACCCATATATATTATGTTTTTAGCAATGTTGGCCAGACGACGTACAATACTGATGTTTATGTTTAGGGTATCTGGCAAATGTTTCTGTTTGTCAAATAAATGCCAAGAAAAGCGGCGACTCTTCTGCAAGGTTTCACCTAACCCAACGGCCCACGAAAAGGCGCGAGTAAATTGTCAAGCCCACCGGGAAGTCTTCTGCGAGGCTCAAAGGATCTATGGAGAAATGATAAATAAAAGTTGGGACGCTCAAGCCGCCTTTTGCGAAACACGAATGCAGCGCAGAACCCTACGGTTTTGTCGCGGAAAGGGGATGGGGCTCTCAGTGGCAACTAAGTGGTGCTGGGCAATTGAAACACGTGTGTTCCTCACGTCGATAAGATTAACTATGTATATGTCTAAATCCCCTTCAAACAGCACTCCGACTGTTGGGGTGGAACAATTGTTAACGTACGAGTGAACTGTGGAAGCTGGTGCTGGAAGCCCATACTATACGCACCAGGTACACAAAACGTGTACCGCTACTACTCGCATGTATGTATGTTAAAGACACTTTGAATGTTAACATTAAGTACATGATGTAGTCACGTTCAGCGACAGAACGGTAGGTTCTAATCAGGCACACAGTTACACCGCGAATTCGGGAAAACCGAGGAAATTAATGTTCCCCTGATTTCTGGAGAATATACAAGAAATTCTGATGCTTTCAATCCGATTATTTCGCGAGTACCGAGCGAATACATGGTATCCTGTGCGGTTTTTGGAACTCGGAGGTTGGTGTACGTATATATATCGCGACAAATACTTTTTGGGCGGCAGTGGTATGCGGGGGTACGTTGACGACTCTTGTTTCCGTTGTGAAGCGTGGCGACGAGACACAGGGATACGTTGACCGCTTGTAATTCAGTTGGAAAGCGTGGCGACGGGGCACGGGAGTTGGCTGACCTCTCACGCCTCTGTCAGCAAGCGTGCAGGGATATATATGGGGGTACGCGGAAGCACATGTATGTTTGGTTTGCCCTTGGGCCATTTTGCCGCCGACAAATGATTTTTAACCTTCGGCAGGAGGAGCCATGCGGCCTAGCCATTATTGTTCGTCTATCTAGGCGAATCAGGAGAAGAAGCGTACTTATTGTAGGTGAACCATCTAAGTACGCGGTAAAGCCTATTATTATTGCCATTTTTGCGTTTTTTTTAGGGGGTCTATTAATCACTCACCACAATCTGTGTGAACTAAAGCCCGATATGCAGCCCCTAGGGCTACAGTAGGTTTTAGCTCCAAGAGGCAGGCATCACCACCATCACCACCACCGCCACCACTGTCACGGCGGGAATATTTTTCGAAAATATATGCGTTAGGTATAACAATGGCACTGGGTACCTCAACGGACCAACCCAATCGATGCGAAGAAAAAATTGGACTCCAAAACGAAATGTTTGCCGTCGTCAGGACCGACTTAGGCGCAACAGACCATCGTAGATCCCGTCGAGGCAAAACGCCTACCGGTAAATAATAAGAGAGAGGCTGTAGGCTACATATATGACGCAGTTGTACTCCAGAGGGTGCCACAGGGGCAGCGCACCAGCCTCGTCTGAGGCATGCCAGCTGTCTACGTACTGCGAGTTAGGATGTATTCCGTGCCCGGAATGGATGTGGAAGCACTATTGAATATCTCCAAATAAATAGTGCAAATTGATTCACTATGTTTTTTCCTCCTCAAGAAAAGCAACCTACTAATATCTCTAATTATCGTGTGTCTATTGCTCGTCAGGAGCACCCGCCTTGCCCTCCCGATCAATCAAAAGCCCTTTCTTGGCTTCGTACCATCCATGCTGCTCGAACATAGCGGTACGTAAATATTTCACTCAAGCTCCGTCGGTTGGCCTGGATTGGCATGTAACCATCTGCCTTTCGTCTCCTTATGTTCTGATGAATGAATCAAACTGGCCATAACGCGTTTTTAGACTGCAGCCCCGTTTTTAGAACAAAACTACCTAACATTATTTGAATGCGTTGTCTCCGAAATGAGTGTTCCTATCAATAGGAGAGTTGAGGTCTGACGTACGTTAGGCCGGGCTCGACCGCGTATGTATTCAAGGCAGGGTATATCCTACTCTAGTTTCAGGATACAGATGATGATCATATTTTTATCTCCGTCCAAACCCCCAACCTGTTACTAAGGCAGTATAAATGTCGCTAGAAACTCATCCAGCAGTATATATATATAGTTGTCGTCAACTTGTGCGCGCGGTTGGATGGCGTTTATGTGTTTGTCTCATTCACTTTTACTCGTTCTCTTTGACCCGTCGACATCTTGCGCAACTACTACAACACAACAGTAGTATTAAGAGTGTCCGTACCGAATCTGCTTCCCGGGGAGATAGAAGCTCCGTGGCGACAAAATTACGCACAGAGATACTACAACATTGTTATGCGGCGAACAGAGTAGACGACGCAATAATATCAGGTCATCTTACCGTTTAATACTGTAAATTAAACACGAAGGACACAGCATACACGTTCTATGGAAGATATAATTATTGAAAGAAACAAGGAAAAACAAGTCGGGAGGGAAAAACAACGCCAAAAAAGGTCGTACCCTTGAGAAGGAGAATCTAGATGTGGCGGGCAATACAATACAGGCAAAAGAGACCAAACCAGAGGCTACAAACGGAGTGAGACCAAACTAAAGGGAACAACAACAGGCAAACACAAGGACAATAATAAATGAACCAAAAATTACACCTACCTTCCGGGCGGCCGCGGCAGCCTGTGGTACGAGTAGCATACCTGGCCGACAGGTTCTACCCTACGTACTAACTACCACACATACCGGTTACCAGGACCTACCTACCTGTCATGTACATCAAAACCTGTATATTCCAGTGTTTATACAAAGAGAATATGTGGTCTTGGTTACTCTGTTCTCTCGTCGTCGGCCTGGTGCCTTGCTACCCTGTCTGCCGTCTCGTTCGTGCTTTCGTACACAGTGCCCTACCCCCGGAGAGGGGCCGGAAGGCAGTACAGCACAAAACCGTGTGCAGTAGTAGGGTAATAGTAGTAGTAGTAGTAGTAGGAGTAGTAGTAGTAGTAGTAGTAGTAGTAGTAGTAGTAGTAGTAGTAGTAGTAAGTAGTAGTAGTACTAGTAGTAGTAGTAGTAGTAGTAGTAGTAGTAGTAGTAGTAGTAGTAGTAGTAGTAGTAGTAGTAGTAGTAGTAGTAGTAGTAGTAGTAGTAGTAGTAGTAGTAGTAGTAGTAGTAGTATTACGGGGGGGCATAGTTAACAGGACCAAATATTGTGAGTAAAAATGCTTAAATATATAGGTTTTTATGTGCACCATAAGTCCTGTTAACTAGGGTCCCCCGTAATAGTATAGTATAGTAGTAGCAATATTAATAAGAAGAATAATAATAGTAGTAGTCGGTAGTAGTAGTAGTCGTACCGGTTGTTTTCCCGTCGACACCGCAAAAATCTGTCTTGATGTATGTAGTCGGACTGTACCAACAACAACAACAGCTAGCTGTAGTTAGTTTGTTGATCGGTCTCAAGACAGAAGATATCGTATTGGGCTTCAATACGCTACTCTTACAATATATACTACTACCTACTACTACTGTTGCGCTGATTTGGCTGTTGTATTGATGGTACTGCACACAAGAGAAAAGACATCCGGTTCAGGGGTCGGGCTCAACCACGTTCTGCTGCTGCAGCTGTGTCGTCTATGAGCAGCACGACGTTCTCGTATTGATATAGGTAGTAGTAGCAAACAGCGTCAACAGCAGCGCTGCCGCGTCAAGCTTGGTGTGGTTGCTGGGAGAAAGAAAAAAGCAGTACCGCATGCGGCCTGCTGCACTGCAGCTGCACAGCAATGCTGCTGCTGTGTAGAGTTGCTCAGTATAGTAAATAATACTGCAGACGTTGCTGGATCTTGAGTGCGTTCACAAAACCCATCAGAACACAGCAGGGACGCCAGAACCGTTCGTACCACGACACTGACTGGGTGCTCTCGGCATGAGCGACTGACTTGGGGTGCCAGGGACTGCGATAAAATTGGATTGTTTGTGTTGCTGATCTCTCTCGCCTTGAAACGCTTGGAATTTGTCCGCGCATTGGAAACAGGGTGTCGCTTTCACACAGAAAAAAACACATCATATTTATTTACAGGATTGAATGAAAAGTAAGTAAGTGCAGACATAATAGACTTTTGAATTGAAGAAGCAATAAAATGGTTTCGGTTCTATCTTGCAAAAACATCTCCCAGCCTCCCAAGTAAGTAAGTAAGTCCTGTTTCGTATCGTGCACCAGCAAAACGGAGGAGGTGGGCTCCTGATTGATAGCAAAGCTCCAGCCAGTGCGTCTGTCTATAGTAAGTTCGATTTCCTGAAAATGGGCGCCATCTACCAGTCAGTGTATATGATTGTGCTACCAGTGCAATATCGTACACCTACCATTGCCGTTCTAGGGATACGGCCACAGACAGGCAGGGTGAAAAGTTTGCACGGTATACGAAGTACGTACGTATACAAACTCAAAGAAAGGAAGAAAAAGCCAGGTAGGTGTGAGACCGGAGATTTCTTCGAACCTCACATGTTTTGCCAGCGCTACATGAAGCCCCCCCGATTAATTTCCTGCAACCAGCATCGAACGTATCCCCTACCAAGCAGCAGAGGCCCAGGTTGGGCCATCGGTTCTCTTTTTGCTGCCAGGCGTCCGCGCTACTGAGTGTATGCATACAACCGCTGCTGTGTGTGTGTTTTTTAGGAAAATAATTCACCATTTTTTCGCTTTGAGCACAAGGAGAGATCTACGAACCCATTATTAGTGTGCTGGGCGCCCTTGGGTACAGAAATTTCGGTTGAATCACGACATCCAGGTGAATACCTTGTACTCCGCAATAATGCACTCCTTTATTATCCAGCTTAAATTCCGCCGAACCGACTAACTGTGCCGATGGGGTGTGTTGTATATCAGTTCCCTCCACCGTCAAATCATTTTTTTTTCTTTCAGGGTACATGACAGGTCATCGATATTTTGTTTCCATCCACTCAGCACGTATTACACATACCTGGTATAACAACGCACTACTAGTAAGTGATACGTGCTGGTGACTAAACTACATACTACATGGTACAGAACAATGAGGGCATTCCTGAGATCGACACGTTAACCCTTTTGGAGCTGCTGCAGTAGTAGTACCGTGTGGGGCACAGCCACCACCCCAATTTCAAGTAGTTTGTCCCCAAAAGGAGACTGCGGTACTTACTCTTGATAACAGTCTTTAGAGTCCCAACCCGACCACGATAATCGCACAAGAGACTGGTTGCTCTCCGGAAAGCGTTGGGCGTCGCCAGGAATAAAAGAAACCGTAGAAGAAGTGATTTCCACCTGGCAGGTTTGTGATTCTGCGCGTGACAAGAAATTAATAAAAAAAATCATGCGTGCCAGTGTGTAAATGGGCGGACACGATTTCTTTTACGGTAGTATTACATCACCAATACATATAAAAAACGTTCTATCAATATGGATGGGCACGATAATTATTAACCGAATATCATTGCCCACGTTGGGGTTCAATTTTGAAGAACTATCTCAAGCTTATAATATGGTCTCAACAAATACCTAGAACGCATAAAACCATGACGAGCAACCTCAAACTTCCAGCTTCTTCTCTAAACAGCAACGCAGGCCGATGATATGCTGCCGCCCCAGCCGGGCGTAGAGGCTGCGTTGTTAGCGCTGATCAAACTAAGGGGAAGCATCCAAGTCTTTGTTTGTTCTCCAGAAAATGTATGATTGGCATGGTGTCGGGCGTTCTTGGTCATGCTTATCAATGGAATAAGCCCTCGACGGTGATTACTTCGTACCTGGGGTAGGATGGTCGCAGTTGTGGCAGTAGACTCAGGAAGGACTTCGTTCGACGTTTCAGCTGTGTGCGGCTCTATAGCGAGCGGCACAGCAAGGCTTTCCTGCTGTCGACGTCAGATACACCACTACTAGAGAGAACTCGGGGCGCGACAAGTCGATGACAAGGGTCCGTTCACACAGGCTTAACGGCGGTGGTGATGATGACGATAGAGACGTGAACTCGAGCAGGAAGGAGAGTACAAGGATGCGAGTGGTACTGCTATATCAGCTGCTGCTGTGTGTGTTGCGTCTTTTCAGGGATAATGCTTCCTTCTGGGTATCTATTGGGAACATGTAACCTCTAACTTGTGATTGGTAAGGAACGCGCCTAGCCGAAAAGCTTAGAATTCGCGACAGGTGCGGCGTGCAGGTGCAACTGTCTCTCCGAAAAGCCTAGGTCTTGCAACAGGTGCAGTAAGCGAGTGGATAGATATGCCACGAGGGGGTGCCAGTGATACGTGGAGGTTGATATCGTAGCACGTACCGAGGTATATATGGTAGAGCTATGTCATTTTATTTGTGTACCACTCCATCTCGAAAACCAACGATCGTACATAACTTAATACTTGATATGAATGAGCTTCTAATTCGGTACAGAGGGGTATGGGACGACGAGAGGACAGGTGATGTAACTGGTATGTAACAATCTTTGACATCAGATAGGAAATTACGATGAATTACTCTAACATGAATACCAAGTGGATATGTTACTGTAGGTCGCATAGTGCGCGCTATTGCATAGGAGTGCAGATGTACGGTACTCTTTTGTCCAGAGATGTTTATAACCAATAATAACGTTTGGGTCCTCAAATGGATCGTTAGATTAGAAGTGATGTTCCATACATTTCAGGACAGAACGCCAGCAAATAACGGTACGTGGATGAATACTGCAGATTATACGCACAACCTACCAAATGTTGTCTACTTATCGTGAACACCTTCTTGTCCCAGGTGTAAGTCGATCGACATTGAAACAACAACAACGTACTGCAGGTTCAGCCAAGCTGGCTTCACGGCTATCTGGTTCGCGATCCGGGCGTGTTCAAGTCTGCATGGTGTCGTCTGATGTTGTAATTTCTCCATTTATTTCTGCGGTGCAAGAAAAAGTATTGCCTAGGTAAATTGTGCGATCCCTCTCAAAAATAGTAGTTACATAGCCGTACTACGGAAGTCCTCACAACGCGTACAACCTCCAACAGCATCCGCCATATCCCATGGATACGGGTCTTCGAACACGAGTCAGGCTATAGTTGCAGTTGCAAACCCAATGCCGTTACGCGAATGTTCTGGAGTGGATCACGGTAGTACCGCCGAAACCCGACTTCAACGAGTGCCATCGTTCGGTCACAAAAACTTGCCATCGAGCGGTTCAAGTAGCTACCTGGCTGCCTAGACGAGTGGTGTAGTTGAACAATCTACGTGGTGAAAACTTAGGCACGCACCACGTTCAATGGCCACCATACACAGCAGAGTATCGTGTTTACAGATAGTTTACAAGAAACGACGCGATGGGCCGTCTCATCCCTACACTGACGGACAGACGTGTTGCATCGGGTGTTTATAGGCGTATGTAGCGGTCGGTGTCTCCTTCCAACGAAACCATGGGTCCTGTCAACACTGGGCGCACCATTAATATTCTAACTACACAAGACAACAGCACACGTCCCACGGCAAAAAAAAGATGGCACCGTATCAGGTAGACTCGTAAAAATAAATACATCCGGACGTAGGATGGGGCTTCCCGTATTGTCGTGCCACATGAGGAATCTACTAGGGATTTTAGGGTATTCCGAGCGAGGCCGCAGGTGCGTGGAAAATGTTTGGGAGATGAAAACCAAGGCAGAAGAAGTCCTCGCCTACATTCCGGAGGAACGCGCTAAACATATGGTGCAAGCTGAATATGCGTTCAAGAAAGCAGGCCTCTCACGTGCGTGCAACCTCGCACTGGTGCTATAGCAGGGGGGTGTCACTCTTACGTCCAACTTTATCTCGCTCGGAGGCGCTTTAACCAGTGACTGCCCTGTTTACATTCAGCCTCGAGCTTTTATCATTTTCGCACTTACTTATGATAGACACCGATACTGATATCATTTACCACGCTGCACATCCCACGTACGTTTAAGCCCTCTCTGCGCCACGAGTGGCCTGACCGCGGTGGAAAAACGGCCGCAGTCCGAATAACCGTGCTATCAAACATCTTGCAAGCGCCAAACATGGTGATGAGAAGACCGTAGAGCCATGTATGTGTGTACGCGGATGAAATAAATTAACGTGCGATAAACTATACTCTATCTGTTGCACCTAGTACCTGATGTATGCAGACAGCAGTGCATACGTTGACTTCGATGTGAAAGAGGCCCCGCGAACCTCAAAGTTCAGTACACACTGAAAGTGCACGAAGTAGTCAATGCACCTGCCTATTATTGCCTACACGCACATAAAAATGCAGGTAGAATGTATCACGCGTTAGGGTAGTTTTGTGAACGCGGGGCCTTACGAACCGTTTTCGGGCATGAAAGGCCGACAACGGACGGAGCATGTGGGGATCACAGCAACGACAACATGGGAGCGACAGGATAAGCACAGCCAGGCTCGGCGACGATACGTTTCGTGTCGGAGCTGAACCCCCCTCAAGGAGACGTACCGGGCTCTTCGGCAGTACACCAGCAATAATAATAGTGCTTCCCATGTTTAATATTCCTTGTACGTATCCTTCGCTGGTAATGTGTAAGCAGAGACCTGGTAGCTTCTGCAACGTATTCCGTTTTCTTGAAAAAGGTCAGATTGCGGCATTCTGGGCGTGTGTGACACGTTAGACTGTGGGGGAGGTTAACGTATACAGACTTCCCCCGTGGGCGGGAGGTTATTTCTTCCAGTGGAAAGTTCAGTCTTAGAACAGTGGGTATAACACTTTTGGACATATTTCCTTGGTCTTCTTACCTTCCTATGCTTCAAGCGCGGAAAAGGGGTCCACCTGGAACCACCATCAAACGACTATCGACGCGCGGCGGTAATATTAAATGCTGACCAGCCTGCACGCGATTAACACGATAGAGTTCGTGCTGGACGTAAGACGACAGACCCCTGTGGCCGCGGTTCCCGCCACGCGACCGGCCGACAGCCGTACAGCTTACAGCCTCAATCGTGTTGCTCTGGGAATGCAAGACGGCAATGCACAGCTGGAACCACAGAACAAAACCTGTTCTGTATATCATTGGGAAACCAACTAGACCAGCGGGCCCTACTGCTGTCGTCACTGGTAGACCACAGCGACGTCTCCAACATTTTTTCCCCGTGTGGATGTCCCCGCGACACCGACCCCCACTATTGACAGCCACGGGGGAACCGTGTCCCCCACGCGTCCCTCCCCTGCCGACGCGTCGGAATTCGCCGTTTGGTGAAGTATGGGCCCGACGGCGAGAGCCGTGTAATCTGAACAGGTCTTGGAAACGTCTGATGACACCTTCATTGGCCAACCTGCAATGGTCTACATTCAGTTGGACAGGCCACGACCCCCAATCGAGAGCTTGAGATGATCTAAATTGGGCTGAGGTTGGTGCTGTCGAGCACAGCTCTCAATCTAATGTTTTTTTTCACCGTCCCCCAAAATATGTGAGCCGCATGTTTCTGTTGGGTGTTTTCTTGCTAGTGGGTGTGCACTGCAATGGCGCGATGTGTCTGATGACCGTCTCGTATTGGGGCGCTCGGTTCCACTTTAGCGTAGTCAGTGTCGCCCAGTTGCGTGCGTGTTGTTCCGTCAGTAGCTGGGCAGGTGGCAGGGAATTGTTCCTTCTGCATCTTCGTGCTGCTAGCTCAGCGTGATATTAAGGGAACGATAAGACGTTCGTCGTAGTGCCAATAAAAAACGTCGTTGCAGTTGATAAACTAGATGTGTACTGATAACCTATTATTAGCGGTTTGGGTTAGGAGACGCGTACACTAGCACTTGTTAATTATTCATCAGAGGCGTTATCGTGTCGGGGGTCGAGTGCCATTAAGGAGGGAAGGCGTGAAGCAAATCGGGCTTCCGCAGCTTTACGCGTACCCGATTAGGTGTCGCGGGCATTGTGTTGACCTGATTCGTATAGCCGTAGATTTCACTAAAAATATATCGGACGCGTCAGTTATGTCTCTATTATTTATGTCGGAGAGTTTTCCCCCCATAATTTCCATGTATGTTTGTTTAAGCGCAATTTATGTGTCTTCCAGATTCTCCTGTTTTTTCCAAATACGTGAAATTTAACAACCCTGATTTTATTTCTTCTGGAAAAGTTCACGAATGAGAACCGAACGCCTCCGTATCTTGATACGTGTCTCCAATTAGTTCCAAGCTTTGGGAAATCTGGGGGGGGAAACTTTCAGACAAGAATGAGCCTTAGTCTTAAGCTGATGCCGGCTTTGGGGGAGCTGCAAACAGCCAGACAGGGAACGCGGCGAAAAACAGCGAACCGAATATATGTCAGGAGTGAAAAGTCAGAATCGCAGCAGCATCCGGTCCTGTGTTCGCTGAGCCGAACCAAGTCCAGGTATGTACCGACCCACAACCTTGGTGGCTTTACTGAGCGAACAGGCAGTGCTCAGGGTTGTCGGAGCACAGGAGCCAGCACTCGTTAAACCGAAAAGGAGAACAACAGCTCGGGTACACAAGTGAAAAACAAGAAACCCGACCAGCGCCAATCCCGGTGTTCCGTACGTTTTTTTCCGTGTCTACAGTCCAGTCGCGTTTTTTGCCAGCGGGCGGGACGTTGATTGCGATTCGTGCTACACCATCGACCCTCGAATTCGTCTGAACTGTATATCTGCGAGTGGAGAGGATATTTGTCGCCCGTAGCGTTGCGCCGGTGAGCTCTGTCGAGAGGGTAGAAAACGACCGTTCGGGCCGAACGAAACATATTGCGGGACAGGGCCTTGATGAGGCTATACACCGACCGGTGCGCGAGGCACACGATGAGACGCATCAAGACGATATATATAGATATGGGGTTCAGGAGTTTGTATCACTTCGTCAAGCGTTCATGTTTGATTGGTAGCACCTCCTGTAGGTTTAGTCATTGGGATTGTAGTTACCCTTTCGACTCGTCCCACTGTAGTAGGGGTTGAACGTTTTGCCTTCAGAATCTGAGGCAATGTTGTTTGATTGGTTGAGCACCTCGAGTGAGTGACTAGTACTATTATACCAGTTAGTGTATGTTTAGACAGTTTCATAGAGCTGTTGGTCAAGGTGCGCGGACTAAAGTCTTCGAAGGCATGTTTCCGTCGAGATGATGAGCTCCGCATATGAACAGCTCAGAAAGTAAGGCACCACCCCCAAAAGGTATAGTTGTTTAAATTGTGGATGGTGATAATGGAAAATAGGCGCTACACATTGTCAGATGGCAAATGGAATAAAAAGTGTTTTTAACAGTATAAATGGGGTATGGATGGGCAAAGTAACGCACGCATGACGGAGTTCGTAATACCTTGGTTTGCCTACGGTATATATATAACTCACTACAATACGTTCTACTGCACAGTAAGTAGTTTCCTCCTCCGGGAGAGGCAGCGCTTTCGTAATGAAGCTCGCATTCAGGCGCATACTTATCGCAGTTCGAGACCGGAGGGAAACTAATCCTGTCGTCCCGCCGGCAGGTAGGTGTGACATAGTTTTATCAGAGCACTCACACCACCACCTATCAAAGGAGGGATTCTACCAGGTCCCCTCCCACAGAGATTCGCTGTGCACAGAACAACTATCCAACGGTCAAAAACGCATGGGCTACGAGTGCATGCCTAGTTTGGCGTTTCTTCTTTCTAACTATAGATACACACACGCACTCCACGAATTCCGCAACTGCAGACTTCGTCCTCCTCGTATACTGGATGACATAAATATGTATCTGCTGTATGAGGTCATATAGAAAGCGCGATCGAAGTATGACACACGTCTTGCACGTATGAGTTTGGGGAATACTTGATTTCACAGGATTTGTTTTCTATTCTTTGAATATAGCATGTACGTCGCACGGCACATCTTCGAAGCTACTTTAATTGTGCCTGGTACCCAAGTGGTGTGGTTGTGCGCCTCGAAATAAGGGGTCGACTGACGAAATTATCACAACAAGAACAACCGCAACAAAAACAAAATATCTCCATAGTGTTCCCCTCTACTGCCCGAACCAATTTATCCACAGCCGCTGAGGTCAGTAATATATTACCCAATTTTATCCACCGCGATCCGTCTAACGGTAAAGGGTTCCTATGTTTTTTAGATATATATAAGCGTATTTGTGCCTTGCGCTACTACCTGGTACCTGGTATGTATCAATTCAAAACCTGTCCAGGACACATTCCAAGGAGTTTTTTTAATGTACAGGTAGGCGTCAATGAAGGTAATTACGAAGTAATGGACTCAAAATAGCCATACTCGTGGTGTGGAGTAATTTGTGTTTTAAGAAGAGAGAGGGATACGATATATCACCTCGTGCCTGTGGCGTATTGTCGTAGAGTCCAGAATGATCCATACGCTGACTTGCATGCGCATCTCACGCGTGGCAAGACGAGTTAAACCTGTTTGGGGAGCCGAGGGTGGGTGGCCTCGACGTCCCGTCACTGTCGACGGATATAATACACGAAGTACCTGCTACTACTACTATATGTACTGTAATGCAGCACTCCTGACGCAGGGTGTTCCGACCGCCGAGCGAAGTTGTTCCGTGGGACTAACATATACATGAAGATATTCACAGTACAAGCAACGTTAAAGCTCAACGTATACGTTGTCTAGGTACAAGTACTTGAAGACAGGGGCGGCGGCCTCACTAGGAGTGGCGTTGTGTCTCGGATGAAAAACGAGCAATCACCCTCGCGGCTCTTGTGGCTGTTGCTGTTGTTGTTTTCGTTTGTTGTGGTCGTTATTGTTGTTGTTTCTGGCATTGGCTTTTCTAAGAGTTATGGCCATCATCCTAATTGGTGTTCGTTGATGACGCTCGTTGTGGTTGATGGCAGCCTCTCGTTCAACCACGCGGTACCTCGTGCCGACGTAATATTACTCTCCGTGCGGCCACCAGTCAGGCTTCAACACCTCTCATATTAGTTGGCCAACACCGCACAGCAGCAGGGCCCGCTCTTCGGCCTCTGTGTCAATTTCTCAACGAAACAGTAATACGCCAACAACCACCCCTTCTCGCTACATACAGCTACTACTACTACGGGGGGTCATAGTGAACAGGATTATTACGGTACAACACACAAAATTTACATACTTACCTGTTTTTACTTCCTACAAGATCTGGTCCTTTCTAGTATGGTCCCCCGTAATAGTTAAAATGTTGTGACCACACGGGCACAGACAGTTCAACATGGCTTTCCATCCCTCAGACTGGAACGAGGAGGGGAGCAATACAGGAACCGAGGAGCCGAACCCCCCTACTACTACTCCCGTATATATTTGCCGCTCGGCCTTTACCTATTATAATGAAAGGGAAATCTCCGTATACAACGAACGCCCAACCCAGGGTTGATGGGCAGAAGGAGGCCTGTTGTGAACTCGTTTTAAACTGCGCCTGCTGTACCTACTGGTGGGATCAAACGATTTGGAATTAATGTCAGATGTTTAGTGAGTGGTGAAGGAACGCGTCACTCCACCCTGTCCGTGTGTGTTTGTGCTGTGAGTATAGTATGTTTTACCAGGAAGGTATGTAAACATATCCATACGAACGCGATTCCGGCGCGTTGCCATGTGTACCTAATAATAATGCAGTTTCTGTAAGGGCTCCTAAGGTGGCCTGAGATTATCTCGGTGCCTGACGGCATTATTGCGAGCTAACACAGGACCTTGGTGCTCTTGTGATGATGCAGGCTGAATTTCTTCTCTGAAAATGGGCGGGTGCTATTCTATGGTACGCCGAAGTCAAGTATGTCGGCTGTCGAATTTGTTTTTTTTTTTCCCTAAATTTTCAACCCGCCTTTTTTTTGGCTGATTATACTCAGAGAAAGTGTCATGTACTGTTATGTGCCCTCGTCATTCTAACTATAAGTGTATGTTGCACACGTTACTCGATCACCCAACAACTTGGGCTACAGCACACTATTTATTTATATTTTTTTTTATATTTTTTCATTATTTGCCTTCTGACAATGTGCAGGGCGTTATTCATCAAAAATGAAAAAACTGACAGAATTCATCGGATACCACTAACTTTATCGAACCAATTCTCCTTCCCTGCGTGTACTCACTTGCACCCCCACCATTTACCGAGATATGTTACCTACTATGTTTCTATTAGCCGGAGGGGTCACTGAGCTTTAGTATTCCCCTTATCCCGCCGTGTGTTCCCCATAGATAGCACGAACGGTAACCAAGTTCCACGACTCGGCTTGCAAATATATATGCGTTTCGAACACGTTTTCAGCATCATCAACGCTTTGCAAGGACCTTAGCTCTCTTCAATGTATGTGGAGAATGGGGTGTAATTCCAGGCAGGCCGTAAGAACAACAAAGAAAAGCGTGAACGCCTATTCGCATGTCATTGGTTGGAAAGTCACCCGCGTCAATCAGTTTTTTGTGGCCGACAGTAACCCCCCCCATGCCATAGAATGCCTATGTATGTTGAGGATTCCGATATCGGTGCAGGTCAGAACAAGCATCAGTAAATAAATCCCGACTATATAGGCTAGCTAGGTAGGTCCCTAGTTGGGTGTTTGCTTGAACCGGGCGCATGTACAGTATACGCAAACATTGCAAGTGTTTCTACACAACAAGTGCCAGTAAGGTCAGCCGCGGCCAGGCGTTTCCGACACCCCATTGTTGGGTGTCTGTGTGAAGCGGGCGGGCACACCTAAGTTCAAATTTCGGGGAGAGATGACTCTACAGCGGCAAGGAGCGTCGCACGAATGTATGTTCGTTCCTCGATGAAACGAAAGGCATGGCAAACAATTTTAATGCGACGGGCCTACCTGCAATGCGCCAGCACACACCGAAGAATACCAAGAAGCACTAAAACGTCCAAATACACTATCCGTGGTGCATGTCGCAAGAAGGTTCTTGCATCAACCATTGAGGCAACCGCTATCGTAGTATACGTCGGCCCTCTCATGAGCACGACAATTACAGGGGGGGGGCAGAATAAGTAAGACCAAATATTGCTCGTAAAAAATGGGAAATACATAGGTTTTGGTGTGTACCGTAGGTCCTATTTACTATACCCCCCCGGGATGCTGTTATCCCAACGAATTTTTCAATTGAGCTTTGATCGCGCAGGGAATAATAGCTCGCGGAAAAGAGGCCAACTCATTAACACCTACTCGCCCGCCTCAAGCGATTGCAGTAGATAATTTACACAAGTAAACCTTGTTACCACGTAGCGGGATGGGCTGGCGTTGCTCTGTTCCCGGCTGACAATGTTTTTTCATCTATTGTACGACCCGTGAATACGTCGAGGGACTTGTTGGGTTCCAGATGCCTTAGCTCTTTGTCGGGGGAGGCGAGTTGGTTTGCTAGGTGTGCGGAAGGCTTTTCTCTGGGGCTACGTGTGCCGACGCATGGTACGGTATAGTGGTGGGGTAGCCCTCACCCTACATCCTCTGTGGCTACACATTTAACCCCTTTAGGAGTTCACTCCCGTCATGCGGAAAAGCACTTTGGAATTAACGCCACGTTTGGGTTTCTGCACGGTGCGCTACACTACTCTAGTAGTGTACTGGTGGAAGGATTAAGGAGCTGACGATTGCATCGCCCCAAGACCTTAAGCAGAGGAGACGCGAAGGTCCAAGACGAGAAACAAACGCCGAAACACTCTCGAAAAAATAGGATATGATATATATCGAGATACTGTAGTTTTTCATTCGAGGAACCCAGTCGAAAAACGTTCCGCCGAAGTGTGATACCTCGCGCCTGCTTCAATGCCTCGGCACATGAAAAAAACAGCTACAGGAGGGATGTAAAATACGTCTCACAGAAGCAATACGATGCATTCACGCGATTCATGTGAATAATGTACAAACATAGTATATAATATATATGTGGATATATTATCTGGTACGACTATAATATATACGTACGGGACGCGGTTCAAGAGAGTCGTGGGTGTGTCAGGCGTGCTTTACCTTTTTCAACCCAGAACATCTCTCTCCACCCCGAGCGTCTCTTTGGCTGGAAGGGGTGTTGTACACCGCTATCGGCGTAAATGTTAGATCGTGTGGACTTCATGTCGATGCCTGAACGTTCGTTACTGTTCCGTCCACAGTGATACCTCGTGACTTGTACCACGCACGCGTCAAGACCTTTGATTTATTCCTATAAAAAGCACCGCAAGCAGCGCTAGGTTCGCACAGAGAAGTGCTATCGTTTTTCGGAGCTCGTTTCTTCGGCAACAAGTAAGTGAGAGGGGATTCGAGTCGAACGTTATGTTTTCGGGAGGTGATCGATCAGATTTCGTGTTTCATCCCTTCAAGAGCTGCAGTCCTCCCGTTTGGGGGACAAACCACTTGGAGTTTGACTGGTTTGTCTCCAAAATTGGACTGCGGTTACAAAAGGGATACGACACCTTGTTCGGTGTTGGCAACATTCCCGCTCTGGGACAATCTAGCGCAAAAAAGCCTTCGCAATACCCTTGTGCGAACTCAACTCTCTTTTGGGGACCTCTTGTCAACAGATTGCTTTTGCATCGCGATCGCCACTGCTCACGTCCCACTTTGGGGCACATTTCGTTGGAGGGCGGGGAAGAGTTTTTGCCATTGGACGTAATTGTGTGTCGAACAAGTGTTTTCTTTCGGCCTCTAAGGCTAATTCTTATCGGCGAGCGTTTTCTTTCTACGATAGAGGTAGCACATTTCCGCTATTTTGTTTCTGAAAGACGGGGTTCTTTTACCACAAATCGTCGGAATGCCAATCTTGATTTCGAGAAAAATGTTTTGTAGACTCGGGCCATGGAATTATTCGCCGCGATGCAATTTGATTTTTGCTGAGGTAAATTTTCGGGTAAGGTATGGAGCTCGTTGAGTGAGGCGCCTCAGAAAATGTAGGGTGAAGCTCTATCGTAGAACGCCTCCATTGTTTCCAAAGTTATAAAATAATTGGAGATATGTATCAACCTACGGAGGCGTTCTGTCACTATTCGTGAAATTCCCCAGAAGCAACAAAAACAACAAGTTCGTTCAACTTCACACATTATTTGGTAAAACAAAAACAGGAAGATATAGGAGATTGAAAAGATGTGCGAAACAAAAATGTCGAAAATTTGGGGGGGGAAACTCTCCGATAAGAATTGACCCTAAGCGAACGAAACGGTACCTGTATTTATTCATCCCAACGGTATCCCAACGACATCGGGTTTAGAACCCCGGGCAGACAGAAATCAGCCAGACGTATCCTGGCCGAAACGTACGACTCCCATCGCAGTTCTCTAAGGTCGGGTCAGTCGACGGATCCACGTCGACATCGCCGAGGCTAGTGCGAGTTGGCAGAAGGGATTTACTATCTGGTAAGTAGCAGTGAGACCTCGTGACGTCCTAGGGGACATCGCATTGAGGGCTTCCGTCCTCTTGCGAGGTCGAGATGGCGACATCAACAGTGACACATACATTTAGTGTCATCAGCCGTCTACGAGCAGCGTGAGGCCCCAGCGGCAGGGGGCAGGATGATATGTTGCGCTCGTGCTGCACGACTCCTTGTGCGGTTACCCGGACCGAGAAGCTTATCACCTCCCAAAGACGTAGAGGCTGTTGCTCGAATCGCCACTATTTTATCCCCTCAGAACCGACAACAGCGTTAAGCTTCTGCGATAGAGGCTCAGTCATGCCCACACACCCATCGGGGCGCCCATGTCTGTTTGAGTACAGTAACGGGTTTCTGACAGTATGGCTCATTGATTGGACGGAATGTGCAGGGGACATGTGTCTAGGTATATCAAGGAGTTTGTCGAAGAAGGTCCGTGAGCCGCGCCTAATCTGCGTGCCAGTATCGCTGGACGGGTGTCTGTAACGTAGAAGTTGAGCGCTGTCGGCGGCCTTGAGCCACGAAATGATAACAGAAGAAACGGCGCAAAGACGCGGTATAGCACAGCCTGCGCTTGTTGCAACTGGGGTAGCACCTCAGCTAGCTGGGGGTCCTAACCTCGAGGGTCTCTATACCGTAGCCAAACGCTGCCTTTGGGAAACATGGACGTGGAACCTGAAACGGCAGATTCACGTCTCAGACGCTTATCGAATAGCGGTTTCAAACACAGAAGTTGTACTATGTCAATATATCAGTTGTGAATCCCAGTGACCGATACGTAGGTCTACCCAAAATGGCTATGTGTATCGTAGCCCGCGCCGCCCGCTGGCAGTGAAGCAGGTGCGGGCCGGTGGCAACGGCGACGCATCGGTGTCGTATGTTGTGGATGCAGTCGACAGGAAGCATAAGGAAAGGCGCTAGAGTTCTGGCGCTAGTCTCCGCCTTACCCCTGTCTTCTGAGTGTGGGTGAGCGAGGAGTTCGTCACTCAACGGGCCTATGTCTAACGAAGGACCCAAGCAATCGTGGCGGCATGCGCGGCTTCTGAATGTCGAGTGGAGCTTGAGTTCGGATTAATGTGTAATATGTGAGGCGTGATACGAATGGGCGAATGGGCCGGATGATTCCCGTAACAAGATATTGAACTACAAACCGGATTTCTCTAATATATTATATGAAGCGTTCGGTAGCACAAGGCGGCAACCGGGTGCGCACCTTTGGTGCTTGGTCTATCGTTGAATACATGTAATATTCTAGGGTAGCAGGCAGACCAATGCCGGTGGTGTGAACCAGGCACATAGGAAGACAAAGGCGCCAGTACAAGCAACACAAATACGAAAAAATTGGGTATCAAAAATAAGCGTGAAGAGTGACACCTTGGTACCAGTGCGTATCTTGACAGTTATATGTCCCATTTCGCCGGAGTGACCATGCGCCGCCTCAAGGAAACCCTTTCCTCCGCTAGTCCAATCGTGCGAACACACCTGGCTTCTATGAGCAATCTACGCGCTCCTCCCCTCTCACGTATGTAGGCCATGGAATTGGTCATCAGGTTAACGTTTCATGTTTTCACATATTCAGGTTTGGACCGGAATATGGGCTGTGATACTGATGGTCCTCGAAGGGGTTTGGTGCCTCTCCTATCGTCGCATGCCTCACCGTTGCAGCGACTGGAAGTTTTTGGATGTTCGTGGCTTTTTCTCGGGGAAGCCCTGGACGAGTTTCTAACAAGAGGATAGGGTGGCTTCGCGAGAAAATGCACCGGGAACATGTAATTTGGCGATTGAACTAGAGTAACAGATCTCGATAAAGCCGCAGTTGCCGGCGGCTTCATCCTTGGATATACTATCAGACACGGTGGCATCCACCATCGAGTGGGTAGTACGAGCATGGGCTTGACGCCGCGTTGACACCGGAGTGGGGTGACTTGATTGCGTGATGACAATTCCCACAATTCCCAGCCGGCATTGTCACACCCAAGGACTCTATCATCGGGACAAGCACACGGAACACATTTATTCAAGTCGGCGTTCGCTCCGAAACCCGTGCAGTTTCAGGGGGAGGTCGCGTGCTCATGGCCAATAAACCCTTGGGTTGAGAGTATAGCCATTATCGGTCCGAGCATGAACAAGTTTTCGTGCGCTCACGGAAAAAAGTGTTGTTAGCATGGCTTTAAATGGAGTCAAGTCGTCGATCAAATTGAAACCTTCGATGGAATGGCATTGATGTGCGGGCAGGTTGAGGTAGTGGGGGGAGGAAACGCGTTACCTTGCGGCTAGTCGATCACCGGCCATACTCTGGACACCACCAAACCCCCACTGGCGTTGCTTCGTGAAAATGAGGGGGGAAATCAACCGGCAAAGGCTACCCGTGGTTCGTTGATCGGGCACAGCGCTGGCGCACATCTAGGTCTAGATGCGGATGCCCCCCGTAGCACCGAAACACGCGTCGGCAACGCTGGGCGCTCTTACCCACAGCCGGAGACGATAGTTTGCGTACTTACTCTGCCACGGTGAGGGCTGCATGTTTTAGACCAACTAAGCATGCCTCACAGGTCGGGCTCCTAAACTACCCAATATCGATGGATCCGATGTGTCATTCGACACTGTGATTCGTTAGATAGGTACAGAAACCCTTGGCTTCATGCATGTCTCTTAGCTTTCGTTGTTTCCATACTAGCGCGCCGAGTGAAGAATATAACTCTTCGAGTATGGCGCCTCAGAAAAAAAAAGAGATCTATCTACCGTAGCACACGCGGCATGAGGAGTTCCGCATGGGTATGGCGTGGGTTCCTGGCGGGAGCACGGTGGAAAGCCACATGCAGCCGGAGCCCAACGTGTGAGTGGAAGAAGCACCGAGACCACATCATCTGCTCGCTAAGGGATCGTGACTTCAACAGACCTAGCATTCAAGGCGAGGCGCTGTGTCCGGGAATACGTCTGATCTGTGGTAGGGTGGAGCTTGCTCTTTTTTACTGCACGTTTCCAACTTAGGGCCCCCCTCCACTGGAGAGCTAGCCCATACTTCTGCAACAGTTGACAACTGAAGTTGCATCTTGCGGTATTTGCTTCCTTGTAGATCGAGCCCAGCCGATGTTAACGCGTGCTGCGGTAGGAGCAGCACCTGAATGTTCTGTCGTTGCTCAGGTGATACGATAGCAAATTGGCGTATCGCTCGGCCTTTGGCACCTCGGTCATTGTTGAAAAATCCTGTCTTTGAATTTTTAGTCCTGTAGGGTGCGTTACCTTCTCATGCGCGGTCTATGCGGTACACGTTGTCTTGACACGTTGGCCATTATGGTGTGCATCATGGGCCCGCCGATAAAAACGCCTGATCTGAGCAAACCTTGGCAAACACCTTTATGAACTGTTGAAACGCACCAGGTACGCCCGATAGTAAATCTCACGAGCAAAGCATCTTTCCAACAATCCTTCGACCCTACATATCGGATTCACCTTACACGTCGGATTCATCCAACAATATACAACGCATGCTACAGTAAAGGGTATCGCAATCTTGAAAAAAATGTGCTATCTCGCCGATGGGGTGGGGTGGGATCCACAGCCGACTAACTTCCCGAAATCTCGTAGGAATCGACATTCGGATTTTCCACAATCCGTGGGGTCCTTGATCGACCACCACGTTTCCCGAACGTCAGTGTTTGGGCGTGGTGTACCGAGCCTCCTTATTATGGGACGAGGGTCTCGAAAAAACGTAGGTACACCCCCAACGTAGTAGTAACTTACTGTATATTTTGTTAGGTGCGTGTCGCGTGCGATTGCGCATTTATGTTAGGTTCACAGCTCGCTTTCTCGACGTGGGTTGCGCAGTTATGTGAACGATGCCGAGGTCTTCATGTCGGGAGTCATACTCTAACGGAGGGCCATACCAAATATGGCCTACGGTACACACAAAAAATATATTTATTTCGATATGTTTACTGACAATATTTGGCCCTACCTGCTACGATCCGCCGTAATAAAGTGTAAGCGCTACCCATCGTTCGTGCCGGTGGCCGGGAGACCCATGGTCGCACGAGCCCGTGTACACGGCGGTGAAATGACTAGGGTGTAAATAGAGCGCTACATGTACTGAATGTATGTTCGTCCATGTAGGCTACCGGTGAGGGGAGCCATGTGCGTGGAGATCTCTGTCAGAGTCACCCCACGGTAGGGGCTGCACTTTGTGGGGAAAAAAAAAAGGTTTCTGACCAATTGAGTTCCTGAAGTGAGGAACCACCAGTTAGGATGAAATTAATACTCGTATGTTCGTGTTAGCACGAGCGCGTACAGGTGCCGGTCGGGTGGCACGAACGATTTTTTTTCCAATTATTGTGTCGGGTGAGGTATTATTGAGCTCCTAATGTGAGGGGCTCAGGAACTTCTCGTGCACCCTTGCTGTGGGATGGAACAGCATGCAGCCGTTATTTAAACGATGCGTACATGCCGATCTCTCGGCCGTTCGTATGCCAGCAATTGAAGTGCATGAACGAACGCGCATTCACGTTCCCGGCACTGCCGATGGGGTTGCCATGGCAGCGCAAATATTCGGAGGATGAACTGCTGCGGTACGCGAAACGTCTTTATAATTCGAGATCTGAGAATTTCAGGCTGACGTTATATTTAGTTACCAAAGGTATAGCCAAGGAATTGTGCTCAGCGAGAAACCCAATTATGATTCCTACATACTATTAATAGCCGTAAAGCTCCTTTGCTCAACGTTACCACCACATTTAGCCGCGAGCCTTAGCCAAACCAGGAGAACCTTAAAACATGCCGCGTATTTTAAAGCAACGTCATGGGTTGTACGTTACCATGCACTGTGCTACGTATTATAGCGCCACGTGTCTTCTTTGTTTCACCACATGACACTTCCTGAAGCCTGAAGGCACCTGCTGCTTCAGGAACAGGCATCAATCTTGATGTACCCTCAGCATACCTGTCGTCCCCTCATGAAACCTCACGACTCCTCACGATACCTTATCGTGAAACCTCACATAGTTATCGCGACTCTTGAAGCTCAAACAATATTCATGCTGATGCCATACATACCCACATTTGTGTCGTGGCAGTGCCATGGAGGTTACACGACAGGCATCTACCATCAAACTGGCATAACAGTCAGTTCTACCAGCATATTATGACATCAAACAAGGTTTGCGAACGTGGCATGACGGTGCGCTGACGTCCACACACTTCTCAGAGTAGACCCATACAAACGTCATGCATTCCCATGAAACGCCCTGCCATACACATGCCACGAGCGACTGATAAGGTTTCCAAGGAACATGGTGCCTTGCGCCTCTGCGTGTGGCATAGTAAAATACCATGGTACTAAGCCACACTCCAGGGCACCACATACCAACTTCAAGAACGCTCGTGGAATCCCATGGGGCTCGAAGCAACCGCATCATCCCCCAATCACGGAACCTCAGTACACTTCATCGAAACCTCGGAAAATGTTTTGACGTCTCGTTCAACACCATAAGACTTCATGAAACCTCGTATAAATCCTTGTAGCGCACAGTCTCTCCTTGTCTCAGTCCTTTCCGATGGCTATGGCATGCCCATGGCGGCCTCCACGCAAGTGCCACGGAAGTTTTCATGTCAATCTTTTTCATGAATGTTTGAGGATATCATCTAGATTTCGTCAATGATTCAATGGAGTATGGCTATCCATGAACGCCCCATGATGCTGGAATTACCGTCGCAACTCCGTAGAGAAGTGGTATGGCCCGTCGTAAAGTGGCCTGGCGCCGCCATCGGTTGGGATGCAAGTCGCCATAGCTCGTGAGAGGCGTTCTACGATAGAGATTCACCCTAAAAACTTCCGAGGCTCTGTAATTAACCCTCTTAGTACCGTAGTCCGAATTTGGAGACAAATCACTTGGAATTAGACTGGTTTGTCCCCAAATCGGGACTACGGTACCAAAGGGGTTAAGGAGCTCCATACCTCACCAGAAAACTGACTACAGCAAAAATCGATACTGCATCGCGGCGAATAATCCCATGGCCCGAGTCTACAAAACGTTTGTTTCGAGATCAAGATCGGCATTCCGACTATTTGCGGTCAAGGAACCCCATCTTTCTGAAAACAAAATAGCGGAAATGTGCTACCTCTCTCTATCTTAGAACGGGTCGTGATACGTTACCATACCTTGTGGACCTCATCGAAGCATCTCGGCTATATTGTGAAACGGTAGCTCATATCAGCCTACTACATTTTTGAAGCCCCTGAAAACTTCACGAAAGCCTATCAAGCCTCGTGGGACCCCGTGGCACCCCGTGACACCGCATCAAAAACCCTCACCCCCCTCAAACTCCACGGGGTGCGCTCTATTTCACTTTTGTATAGCACTTCCTGGAACCTCGTGGCCCTTGAAGAACAATTGTGACCTTTCATTAGACGTATCGGCATCTCATCAAACATCGTAACGCCGCATGCATCGCACAAATGCTCCGGGCATCTAATGAAACATCATGACGCCATTTGGCACCTACCTACCTCCTGAAATATCGACCTGGTGGTGCAACCTATTCACGTTCATGGCAGCCAACGGTACTGCACGAAACCTCACTTTTCTCGTTGAAGCCGCACACCTCATCTTGTGAACCGCATGCGGCCTCGTGGCCCTTCAGTCCTCCTTATGTTTCCCCCTCATATATCCTTTTCTGCTGTATCTTCTCGTTTTCTCTTTCTTCTGGGTGTTACACGTTTGATGCGATATGTTTCGTCTTGTTTTTCACCTCGCGTGCGGTCCCCTCGGGTTACGGTACGCTGGTTTTGTTCCTTGTCACGCCTGCTACGCTAGAAGAGGCAGCGCCTTCACGTTTCCGACGCTCCTCGCTCTGGACGTTGTTTTCCTCACCCAAGCACAGGCTGTGATTAACTGATCGGGCTTATTTCGATCAGACGCTGATAGCTTAGAAGCAACAGAAAGCTCAAGTCGAAAAGCCCGAGTGGGATGGGTAATTCCTCGGTTCAGGCTGGCCGTCAGCGCGGTCTGTCATGGCCAAACGGTGCTACCTTTCCAACGTAGGACGGTTGCAGGTGTAACATGGGCTTCGGCAGTTAGTGTACCACCCATGCCCGGGGACACATGGATCGTTCTGGCAAGAACACTCAAAGTAAACTTCCTTTACATTTCCACCCGGAGTGTCGCCGCTTTGCACCCGAGTATAAGACTTTTTTTACTGAGACACTCCAGAGCTCTGGTAGAACAGCACCACTGTCATGGGAGCGGGCTTCATTATTCATTTGGGCAGGGAAAACATTTCATGAACGAGCTACGATAATGTCATGGAAGTCCATCCGAACACATGAAGTCGCACGAGGTGCCACTTACTGCAACGACAATCCAAAGAACTCGCCTATCGCGCTATACGAGTAGCCCTCGACGCTCATGAAGGCGCCATGCCAGTCCCATGGAAGCCGCCGCGAGGTCTCTTGGAATCAGGCGAAGTGTGATGAAGTAAGTGCCAAGACAGGCTCTAGCAGGATTCACAGGCCACGGCCGAACCGTCGCTCTCTACTGCAACAACCATTCTGAATTGCTGGCACAACACCCACATTCATGAAGCACGATGCACACACACGCGTTGCTGTTTTTGATGGATGATGTGGCGGCAGAAGAGGCCCTACGAACTGCGTCAGGTTGTGATATACACGCATATTATATGTATGGGCTCCCAGGGAGGCGGAGCCAACGCGCGCTCGAGGCCTCTGTTAGGCAGGGCAAGCCTATCAACCCGGTCAGGTTCGAAGAGCCGCGCAGATGATGTAAGGGTCCGCACCTTTCGAGTATTTCTACGGTAATAATGTCATAGTATGTGACGCGTCCTACGGTGCGTGTAGCAAGTGTTGGGCGAAAGGTTTTCGACTGCCGAGGCCGTATAAGTAAGGCACTACCCAATATCATGGGTACACGTACGATAGGAGTTGCACCTTTCGGGCCATCATTTTCTGACGGATTGATCACCTCAAGTGGGCAACTACCGGTTAGTCTCATATATATGTGTACTTCTAGGATATTTCAAGTACTCATCTTCAGGACTACTCTAGCGCTTACAAAACATTGTACGGGTCGTGGTGATAAAGTTGATGAGAGTGATGTTTCAGGTGAACTATGGATCTCCCGGGTGGTTTGGTAGGTGGTCCGCGTGCCTATCAAGTTCAACTTCGTGGGTTCGAGTCTCACCGAGTGCATACTCGTAGAGATGTTTTACATAAAGACTGATGGGTGGAAAGCGCGAGGGCGTGAGAGAGCTACATGCACATTCGAGGAAAATCGACGAGCTGTGGGGATGCTGAATCCTATGCGCGACAAAGATAATAAAGAGACGTACCGGAGAGAGGAAAGGACGATATCGGTGTGCACGGGTTGTTCAGAAGATCGCTGAGGAGAAATCCTCCTACCAGGTACGAGTGAAGCTGGAACGTGAAAGTGATGAACAAAACCATATGTATGTGAGGAACTGGTTGAACAAGGCACCACCTCGTACTGCTGTGGCGTTGCTCCAACATGGTGTATTTCCTGGTATGTCGGCGCCATAGAGTCGCACTTTGTTTAGGGATCCTACAAACCACTTCCTAATCCAAGAATGTCTCCAAAACGAGACTGCAGTGCTAACAGGGCTGACTGAGGAGCCCGAGAAAGACGTATAGGTGCACCCCTATCGCAGCGTGGGTCGTGGATCATTGATGAAATGTTCGCCGGAGGGGCTGCCCGAGTTGTAAAACGTTGCACAATTTTGTCAACTGATATTTTGTTGTGTATCGAAGGTTTTACGGCAGCTCACACCGTATCTCGAAAGCCGTACGTACATAGTTGGGTGTGAGGTTGAGATCTCACAAAAACGAGTAGTTAGAGGAAAAATATAGGCGGTAGGTGTTTCCCAGAGCGAGCCCCGAATCGTTTGTTTTTTTCGGCCAGGTGATGAAAACATGCATCCTTGTGGTCTCGATTCCGCGCGCCCAGAAGCGGCACTAAAGTGTAAAGCACATGCATGTTGCAAAATATATCAAATCTCTTCCAGCAAGTAACTTCGAAGAACCAGCAGCTAAGATAAACGAGCGGCAGTTTCTCTTGATTGTCTATTTTTCGCCTCTTTAAAACCGAAGGTGTGGGGTATTTTACGGCTCCTTCAATGCGGAAATGTTGGTACTACGCCAACAATCTCCATACCTCTTCCGAACATATTTCGTCTGGTTTTTCTGGCAACCGACACCCCGTCCTGGACGCATGCTGCTGTAGAAGAAGGAGTTTCACCTCGTGCCAAGGCTATTACACATGAAGTACACCTGTACCTCCCCTAACACCGATCAAAATCAAATCAAACTCTCTACATGACCGGACAAGCGTGGTCCACACTAATGCCAAATAAATGGTGAGTCAAAACAATGCCCCCCTGTACCAGTACGCGTCCCCCTTTCTTATGCTGTGCCCGATGGTTCATACTCGCTTCCTTGGAGCTCGTACCCCGGGGTGGAACCTTCTTAGCATCCGATGGAGCACAACAACTACCGGTTGCCGTGCCTAACAAGCCCCTGCTTCACAGCATCCTGGCCTAGAGTACAATGCTGACTCGGACATTGGTTTGGACACTAAACTCTAGGATAATTTTATCCGCCCTAGCCCACCGTGAGCGGTGTAAGAGGTGTCACGAAGAAATCTTAAGGCAGTCTAGGCGACCTAATGTCGGAATTCACAACGTCATAGTCTTATTCCCCGAGACTCAAATATTACCCTATATATATGCGTGGATGCCTTGTGGACGTCCAACCACACCTACCTCCTCGGCAGTCGAAAGCACGGAACTCGCAGAATAAAGAATTCTCGGCATAATTCGGAGATGTCCAGGAGTCTCATATTCCTTGGTACAGGTTAAGCCTCACCACGATATACATAGGCGTCCAGGAAACAGTCATCTTGGACGCCATCTCATGAACCACGAACGACGTCGTTTGATTATCACGCATTCAACTCGTCCACGGCAGTACCGATACCCGCAGTATGACGTTACGGTTGGGGGGAAGTGCACATTCCAACACACTACGTAAGGCGGCCTCGACACTAGCACTCGCTTGACGAGTTGTACCATACACACCCCTCCCAAAACACAACGCCAGCGACGTGCCACGCCCACCACGATGGTTGAAACCTTACGGCTTTACTTACGTACGTACGCTCGAATACCGACTTGATCGCCCAACGCTTGAGGCAGATCTTCAGGGCTCAACAAGGAAGCGCACCTGCATATATATGGAGACGTGGACGACGACGCACGGCACGTGTAAGCAAGAATTAATTATGTATTAGGTTCTTTCGTGCGTCTTCGACGTCGAAGCAACCATATCATTTTCTGTTTTCATCTGTGGGAGGTGCTAAGGTAGCGTGTGCGTGTTTGTTTGTGGCCACAAAAACACGTGGCATTGATTGGACAAATTCCTTGGTTGAGGTCCAACCCGGTAAAGTTCACGCGGGTACGTGCTCATACCATGTATGTGTTTCGATACCAACTACGCTGTAGCACCATCGTTCTCTGTAGTTGGCTTTGAGTCGTACAGCTTTTGTGTATCGAAGTCAGCTATCGGATGAGGTGTCGAGCTCTTCGAGTGACAAACCCTCGGAAACCGCAGTCCCTACGAACACACCCATTTTGGATGTTTGAGCTATAGACACCTTACATTCGTAGGGGTAAAAACCCACCTCAGCAGGGCGAATCTATCGAACAAAACCGCTGTGTGTTCCTGAGTATTACAACAGAGTCTGGACATACTATCAAAGCGTTGTTCTTCCATTCTGGGTGAATAAGTCCGCAGTGCCGCTCGTACTGGTCACACTACACACCCGCGATGTACAGCAAGGCCGTGGAGTGTTCGCGGACCAGCGGAATGCATCACTGACCTCGGTCAAGCTGATCCAGTCGCCTTCGGCGAGGCCGACCGACGCGAGCGTCAGCGTTTCTACCGCGACGCCCTGGATGCCGAATGCTGTGAAGGTTGATGCTGGGGAAGAGTCGAATTCCCCGACGACCTCGCCGTTGATCGTTGCCTGTGAAACACAAACGAACAAACACACGAGCAAACGTGTTACTATCAACGTCTCTGTATCAAAAACATACCTCGTTCAGGGGACAATCTCGTTTTTTAGCGGGGGGATACAAAAGCGTCTTACCCCCCTGCGCAAAAGATTGAAAAACGATCGCCCGACAAATATTACCGTACATAGTTTCTTCAAATGTCACACATTCATTTGGTTGCGTAGTTCGCCCCCACTGCAAAACTACTCTTTCTTGCGATAAACATGAACTGTTTGGGAACTTCGTCTACGAGTGAGTTGAAAGGCAAGCTATACGTTCGGCAGGAGGAGTGGCACAAAAAACGACACGAGACAACTTAACCCTTGGCCTGGTACTCAGCGCTGACTAGCAGCTCAGGGGTCGCGCGTTGTCTCCGAACTGATTACGATAGGTGATTACTTCACACCCATCGGATATCGTAGTTCGTTAGGGCCTACCGGTAACTATTTGCAGGCGTCGCGGGTGCTTATGGCCTTCCAAGAAATATATATATGTATCTCAATTCTAACCGCTTGGGCAATGGGTACGCCTGTTTCGTCGGCAGAATATCTTCCCCTTCCTTGCAAAGCGTTGGACACCTTATCCAAAACACACTGGAGCTACGGAGGCTGTTCGTTACGGCAGCTTGCGCGTGTGGAAATCACCAGGCACACAATACGGAAGTCTGCGTGGAACTGTGGGGCTCTCGTTCTACACATCCGCCAGCAGAATAGAACGAACAAAACTTTCGCCCTCACAGTGGTTTGTGCGCGGGTTTCAAGCGCAAGCCATCTCGTCCGCTTACCTCCACCGTGCGCGTGCGTTCGTCGCCCTTATAGAAGGCCACCTCCACGCCCATGATATCCTGGGGGTCCTCGAACACGAAGTCTATCGCGCACTGCAATCCTCCGGGGACCAGCTTCGCTGCACAGGACCACCTCGACTCGGCGTTAGCAGCAGTAACGCCGTCTCGGGTTAGCTCGGGTTCACACCCGTTTGCCTGGCAGCCGTTCATCCCGGTGTCTGCCCCCGAGCGCACGTCGTAGGCATTCGCTGACGCGGCAACGGTGGTCTTGGTACCGGCCTCGACAAGATCTTCTTCGCAAGACGAGCTCGGGTCGACGCAGTCGTAGCCGGCGTTTTCGCCGCAGGTGAAGTCCGCCGTGCTGACGCAGGTGCACTCGCAGCAGTCGCCGCCGTCGTAACCTGTACATCAACAGCAGCGGCGGCAGCAGTGTGTAAAAACACATGGCTTCAGAGGAATCGCGCAAGACTGCCGATGAAGGCGGTAGAATAAACTGATTGTCTAAAGCCAACTTCATCCCAGGAGGGCAATCGACGCGTTCACAATCGAAACGGTTCAAGGACAAAACCATGACCAACACAAACTTCCATATATATTCGACAGGGCGGATTTTGGGCGCGCACCTAATAGTATGCATAGCGCCAAAGCGACGGCGGTATGCGCTTTTTCGGCTGCTTCCATACCTAGGTCCTGCGTTTTTGCTTTTCAATTCAGGACACGATACACACGTGTACACTCTGTATGTAGTTTTAGCCGTCAACCAGGCCTGCGCAGACAACGAAGTCATACCTGCTGTCCACTATTACGGGGGACCACAGCAAATAGGACCTACGGTGCACACAAAACCATATACCTGGTATATTGCGCTATTTTTACTAACAATACTATAGTCCCCCGTTATACTCTATCGGACGGTTACGTCAGAGTCCTGCTCAGCCCGGTACGAACCGATACACATCGTCACGTCGTAAAGGATTGACAATATGTATACAAAATAAATCGCTATCCCATTATTTTTTTCGCCCTTATTTTTCCTGCTCTCTATTATTGGTAAATAATACTACGCGGGACCATAGTACATAGGACCAAATATTGTTGATAAAAATAGGAAAATATGTAGCTTGTGATGTGTACCGTAGGTCCTAATTACCATCGTCCCCCAAAATAATCGTAACTCAGATCCGCGGTTACATATTTGGCCCTTCCCTTGCCTCTCCACCACGATACGTGACTATTCCTAATACTCCGGAGTAGAAAATATCATGAATATTGTAAATCATCACTTTTGCTTCCCAGCCTAACTCGTAGGAGGTTTTACCCTCGGCGAACTTCTGGACAAGCCGTGGTCACAGGTGTTGTCCCTTCTACCCCCCGGGTACGTGCTTTTATTATGTGTCGCGCATAGGGTTCAGCATTCCCACCGCTCGTCGATTTTCATCGAATGTAACTAACTCACGCTCTCGCGCTTTCCACCTATCACCACGTTTTTCCATGGAAGAAAAAGTCCTCACGAGCATGCACTCGGTGAGACTTGAACCCACGACATTGCATCTTGATAGGCACGTGGACCACCTACCAAGCCACCGGGGACGCCGGCACTTTACAGCCAGACGGGGTTAACGTTGATGTATCTTCAGCATAATAAAGGGACACTGAACGCGACGCACCGCAATCCTCGTTGTTGTTGTCCGAGTCGCAGCTGCCGTCCGCCAAAGAGTCGGGGGCGCATGTTGACGAGGAGGTGGTCGGTGGTTCTTCTGTTGAGGTGCTCGTCGAAGTGGTCGTCGGTTCGGGGAGAGTGACGCCGTCATCATCGCCGTCGTCGACGAAGCACGAGGCGCTGGGGTCGAGGCACGAGAAGCCGGAGCGGGTACCGCACACGTACTGTGCTGTGGAGATGCAGGTACAATCGCAGCAATCACCACCGTCATACCCTGAGCACATATAAAAAATCGGCGGACGTGCGTCAACAACGCGGACGGCAAAGAAGAGGAAGAAGAAGGATCTACTGTTGTAGCTCAGGACAACATTGTCATGGCGAGTGTACGCAGACAAGAAGCGGGGGAAGACAAGGGTTTCAGCAGAGTCTGTATCACTCAAAAAATGCTGATGGGTGCTTGGCGGGATATTGTCAGTTCAGACGAGCAAATGAGACTGATGACGATATTCGCATCAGGCGGGTGTAACGACGCATATTTTTATATAGATGCATGCCGTGTGAACGGGGTGTGTGCCAAACACTGCACAGAGGCAGTGACACGTCGTAGATATAGGCGGACCGGCCTGGGTTTGGCCCAAATCTACAGGGGTACGATGCGTGCTAGTTTGCGTTCCGTGGTACCGATTAAGTGGCAACTGTGTGCATGAGTCTAGCTCAGAGCTGATCCGTGGAAATAGTTGACGAACACTGCAGTGTACGGCGATATGAAGGCGTAGCCTGACGCGACTGTAGCCATAACGCCAACGCACGTCAAGCAGCCGTTAGGGCTCGAACTCTTTGCCTCGTCCCCATGCTTCGTCGATCTGTTTCCGAAAGTAAATGGTACTACAACCGTAGGATCTACGGTGATGCATCTCCAATGTGTGTCGATGGTTATATTCTCGGTATGCTGGCCGATGGGACTTCCCGTTAGGTTACGCAGACAGTGTTTTCCTGGCATGTGCCATGGGTGAGGTGCGTGGTGTAGAGCGCTGCTCTCTCGGCAGCCACGTAACGAACAAGATCTGTGCAAACCACTGATAAGGCTGTAAATCGGCTGTATTTACCGGCACTCAATGCATCGGTTTCAGGCGCAGCCGATATCCGAAAGGTCGACGACTCCGGTTTGTGCGTGAATCCTTGTTTTGAATCGTTGTTTTACTGAAAATGTGAGTGACTCCTGATTTGGTATTGCAAATCGGGACGATTGTTTGTGGATGTTTTGTCTATGGCAAACAAACGTCGTCCCGATTGTTGGCGATTCCAATATGAAGTGCTCCGAAAAATATGCCGAATTGGCTCCGATTCAACGAGCAACTAAAAACACGGACCCTGATCATCTTCCTCGCACCGACTTCTCTTCTGAGGCGTTCTACGACGGAGGTTCACCCTGAAAATTATGAGGGTCCTCACTTGGTTAGCTCACCTCACCCGAAACCTGACTAGAGCAGAAATAAAATTGAATCCTTCCTGACAAATAATCCCACGACCCAAGTATACCAAAACGCCGTTTTCGAAACAAGATGGGCATTCCGACGATTTTGGGTTAAGGCGCCTCGTCGTTCAGAAAACATCCTGGAGGAAATGTGCTACCTCTGCTCTACCGTAGTACGAGTCTTGTTAGCGACCTCACGAAATCACGCAAGTGCCCTCCCCTTTCCGTACGATGGGTCCCTTCGGGGCTTACCGCACTCCTCGGTGTTGTTCCCTAGGTCGCAGTCGCCATCCGCGATTATCGCCTCAGTGCACTCCGTTGATGGGGCGCTGGAACTGCTCATGGCGATTACGGTGTTGCTAGAAAGAAGTACCAGCACGGAGCCCAAGACCGCGAAGCCGAGGGAATTATAGAGTTGGGCCTTCATAGCTGGGCTTCCGGTTGCCTTGTGCAGGCGCTGTCTGCGTCGGACGTCTCTCAGATGTGTGACGGCCTGCGTGGTGTGATCGTTGGGGGTCAAAAATGCAGGTGTTCGGAGAACGTAAATGACCTCGAACATGTCCTACCTTATGTATGTAGTTCGTTCCAGAATACCACGTACCCGGTATGTTCTTCGTCATCCATGGACAGAAATACAAATGGGATACCTGGTATAGAGTCGTTGCGCTACTGCTGTGAAACGATCGTCAAATCATCGTACAATAATACACGTAGTCCCAAGTATTGTGTCCCCAGAACGGTGATTATATGTGACACATAATATACCAGGTATATATACCGCTCGTATTGTAGTGCTGACATTAATGGCGCCCCAAACGTTCGGCTAATAATACGCGCCAGGGTCACAGGTGGATAATCAGATCGACACGAGCGCGAACTAGGAATCTCTATACATACCGTGTATAGCATCCAACTTGAAATAAATGCGTTGAAGTCATGATGCCTTCCGGACGGCCAACCGACAAGAAAAGTCTCCGTCTCCTTAGGTAGGGATGTCTTCCTGATTTATAGAGTTTGCAACGTCAGTCGGAGACTCCCTTTGTTCCTTAACCCGGTCTGGCAGCCATCTTTGCTGGTTGGATCTTTGAGTGTTCGAATCCTGCTCATCATACCGCCTGCGTCGGTCCCTCAGTTTTGACGTCATTGGAAAAACACACACAGTGCCACCTCCGAAACGAGGGCGGTCATACCGTTCTTTGTCGAGCACTTACTTGGGCCCCAGCTGACATTAATCGGCGAGTTTTGGCGGTCAGCGGGTATGCGGAAACGTTTTTGCAATAGAAAGGGTGGCATGCACTTCACGGGGGGCTAGACGGGAGGACGCCAGTTACCGCGGCTTTCCACAGAGTCACTGAGAGCGTTCAAAACTAGCGGAGGACTACGAGGTACCGCTTTATCTCGCCCGCTTTTCCCTTTAGAAACATGATTGATTTCGGAGACTGCGAGTACACACACCACGCGTGCGCACACAAGTAAGTTTCGAAAATAAAACGAACACTGAATATCGTCTGGTTTGCATGCTAGTATACAACATACGAATACTTTTGTTTGTGTAAAATTAATATATTTCCATGATACGAGGAAGAGGCGTTTTGGTTCGCACGCATGGCCACGGGACACGGCGGCGAGATGACCATTTAATTCCTTCATGAAACAGCGTGCGACTCGTGCATTTCGTGCACGACTGCGTCCGCGATTGCTGTGTCTCTTTGTGCATTTGTCGCGTGGTATCATACGCTGAAATGCAGAGTACAGCAGCAGCAGTAGTAGCAGTCGACTGGCCACAACAGTTCCTTGATAGTATTTCAAAAGAAACATCATCACCACACACAGCAGTAACAACGGTGACTCTTGTCGCCATCGGCACGAAATCCTACAAACGCACCTCACCTCATTATCTGACGCCCGACCAAGACACCAACTTGAGCACACACACGCAGAGAGCTCACGGACTCTGCTACGTAGCAATACTAACGTAATATACGTGATATGTACCGGGTACGCTAGGAGCGTCTTGGCATTCTACCGGCGCTTGGACTCAACCGACGATAACTTCGTTCTTCGTGCTAAAGGGACAGGCAACAGACCAAGCGGTGCTGCCGGCACATCCAGCAAGGTCTCTCGGTGCCTCCATCCGAAAAAGCGGTAGGAACGACAGAAACCCCCTTCCGAAGCGCAGTCACGTTTTGGGGGCAAACCACTCAAACCCCAGGTACCTTGTCCCCGAAACGGAACTGCGGTCCTAAAAGGGTTATTATGGGCTTGCACAGCCTGGTAGCGCATTCGGACGGAGGTGTCAAACAATTTGTCCTCCGCGATACGACCACAGCAGCACCTGTTAACGGCGGTAGACCGAGATAATGTGAATGGAGAGTCCAAAAGCATGGTACCTGGTATGTGCCAGCAAGTATTGTTTTCAGGGATTGCCAAGCCCGCGGGAACCTTATACGCAGAACAGAGAGCTCTGGGTGTTGGTTTGTAGGGGAGGTTGCATCCGGCGTTAGCTGTTACTCCACGTTGTTGTTGTTGATGTACTGCTGTAACTGCAATATCACATTTATAATATTGCTGCTCTCTGTAGGTGACTGTCACATTGTACAAGTTAACCCGTGGTCCTGAAAAGCTATACAAGCCGTCTACCGGTACTCCATCGCGTATTTCGTGCCTGGTATACAGATGATACGTGTGAGACATCGTACAGTTTAGTATACCAGGTACATACATGTTGTTTCGGGGTCCAACCGTCAGTAGGTTGACACCCCGTCCAACGGCCTGTAATAAACAGCGGTGTGTTGTCTGATTTAGTATTATTAATAATAATAGCAGAATCCTAGATAGTGGTGCCGGAATCACTTCCGGCAGACACATTAAAAAGAAGCCTGAAACAGAGAACCACGAGGACCAAACGTGGACACAAACGCACACCCACCCTCGGCCTCTGCTACGAGGTACAAACCACATAAGCTACCATCACCCCTCAATAATAGTGATACCCATGCAGACAGTGCTTCCCTGGTGTCCGCAGTGAGTGAGTGGTGGAGTGCGTATGCTTGTTTTTTGTTTTTTGCCTCTGTTTTTACTTGAGGTATTTCTTCCACCCCAGAGTAATTGGAGCCTGTCCTGCGACCACGGACTGCATAGTATTGTGAGTTAATGTGAGAACAACAACAACAGCAAGACGAGGCAAAAGACTGAAAATATTAAATTTAGAGTGGCTCGAGTATTTTCTTCATCATCAGTACCGCTCGATCCCGAAACATGTGGGGATCGTCTGGATTACGTACCGTAATAAAAAAGCATGAAATTCTATTGCACAGCAGAGGTAAGTACTTCAAGACAGAGGGTGGTATATATCAATGTCGCCCGTCATTTGGTGGGGGCAAACAAAAAAACAGCGCCGTCTGCCAGAAACGGCAGAACAAGAGGTCAGTTGGTAGCGTGTCCTTGTGGCGGTTGATGGCGGGACCGGAGGGACGTCCGTCCGCGTTCTTCTACCGGTTACGGTGTACCGGTCATCCGACGCTCGAGGCGCTGCAGGCACCTAGAGGGGCATAATATCCTGAGATGCGGTAGAATCCGTGAACAACACTTCCCCCCCGACAAAGAAAGTACGCGCTCCTTCCACAAAATAAAACCTGGAAACATATTTCAGCATACCAAACTTCAAGTACGATATGAGATTATGCTCTTCTTGCCGAATTCCACCGTCGGATCGGACTATCCCGGCCGCGAGAACATCCATAAACCAAACACGGATTCGTACAGGGGTGCTCTTCGGAATTCTCACCAAAATGAGGTACGTTTCAAAAAGTAAAACGCCTTGTACTTGGTACACACTTCTTTAGTCGGGAAGACGTTATTCCGGGGGGGCATAGCAAATAGGACCAGGTACCTACGGTATCCACAAAACTTATATATTTCCCATTATTTACCAACCATATTATTTTGTCTTGTTTACTATGGACCCCCGTAAGATTAGTCCACCATACGTGCTGTGGGTTGTGACGGTTTTTTCTTGTGCCTATTGATAGAGTACCATCTAATCTGTGCACGTACCTCGAACCTCGAACTGAGGCGATAGTTCGCACTTGATATTTGAAAAGCAGATAGATGGTGTATATCACGGCGCGAACTTCGCAATTTCACATTTTAAATATTCGATGTCGAAAGTTTTGCCCAATCAACACTGCTGCCGTATACCTGGTATGGCCGGAGGCCTCGACGCAGAGGACGTCTTCAACAATTAAATATACTATAAAACGTCTCTGTACGAGTAGAAGATGCCACAGCAGTATAGTAGACACATGTCGATGGCTAAAACCAGGCTAACACACGTCCAGCATAAGCATAGTGTAGTGCTCGCATATATGTGCGATTGGTTGGAACTCGGGCACCACGCTTTGGAATACCAACGGATTATACAAATTCCCCACTACTTGCCTGGCAATGTTTTACCGATAATGAAAAGTGTCTTGTATATATTTGGGTCTGAAGCCATCCATCAACTTTTCCGGGGAGAAAATAATACCTGGTACAAAACAAAACCTCGAAGGCACGGCAGGGGTTCATAGAACACGTATGCCACATGTCAGGGGGTCTCTTACATCAATCATAGAAAAAAACACGGGCCAGACAAATGAACATTATTAGCGCGGTAATAAGGTGCAAAAAAAATAGTCGCTGCCTCGTGATCACCGAGTTTCCGAACGGCATCAATTTTTGGCGTCGAATAGGACGCGGTGGTACGTGGTCCTACGCGGTCTGCGCAACACTTTCCACGGGCATATAATGTCTTGGAGAGAGTTACACTGCTCTACTACCTGGCATGTATACCCCTAATATTATGTAGTACCTCAAACCGCGGTTCGATTCGAAAGAATAAAAAATAAAAAATCGACGCCCACTGCTGCTTGCTGTCTGATTCTGACCAGTTGAGGGGCTCGTGGTTCGTCGGACACATTCTAGCCTCAGAGCTCTAGCGACAGCTCTAAGACCCTGAGACCTCCATCCAAAACTACTGAAACTAGATACATACCAGGTGCAGAGTAGTAGTATACCAGTATATCGTCATCACACTCTTTCGCTTTTCGTGGCGGTCAGTATGGTATGTATGCTGACCTTCAGTCACATCTCCCTCGCCCTCAGTTCGTGTGTTATTTTTTTTAATAGTTAGTGTCAAAGGACACAGCAAAGCAGCAGCTAGCTGCTGCCAGCCGTACCTTGAAGCTGGCCCGTGGGGGAATAGATGAGGTGACTTCCTGTGTGCGTTTATCCACGAGGAGGATCGTAATGAATGCTTCAATATTGAGTTGTCGTTGTTATCGGGCCATTCCATGGTTGCCAGAATGCCTTCCCCTGAAAGAAGCAGCATCGCATCGGCTCGCGAGTGGATCCATCCAGTGTTTTGAGATGAGACATTCCGAAACCACATAAAACACCTTTCTTTACATTAAACATAATAATAAAGAGCCTAAACCCTGGTATACGAGTACGTAACTCCGAGCTCGCCCATACCCATCACTTCGTCCAGGGGTAGTTTTTTACTAAACAAAGTAATTATAGTCGACCACAGGCTCGACCACAAATAACTCTCACCAGGCTATTAATATTAATAGTGCATTCTATAATTTCCAGTACGCCAATTTCCATACCCACCCGTATCATTGCTGCTTCATCCTAAATCGATAGGGATAAACAGTACCAGGTACCTGGTACGTAGGATGGTGAAAAAATGCGTATTGGTACACCAATACTGGTATTATACTTGCCATCCGACAATGTGGACCACAGCAGCAGTACCAGTATTTTTGACACCACAACTTCAGTACGTGGCAGAAAAAGAATATATATATGCTCAGGGGTTTACGAGTCGTAAGACAAGCTTCAGCATTTTTCTGGGATAGGATGCAACTACGAAAGAACGCAGATAGATGTGATTGCCGATGTGATTGCGGATCTCAACCCCGTCCACTACTACTACTACTGCGGTTAGGCCACGGAGTGCAACATCGTACGATATATATGTAGAACAACCAGTACTTTTCTGTGTTTCTGTACAACAAGTACCTGGTAGTAGATACAAATGCCCTTGAATATGTTGGAATTTGAAGTCATGAAAATTACGTGATATGAATATGAACGTACGTACTTGGTGTGGTGGGTGAGTTTCGCTTTGTGATCAAACAAAAAAGAGTGGGATATTTATTTATTTCTGAAGTCGGGGAGACGAAATATGCCAAACATCCCAAATAACCCGACAGAAGTGGTGCCAGAAATTAATCGAATCAAAAATGTCGAAATGTCTCTGGCCCAGGAACAACAAACGGCTGTCTGTGCTGTCCAGTTATTATGGCAACATATATATATGTACTGCTGTATTCGGAGAAAAATATGTAAGTGCTGCCAATCCGAGCATAAGCCTATATTATGCCTGATATATATATATATATATATATATATATATATATATATGCCACGCCAGTGTTTGCCATCAAGAGGTTACAAACCTACCAAACCTGAGCCGACACGCAAAACGCCTTTCTACCAAGCAAATTACGGACTACCAGGTATTCATTCGTATTGTTTCTGGTTCGGTTCCAGATCGCAGATGGTCACCTCTTCTTGCAGCTTGAGGACGACGTCAAGACATGAAATCGAGACCGGCCTGAGAGCAGTACACGCACATTCACTCCACAGAACAACAACAACAACAGCAGCAGCAGTATAGTCATAAGTGTGCGTATTCATCACACACCGTCGAGTTCCGCACGCCAACGACACAGACAGGCCTTTCTCGCATACCTTGGTTGATAAGAGAAGTAAGTTGCACTCAATCAAGTGTTCTGAACAGGTGGAGGCCACATACACCCTAAACCCGCCCCTCTTACGCCCTGCCCTGTACTGTGATGTTTCTGCTCCCGTGTCGTATAAAGTGTTCAGACGCCCCCGTCGAGTGGTCAACCTTGCACCGGCCCGGGGATTCTCGCGGCGACTTTAGACTTGTGGGCAACTCACGCTTTCTTTTTTACTCAGCTATGATATAAAACAAAATAGCGCCTACGAGTACAGCAGTAGGGCTATAACATTAAACCCTTTTAGAACTGCAGTCCCGTCTAGGGGACGAACTAGACAAAATCTCAGTAGTTTGTCTTGAAGACGGGACTGAGGTCCTAAATGGGTGAATATACTATACGTACAAGCCCACAAGTACTCGTGAATCGGTGGCATCATGGGTCCGCTCCGACAGGAAATAAATATGTAGAGTGGGGTGAGTTTCTTGCCTTCCTAACGTGCACACAGGGTGTCGCAATAAATAATGGTTCACCGAGAGCATAGTTGTGTGGAGTGCTACATGCGACGCTGAGCCTCGGTTACACCCGGAGGTAGTTTCGTACGCTACTACTGCTGTCGTAATATTCATGCCGACGAACGCGAAACGAGGTTAGACCCGCTGCCCACCCCACGCGTCTCCTCGCCGTGATGAAGAGATGGAGTACCGCATGAAACCTATCATACGCCATTTCACAACACTAAAAACGAAGAATTGAGCTCCTAGAGCACAATATTTAGCGACCACAAAGATGCAGGTCGAAGACCTACCTGCGGTCGCCGTGCCTGCTGGCCTCGCCCAGTCGCCTTCTACAGCACGAGCAGTAGTAGTAGCGGCAGCGGCCGTAGAAGCAGTGGCGGTGGTACTCGCAGTAGGCCTACAGTCCTAGGAGAAGAAGAAATTGGCAGGGAGAAACACCTAGATAGTAAAATACCAGGTAGTAAACAGAACGGGGCTAGCGTGTGCCTCCAAAACCAATGACAAGGCAAGCAGAATCTCTTGAAATAGAGATACCTGGTACATGACAACGCCTGACAGGTATGGTCTACGATCATGATAATGGTATCTCTCAGTCAGCAGTACGAATTCACTCTGAAATTTATATACTACGGGCACATGTGGACGCTCCGGATTTCTTCGAAACGTATCCGTATTTTCTATTCGCCATCCCCAGCAGGCACTATTAACCCTTTTAGGACCGCCATCCAGTTTTGGGGACAAACTACTTGGAATTTGAGTGGTTTGTACCCAAAAACGGGACTGCGGTTCTAAAAGGGTTAATATTATAAATATTTAGTCGACGAGGGGAAGAACGAGAAAAGACAGACACGCAGCGGTACGTGGTGCTGTCATGAGAAAAGGAACCGTTTTGATACTAAAAACACAGATAAAACGTTTCTTATATTCAGGGGCATATCAACATCTGGTACCAGGTATTTGACCACGAATACTCGGTACGAACTTGATACCCGGTATCAACAACCCTACCGTATTACGAACTTGGTTCCTGGTATGCAACAACCCTGCCGTATTTCGAACGTGGTATCCATTATTTTTATTTTGATAGCATACGCCCAGACGCCCTCGATACGTACAAATGCTTTACAACCATAGTTTTAGTTGCAAGTTAGTTGGAAATATGTCCATATTATTATCGTCGTGTCCCCGAACTCGAAAAATTACGAAAATATCTGTTAATAAATTATCTCTATTTCCAACACGAGAAATACGGTCAACTCTGCCGCCGACACGGTTGATTGCTCGTACTCTAGGTTGTTTCTTGTTTTTCCTACGAAGAAGGGTGTGATGCGCCATAATATGTAGTTCTGTTCTCTAAAACTGCTTGCACACATCTTCACTTACATACTGAACTGCTGTATGTACTGATATTGCACATGTATACCACGGTTATTATGAATAACGGGTAGTCTCAAGTACCTTCTACTCCAGAGTTGGAGCCTATCATACCTTGAGGCCACGGACTGGGTTTCTTTTTACTCTGTGCTATGGTATGGGCTAAAATGTAAAATACCTACCTGTGAGAGTCAATGTTATTTTGATAGAACAACAACCACAAGGGTCATTCTTATCGGAGAGTTTTTTTTCCATAATTATAATTTCAGAATTCCGACACTTTTTTCGCGCAATTTTTCAAATGTCCATATTTTCCTGGGTTTTTTTTCCAAATACATACGTTAAATAACCGAGCTTGATTTTTTTGCTTCTTCTGGAGAATTTCACGAATGAATAGTGACAGAACGCCTCCATATATATATATTGATACATGTATCCAATCATTGTTATTATGCTTGCCATCCGACAATGTGCAGCATAAATATATATATCTCCAATCATTGTTTTCGCGCAATTTTTCGATCGTCCATATTTTCCTGATTTTGTTTCCAAATACGTGAATTTTAACGAACTTGATTCTTCTGCTTCTGGAGAAATTCACGAATAGTGACAGAAAGCCTCCGTAATATCGATACACACCAGGTATCTCCAATTATTTCCGAACTTTGGCAAATTTGGAAAAAACACTCTTCGAAAAAAATGAGCCTAATTAATGACGACGAAGACCCCGTCTTCTTGATTGTTTTCGATGCGACGGGTACTGAAAAGTGATTGCTTTAGTATACATACAGTAGTTCAGACCATCCATATTTCGAAACCGCGTTGTCGACTAATAATATTGATACTGATGACCACGGACGGAGCCCTTGCTTTTAGGACTGCTACGGTCAGTCCCGTTTTCGGGGCAAACTTCTTACCTGGTATAGTACTACTGTACTTAGAACTTGACTGGTTTGTCCCCAGATTGTTTTGGGGGCAAACTGTTCAAAGTACTCAGCAGTACTTAGAACTTGACTGGTTTGTCCCCAACACGGGACTACGACGGGAAAAAACGCCCTCCAATAAAAAGAAAATGAGCCTGAATAAGGATAGTGAGAACAGTATGAACAACAACAACGAAAACCAGAACACACAACAACAAGAACACCTTGTTCTAGACTCAGGTGCTAACATCCTCGAAGCAAACCACACTAGAATGACGGTAACAGACAGGCCCGACAAAGGTGGAGGAACCGAACCGGCTTCGAAGCGGTACATTAAAACTTGATAAATAAGTGTGGACGTGTGTGGACAGGGGTTTCCTCTCGCTCTCTGGGGCGCAACAAAAAAACAAACACTTCATTGTGGAACTCCTGTTCTAATATTATTATATTTCGTATTATAATAGTTTGGGGATGACCTTCTTGCGTGTTTACTTGTGTTTCGTTTTCTTTCGGCGTGTTCTCCTCTACTTGTCGACATCCAGCACAACCAACCAGTGTGCCCGTGCCGATTATGCAATCCAAACAAAATACAAGCTCTGTGGTCACAAAACCATCCCATCGAAGAGATACTGAATGATGTGCTGCAGGAAGCAGAGCAGATTATGCAAGGCAAGGCAGAGTCGTCGTACTGGATACGACAGGCACACGACAAACACGTTTTATGAAAGGAGAAAACGAAAGAAAAAAGTGTCCTGGCCCCGGTAGGGGATGTGGCAGAAAAAAAAGAACGCGCTAAAGAAACAATCTTCTACCATAAAATACTCGTACATTCAAACGGGCAAGACTAAAACCGACGGGAAGTAGCAGAAATACCCTCCACGCAGCCGCAGCAGTTTGGGGTACGAGCAGCATAGATGTTCTACCTACTATCAATAGTCCATATGGTACCTTGCTAACCCTGACCCTAGGATGCACATTATTGTTGTCTTTCTTGGCGACATGCCATGGCATGATGCCGATGCGCCACCTGCGGTAAACCTTCCACGGCATCTCCCACGGCATACCGTGAAACCCTAACCCTAACCCTAACCCCAACACTAAACCTAAACCTAACCCCAACCCTAACCCTAGGTGCCGAACCCTAACCTAGGTGCCTTAGACCTTGGAGTGTCGTGGGGGTTGCCGTGATATGTCGTGTGGTCGACATGGAGTGCCGTGGCAGTTGTCACGGGGGTTGCCATGGTACCACCCGTGGCGTGCCGGGCACTCCCCACGACGCGCCATGGAATCCTCTGCTACGCCGTGGGATGCCGTGGGGGTGCCATGGGGTATGCCATGGGTTGTACCATGGCACTGCCATGGCAAAATTTAAATGGTGTGGAACCCTACCCCTCCCTTTGACTTCCCTGCTCGTGACGCGATCGGGTGGGTGGGTGGGACGTCGCGATCGAATACTCATGTACTGTGTCTCTACCCCCCGAACTCCCGGCCCGTCGATCATTTCCAACTGCGGCTGCTGCTGCTGCTGCTGCTGTAGCTCCTGCTGCTGTTGCCACTGCTGCAACGAGGCTTCTGCGTATGCTTGCCCTCAATATACGTGTGGCTGGATCGTGACATCCTAGTACCAGGTATATCTCCATTGGAACCACCCCCCCCCCCTACCCCGATTTTCTTTCTGTCTTCTCTTCGATTCGCCAAACCGCAGACTGGTGTTACGAAGGACATTATTTTACTTTGGTCTACTCTTCACGAAACAAATGCATGTTCATTATGTCATATCCCATGCCGCCCACGGGGGAGGTGGGTGGAACTGTCACGGATTCCCCTCGCCTGTTTCCCCCTGACCCCCCTCCCGCGTTTCCTATTACAGCTTTTGCACGCGGCCGACCTGCTCACCACACTCACTCACAGACAACCTCAACAGCCAAACTCCCGTCCAGAAGCGGCGTGCTCCGCTTATTTTCTCCCCCCCCCCCCACCTACACGCCCTACCCCGTCCCCTGCCTCAACTGCCTACTCGGCTTGCCTGTCCTACCCACCAGAACGCTGGAGACTCACTAGAGATACTCCATATTCGACCTCACGTATCCCATGAACGCCTGCGATGTCCACGCTCCGTCTCCAAAGGGATGCGTGGTTACTGGTCGAAATACCAAGGCAAGCAGCAAATGAGTACGCCCCTACCTCCGCCTTGAGCACCCACGGTGGGGCTCCCACCTCCGCCAGCCTCCTTGCTCCTGCTATCCTACCCGAATGCAGCGAGAATTCCCTCGGTATCAGCTCCGCCAATGTCCCCTTCCCCTGCCATGGGCACTTGTCCATCACCCTCTTCAGCCCTCTCTTTAGGCAGTACGCCGCCTGCCCTCTCGTCCTAACCTTCCACTCCTCGCCGCTCCTGTAGGCCATCATCGGCACGCTCTCTCCCCCAGGGAACATTGTCAGGTAGTACTCGAACAGCTCCAGCAACCAGCCCACCACATTCCCCCCCCAGCGCCCCCCCCTCCCCATGTCCCCCTTGGTCCTCAACATGACGGCCCCTTTTCTCCCCTGGTCCCATTTGCCTCCTTTGAAATGCACCCCCACGGTGCCCGCCGCCCCCACGCCTCTGCGGTCGTAGCTGTACGTTATCCTCGAAAAACCTGATTCCCCCTCACCAAGCAGTAAACCTGGTGCAACCCCCCCCCCTCCTCCTTCCCAGCAAGCAGTTCCGGTACCCTCAGCAATAGCTGGTACAACAAAGCCAAGCCGATCCAAGCTGTCCTCCCCCCTCACGACCCATCCATCTCTACTCTCCGCCATCACCTTGATCATCTCCCACGTTAGCGGTATCCTCGCACCCGCGTATGGCTCTCGACCTCCACGTGCGCCTGTCACAGCATGTTGGTGCAACAGGGCATTGCTAAGATAGGCGTCGAGAGGAGGCCCGATAGCCACTGGATCCAAGCCTAACGAGGGTGTTGCCTTGAAAAGGGCTGCCAGGGAGGCTGACATGCGGAGCAAAGGCAAAACCCATGCCGAGCGGTCAGTCAACCTAAAAATAGGGAACGATGGCGAGACTTGCCCAGGGAAACATGGCTTCATGAAGTCAAACCCCAGACGGAATGGAGCGCGGATGGTCACACAAGCGTTTCCATGGCCAAGGAGGCGTTCTACGATGGAGGTTCACCCTAAACATTTATGAGGCTCCTTACTTGAATAGCTCCATACCTCACCCGAAAACTGACTATTAATAGAGCAAATATAAATTTGCATCCTGATGAATAATCCCATGACCCAAGTATACCAAAACGTCATTTTCGAAACAATATGGACCTTTCGACGATTTTGGGTCAAGGCGCCCGGTCATTCAGAAAGGATTTTAGCGGAAATGTGCTACCTCTATCGCAGAGTCTATATACTCTGAGATCTGCCTCACGTCTTCAACACCTGTCTTGTCGAGCAACCGAGACGCGAGAACAAGCTAGTGTGTCACAGCAGTACTACTACAACCAGCACGTGGGAGCCGACATGGCCGCAGGTCGGACCAGCTCCATAGAGTTGCGGGTTGTGGTGAGCGCGAGCGAAGAACGGGGTCATGAAGGCTACAAGTTTGTGTGGAATGGACCACAGCCATAAGTTGGTGTCGAGCTGCATCCTAGCCGGCAAGTAGGGACCCCTGCACAAAGAACGAAGTTTGGTTCATGGTGTCCAATCCGAGAATCGAACTAGGCTTTTCACAAGCTCCGTCTTGATCCCCCGCCTTGATAGTGAACTGCTGCAGAGGCATTAACCAACCCACCCACTGCTCGTGGCAAACGTTCATCGCTACCAGCTTCCCCGCCACGATCGGTCTCTTGTCACTCCTCTCCGCGCAGCAGGAGGACTTTTGAAGTCCGTCAGCTCTTTTACCAGCTCTCGCTCATTCATGTACCCCCACCGCCAGTTGCCTTTTCGCGACATGACCCTCCAGTTCACCCACATCCTCCAACTTTGCCCATATACCTTCCTGGTCTACTTCGCTATTATTCGTTCGAGTGCGCAGCGCGAAAACTCTCCGAATATATCTCCTTCCTCCCCTCCACTCCGAGCTCCTGGGCCTGCCATAGGACGGTGGGGCGTTCTTCAATCCGCCTGGTTTGGATTCCATTTCCCTTTCACCTCGTTATCCGGTCATCCAGAACATATTCCACGCCCCGCACGCGTTTTGCCTGGAAGCTCCACTTCCATACCCTCTCCAACACCCTCATGTTCCTCATCATTCCCCCGAACTCTTCCTCCCATTACCCCTCACTCCCCTCGCAGATAACACCGCCGATACCCTCCCCCCCCCCCCCCATCAGCACCGACTCTCCCACCTTCGTTGGTAAATCCCTCCTGAGCACTATCATCACGTAAGCTGTCATCCCCATCCCCATCAGCTCAAGAACGTTGATAGACAACAGATTCTCGTATCCGCTCTTCCTGCTCCGAATCGTGGTCTTCCTTCTCCTCCTCCGACAGACAGTGTCTCCAGTACACCTCCGTTTCCAAGCACAGCTCCCCAACAGCCTCGAACGACGCGTCCGAAAACCATGTCCTTCTGTGGGTCTGCTTTACAAAAATATGAAGAACGGCGACGCCAACCCTTCTCCCTTCCCGGCCATGCCCTCCTTCAGGCACCATCTTCATCACCCCGCGTCCTCCATGAACTCCTCCGTTAATCTCAACACCATCGCCCCTTTCGCCTTCTTCCTAATCCTCCCTCACTCCCCCCCCTCCTCTCCCGTTTCTCCCGCCCATTCAGAAGTCGCTTGCTCAGCTGCAGAAGCCGCTGCACGACCTATTTCCCTGGCCTGATCACGTACGCCACGTGGTGCAGTTTTCCGGCCAACACGAGAACTTCCCGTACCGTCGACGTGCGCCTCCCCCCGGGGCCACTCCTCCAGCAGCTCCTGCAACTCCCTGATATTTCTGGGTGGCATTGATATCGCCGCCTTCTGCGTGTCCAAGGTATACCCCAGCACTTCCTGCAGTAGTGCCCAATCCGTGACCTGTAATTGAAGACCCACGTACTGGATATCTAGCCCCCCACCTCCCGGCCCGTTGATCCTCTCACCGGCTGCCTGCTGCTGCTACTGCTGTAGCTCTTGCTGCTGCTGCTGCTGCTGCTGCTGCTGCTGCTGTTGCTACTGCCGTATCGATGCCTCTGCGTTTGCTTGCCCTGAATGTACGTGCAGCTGCGATCCTCCCGTGGCATCCCAGTACGAGATATCTCCCCACTGGAACCACACCCCCCCTACCCCTTTTTGTTTTTCCCGCATTCGACAAATCCCGGGCTGCTGTGAGGGCATTCTTCCACCATGGGTACTGTTTTCTTCATACGTACGCATGTAAATACTCCGTATACCCCCTTCCTTCCTCTAGAAGCATGGCTGACCTTTGAGGATAAAGCTACGCTACGTGCAGAAGTTGGATGACGATCGGTGGGGCAGTGCGCTCGCCCATTCCGACGCCAGAGCACCCGAAACACTTCTTCAGTGCATACAAAGTAATATATGTACGAATATGTAGACCTTGACTGGCGCTTGTCAGTGGTCAAGAAGCCAAAATACATTTTATACGTCGGACTACGAATTGCAGCATGTTTAAGTATCATTATATATTAAATGTGACATCCAGTGTGCTGTGCGTGTGGCCCCGGATGTGAGAGAACAGAAAGTATTTTTCAGATAAATACCGGTGCACGGCAACGAACCCCGTACGCGTACGAGGTTTCCTCTTTTTTGTTGCGGTGTACTTTGTTAGAAACGTTCACTGCAGTTGGTTGTGTGTGTTACTTCTTCACGTTCGCCCTCTCTGGGGCTTGAGAAGGAAACAATGGTTGTCAAAAGTGACCAGTACAGCAACGGGAACCTACTTAGAATGAGTGCAGGGGGTAGTACGGCATGGCCGGAAGGTGATCCACTGATATGCCTCTGTACTGCTCGGGGCATGCTGCTAACGAACGATTGATAGCACCAAGCGATGTCATGTGTTTTTGTCGCTATCTCGGGGCCCCCACGACTGTACCCATCGACATCCAGCTCACCCAGTGTCCGTGCTGGATCTATCATCCTCGAGAGATGCAAACTCTGTGCAAAACGACGACACGTCTGAGATATGGCAGTTAGTTAGTTGGTGCATTCAATTGTGTTGAGTACATGATGAGGCAATGCACAACATACACTTTCACGTTCTAGCACAGGGAGGGTTGAAAGATAGAAAAATGGAAAAAAGCAAAGTAAAACAAACCAAACCGGAAAAAGGAAAGCGTGGTGTGTTTCCCCGAAGGTGATGTGGTAGACAAAACGAAACATACGAAAGAAACACTATTAATACTATCACATAAAACCAAAGCAAGACCGAGAACGAAAGGAAAGGGCAGGCAAAAAGTGGAGCACAACAACAACAACAACAAAAACTCTCCAGGCGGCCACAGCAGCTAGCTGTTCGTTTGTGCGAGGATAAATAACATTGACAGGCTCTACCTACTAGTGGATCTGGTACCTTGCTACCCTGTCCGCCGTCTCCCTCCTGCTTTCGTCCACCGCGGTTTTCCTGCCGCCGTTGCCCTCCCCCTGCCCTTCTCCTTGGTCGCCACCCATATACCAGGTACGAGTATGTGGCGCATCGTACTGCCTCAGTCCCGTCTTGTCTTCGTGCCACCCGGGAACGACACAGAACCGAAAAAAAAAGAAAGGACAAGATTACACCTGGATAAGGTCAATGTTAGGTAATACCAGATACACCCAAAAGGTATGAGGTATGAAGACAGGCCTGGTGATAAGAACGGAACTGAGACAAATGAAGAAAACTCAAGAATGCAAGGAAAGACAGAAGGAAAAGGCAAAAAAAGGCGACCACAAGGACAAAAAAAAAACGCAATACGAGCGGTTGTACGATCGCTGTCGCCCCCCCCCCCTGGGGCAGGCACGACAAACCATACAAAGAAAGGAATTAGAGTAAAGTAAAACAGAAAACAAACAAGAGAAACGCCCAGAAAACAGGCTCACGACCCATCAAGCAAGCCAGGTAGTACCTCTATCGTATCGTAAGGATAGGAACGAAAGGACAGAAGAAAAGGAGAGGAAACCAAAGCACCACAGCGTCGCGTTCGAAGCAGCCGCAGAGAGTTGCGGTACGAATGGCCTAGACAGGTTCCACCTACTCGTCCGCCTGGCGCCTTGCTACGCTGTTGACTGTCTCGTTCCTGCTTTCACCAACCGCAGTTTCATTACAACTGTTGCCGATTCCCCTCTCATTACTTTGGGCCCCACACACAATGGATGTTTGGTGCCGTCTATTCAGAGCCTGTGTCACTTAACCATGAACCGTTGGGCTGCTTCGAGGACCCCCGGGTACCATTTGCCCGTCCTCATTCCTGAAATATTCCACACCGCGATCTCAACTCCAAACACCATCGGGGAGTGTTTTGTGGACCCTTCGGTGGATCGAAACACCCTCAGGTCTTCAGCTAGGCATCTATTCCAAAAGGCTTTTTTGTCCGCCCCGTTTCCGACCCTCCCCACCTGTCATTATCGCGAACATCACCCCTTCTGGGAACTCCCTTGTTGTTTGGTCTCGCCACGGACCCCGCTACGAAGAGCCGCTGTTTATGGATGGTCGTTTCGATGCCCTCGCATCGTACCTTCTTGAGGGCCTTCGGATGCAAGGGGGTCGCGTAGTCGACACGTTGTCCTTGCTGGAAGCCAATGGCCTGCAGGAGGACATGGGGGTGAACCGATCGGAGCCTGGCGACGTATTGTGCGCTATAATTCCACATCACACACACGTACAGTAGGGTCTCGATCACCTCGGTCTTTAAATAAATATGGACTTTCAGACAAACGGGGCCGTCTTAGCATGGCACAACGCTGGGCGGAGCCGTTGGTTAAGCATGCCCACATGAGACAGATCTATCGTTAGATTTCGAGCCAGAGGTCAGCAATTTCATGGATAATGCCGCCGAGGTATAATAACTAGGTAGTCTGTCTATACCTCTATGCCAGTGCTTCGATCACGAGCGATGGAGTGGTGGGTGTATGGTCCCGTGTTCGTACCAGCATCGTCTGCGTGTTTATTTCGGACACCGTAAACCCTGCTGCTTCGAATTCAGTCACAATGCCAGCTATCGTTTCAACAAATCCTTCCGCCGACTTCAAGACAATTCCTTCGTCAGTGGCGTACAACATGCCCCACACCGCCCTCCGGAAACATGTTAGTGACACTTCTTTCCCGACCACCAATCCTTGTCGGGGTGGACTATATCCCTTGCGACGTCTGCATCCTCGCTAAAGCGTCCTAGCTGGAACGGCGTGAATAGCAGCAGCGAAGAACACGCTCCAATGCAAAGGCGACAGAACGCAGATTCGTCGCAATCCCCGCGTGACATCAAACCGATCTTAGTGCTCGCCGTCATCCGTACGCACACGAGTCCGCATGCCGTCGTGAAACTGGCGGGTAGCTGCAAGCACCTTCACGTGTACGCCGACGCGTGAGAGTACATGGTATACCACCTCACAGGGTCGTACGCTTTGCGCAGACCAATAAATCACATGTACAGCGGGGGGGGGGGGGGGGGGGCGGGGGGGGGGTTCTCTCGTCCGAGATCTCGCAACCGTCCGACGACAAAACAGCACGTCGACGGTTGACTGTGCGGGAAGAAGGCCGCGCTATTCCTGACGGATTCTTCCCCGAGCCTCGCAGTAGCTGCTGACGTGGGACGGTTAGCCTTCCCACAGCACATTGCCTGCATGGGAAGCAAGAGAAATCCCTCTGTAGTTGCTGCAGCCGGGACAACCCTTCTCTTGATGCAAGACTTCGATGATCGCATCTTTCTACTGCCGGGGGAGTTCTCCCGGCATATAAAAATTGACATGGATGTGGGGAAGGCGCCGAATGGGTTCGGGATGGTCGAGTTTTATGGATTCGGCCGGGAGGTCGTCTGGCCGCACTGCTTTCAAGTTGGTCGTGGTGTTAATACACTCCCCAGATTTCGTCCAGGGATGGTTCGTCTCCAAGCGATACTTCAGGCGGTCGTGGTGGCAATAGGTCCGATGATGGCCGGATCGATTACTAGGGGGTTCGTAGTATCTGTGGAAGACCCTCACCAACCGTTCACGAATTCGCACTTTCTCGCGTAACAACGTTGCATCCTCGTCCCTAATAAACTGCTCGCTTCTCGCATGTTTCCCTGCCAACCCTACCGTGCTCTGCAGGTGCTTTTACAACCCAAGTTGGTCGTTGTCGGCTAGGAGCCTCTCTGGTTCAACGAATGTATCTTCAAAATCCGCATGTGCTCCATCCTGCAGCAAACACCTCCTGCGGATTCACGCACGCGATTCCCAGGGTCTTCCACGCGGTTGCATCCCGGGGGTGGGCGCACAAGACTTGTCGTGCATCTTCCCACGCGGTCCATGTTATTTTCATCGCGGCCGAGGTTTCGGCAGACTCTCACCCTTACGTTGGGAGCGTGGTGCAGGTGATGCCTCTGCTTCTACCGCATTTTTGAGATGGCCGTGGTGAAAAGAGTCAATATACCAGCAGTAGCACGGGACTGAAGTGGTTGATAGAGAGTCGAGAGTCCAAACGACCTTCGCGACTACTGGTTGGCGACACGTTCCGTCGGACATAGACTCCTTCCTACCGGTCGAACGGTCGGCGGCTTGGCGCCTGGTGTGCTCGTCGGTTCCATGTAAATGGACTGGAGAGGTGAGCCTTCATGCGTAAGACGTTGTGGTCTGAGTAAGCCTTAGCTGGTGGCGGAGGCTGAGGGGTGAGTTTAACATCATGTACTACCGGCCGATGAGCATGTCGGGTAAGGCTGTAGTCAACCCGTGGGCCAAAGGTCGGGCCCGTGCCGTTGTGCGTTTGCGATATTCCACCCTCCCGTGTGTTGACAAAAGTGTTTGTGAGAGCTAACTTGCAGTGGTGGCGAACGATATTTGTTGAGAGCGCGCGAACGATATTTGTTGAGAGCCATTGTCGTTGCCATCATCGCGCCTGTGTGCTCCCAGCTCACTAGTCTCGTCATCACCGCACCGTAGCCTCTCGCCGGTTCGGGCATTAGCATCCATAGGTACGAATAAACATGTTCTGTGGAGATCTGCTCGGCGGCTTCAACATCATGTGCTTTTTGGCCAATGAGCTTGTCGGGTTAGGATGTAGTCAATACATGCACGGTAGTTCGGGCCGGTGCCGTCGGGCGTATGCGATATTCCATCCTTGCGAGTACTGAAAACCCTGTGGGTAAGGGCTAAATTGCAATTAATTGGTGGCGAACGACATTAGTTGAGCCCTATGGTCGGTGCCTTGGTTGCTCTTGTATGCTCCCAGTACACTACTTGCATTATCGTCGCACCCTATTTTCAGCACGAACAAACACTTTCGGGTTGAAATCTGTTCGACTACGTCTTCCAGGTTTGGCCAGAAAATACGTTTGTTTCAGCTCGACGTCCTTGGTATTATACTCTGTTGGAGCGTATGCCACCACGAGATGGAGTGCCTTCCACTCGCCTACAAACTTCAAGCGCATCGGCAGAAACAGAAGTCGTCCGTCGATGAATTCGTCAATGTACACAGACTTCCGGCATGGACTGCTCTACTGCCAATCCAACCTCATTTGCATGCCCTCCCTGGCTGCTGCGTTCTCCACATCCGAACAGAAAACGCAATATCCAGCGGCGCGTTTTGTCGCCCGGCCGGCTCTTCGAGTTCCTACGGACCGATGAAGACACGGCCAACTTGTTGAACCTTTGCCAGTACGCGCTCGTCATGCTCATACCCGTTCTTGTTTTTTAAAGCCTGGGTGCGCACATTGTTGCTCCCTACCGCCACAAGTGCCACCTCCTACTTTTCACGAGTCTCTCGTGCATGTTTTAGCTCGTCCATTCCTCTTTTGTGTTTTCTTTTGTTTCGCATATTTCTTCTCTGTATTGCACATATATATGGCTCCTCTTTGTTTCGTAGCCTGGCACGAGCCTTGGTTTCTATTGACCGCGTGCAGCCATCCCTGCCGGCGACACGCCCGTCCTTCCTGCCGCTCTTACATACCCGCACGGCTGTGAGTCTCTCCGCTCCCGAGGCTGCCCACGTAGCACTCTCTTCTGTGGGGATGTCCCCGCCCTGCTCTTGCAGGGACGAACTTCTTGCTGTTGAGGTTATCGATCAAAGACATCACCACCCCCCCACGCGGTACTTAAAATGACAGGTTCACCAGCCTCGTTGCCTGCTTCTGGCCTCACAAGGGTGCGTTCGTGTATGCATGCACGGAAGGGGCTTGGGTGGGGGTACAGACCGCGCAGAGTTTTTTCCTTACCCAGCCCGAGGCTCGAGGCCGGTGCGGGTGCCGCTAGGCCGTTTCAGGTCTTGGTGGGCCTCCTCGGCCCGCGGCACGCCGGGGTAGGACGACGCGGAGGTACTCTTGAATGGGTGTTTATTCTGGGTTGCTCTAGGCTCTACGTAGCTCCGACCGTCCAGACTAGCGCATGCAGGTGACACACAACAGAGGGTATACTTCTTGTTTTGAATCCTTGAATGGAGGTGCAATGGGTGTAGATGCAAGGGACGCATCCCCTGGGGATAGACGGCTTGCGCTAGTGCCGGCGAAAGGCGATGGATTTCTGCTGAACCCGATGATTGCCGGTACACGTCGGTGCGTCATAGCTTTGAGCTTATGTGATTTTGTTTCTCTGTTTGTTGTATTTTCTCCATTCCGTTTACTATCCTCGCCCTATTTCCCCGTTCATTCGCCACCAGAGACGCTGCGGCAATGCCTCGCTGTGTTCCACGATAGTCTTGGTTAGGGAACAAATAAAATACTATTCATCCGCATTCGAAAATCCCCAGACTCGTATGAAAAAAACGTGAATGGCCCAAAGCAGAGACTTGGAAAAAAACATAAAAATATCGAACGGAAAAAGGACTGCACTATCAGGAAGCTTATCAAGAGTCGGATAGAATACCGAACGCCTCCTTAGCTGCTCGACGTTAAATAGAAGGGCATTCAACCCTTTGAAAAGACGGGCAAACCTAGCTCCGAAAAAAACATCCCCGACAAAGATGACGACCACTTACCAGCACCCCAGCTATCCACGTACTACTGTAGTGAAACAATTTGGTACTGTTGGTCCTCTGCCGTCGGTTTGTCAACTGTGAAACGAAGGCATACCGAACACCCAAACACCGCTACGTGCAACGGGTGAAGTAGAGGTTGATGCGACCCTGCGGGTTCAAGCGCCGGCACAGCGAGGCCCTCGACCAGACGCGGCAGATGTGGCGGCGGAAGGAAGCCGGACAGTAATAGGCTCGGAAATCTCGAAGGCCCGTGACAACAAACCACCTCGCGGCAAAGCAACGCTCCGTCTGAGGTCGCCGGTTCCTGGGGGAGAAGGGCGCAGGGTGCAGGGACAAAGTCTGGGCACAATGCAGGGCTTCTTGCCCGGCAGTGTCCGATCGAGGAAGGAGAGGGATACGGAGGTCGTCGGCCATTGGCTGTCTGCACTCGAGCGAGCTCGAGAAACACGGTGAGAACGGCTAGTCGTCGAAGCGTCGAGATGCCGCCGTCAAAATGCCGTCATGCTTCAGCCAGGTCGGTGTGTCTCTCTTGCGAGGTGCTCGATGCACGAACCCGGCGTCTAACCATGGAAATCATGAGTCCCGCCCTCTTGTTCGTCGTCGGCGGGGGGAAGCCCCTCACTGGTATGAAAGCCCATCGTTCCGTGCGAAATTCAGCGTTCAAATGAATTGCGCTTTCCGACGGGGGGGGGGGAACAGATAGAAACACGAAGGAACGCAAAGGAATATTGAGTATGCGCCCTGGCTCAAGTCCTTCCATGGACGCCAGCTGCGAGATGGCTGCAACGATAAGGGTGCACGGGGCATCCCCCGCAAGGTTTGCGCATTGAACAGGACCTCGATTCAACTCCCGCGGGTTTACGGTTTCCGAGCGGTAAGACAAGAGCGGATATCTTCTAACCAAGGTAACGGTGTCGTTTGAAGATAGGTAGCGATGCATGTCCCACTTGTCCCCTGTTTTCTTATCCAACACACGCCTCCCAAGTATTGCGTATCCGTTCCCAAATAATATGAGCTAGGGATAGAGCGTCCTTCCCTAGCAAAGCTATATCATTCGACCGTATGAACCCTACGACCCAAAGCCAAAGCGAGTCACTTTTCTACTCTGAACGGGTCCACCAATTGTCTCGCTACTGTAGTAAGCAAACGACAAAATACCAACTACTGAACAACGTACCAACTTTAAATTTCTGTCCAATAAAATATTAGTTCGTTTATCCTCTTGAGGCATCTCATCTCAGGTAGTGGAAGAACGAATGTGAAGCAAACCAGGCAAGAACAAACTATGGGGAAAACCGTGCCATGTAGTCTATCAAACTCGGATTATAATCGCGGCGGCCATATCTCACGAGACACGTTGGAAACTTAAACTGGGCATCGACATTCTCCACATACCTACAGCCACTTGAAGAGAGGTATCTAGACCTGTCCAGTTGTTTAATGCAGGCGCATCCAACAAGCGACGATTGAACACATCAAATGGCATAGATAGGATGTTGTTCCTCTCGCAAAACAACCGATGATACCTTGGGAAACTCGCGCTCGACTCGTCCGTTCCCCCCGTTCAAACCCGCCTCAAAAGGTGCTGAATCCCCAATATGCAGAAAAAAAATGAAGTTTGTTACACGAGGTAAGACACGTAGGGAAATGGCCAGGAAACCGTTGAAACACAACGGAAACGCGCAATATATATGCAATAATATGTATGTGCAACTTATATACCTGGTACATGTACATGTATGTATATATATATATATATATATATATATATATATATCTCGAACGCTTTGGTTGTACACGGTCGGGCCCTGCGCACTAGCACAGGAAAAACAAAAACATCAGCAAATAGAAGCGTGTGCAAAATCTCAAACCAAAAGACCGGTGAGCACCCAACCTTCTAACAGAGGATGAACCGCATACTTCTACAACCAAAGAAACAGGTAGACACGAACACTCCATTCTACTGTAGTGATAGCCGGCGTAGGCTTAGCACGATAAAAGACATCGCCAACTGGAGGTAAACAGCCGAAGAGGTGGGAGCGGTCTTGTGCGCGGAGTTCCTGTTTTCGACAGATAGCTCCTCACAAGACGAGCCCGGGTCGACGCAATCGTAGCCACCGCCGTCGCCGCATGTGAATTCCGAAGTACTGACACAGGTACATTCGCAGCAGTCACCGCCATCGTAACCTAGACCACGTGTAACGTCGAGGGGTTAGAAAAATCAGAACGGAATGTTGCCGGAAGTGCCATGGCTGGAGGCTCTCAAGACGTGGTTGGGTGTGTTTCTACATCGCCGGCAGCTCATCGATGCATTCACAAGACCTGACATACGCGTAACGCGAACAAACTAACAGCTGGTATTGTCCCAAGACATGAATTTCACAAAGTTGCTCATTCGCGGCAGACTACGTACACCCCGCAAGAATTTCACGTTGGTCGACCAGCAGGCCGGGGGAAATTCCGACCTGTTCTCAGCCTGGATGTCACTCGAACGCGGATTCGGTGTCCTGCCACAATGCGGTACACCTCCACGACTACGAACACCCAACAAAACAAGCATCGAACGCGACGCACCGCATTCCTGGTTGTTGTTGTCCGCGTTACAGCTGCCGTCCGACAAAGAATCAGGGATGCAGGATGAAGAGGAGGAGGCCGTCGAGTATCCTCCTGATGGGGTGGCTGCCAGACCCTCGGCGGTTGGGGTGGGTGCCCAGGTGGGTGCCAAGGATTGCTCTGTCCTGCCGTCGTCGGGAAGAAGAATGATGCGCTCGGTGTCATCGTCACCGGTGATGCCCGCGGTGTTACCTTCACCAGCTTCGATGACACAAGAGGACGAAGCGCTGGGGTCGAAACACGCGAAACCGGTTGCCACGCCGCAGCCGTTATCCGTGGTGCTGATGCACGTGCATTCGCAGCAATCGCCACCGTCGTACCCTGAGACAAACATAGAACACCAACACGGACGTCGTCAACAATAGTGCGACACCGTCGATGACAAAGTTAACACGCGCATATGAGGCATGTCATGACACGGGGTAGAGGGCGGGGGGAGGGGGTGGGGGGGGGGGGTGCTCCACTCAAGTCGTGTCGTCCATAGCTGTAGCCGTATGACCCGTAGACCCCTCGCATCCCTGCAATGCCGGGACGGCGTGCGTCGGGTTTTCACCGATCCATCCGGCAGACATTGCTTGCGGCAAACGCGAAGCGCCTTGGGATGTTCGGCGAGCCGCGTGAAGGGTAAGGCGCGCCCAACCGGAAGAAACGCTTGTGAGGCAGATTGTTTAGCATGTGAGTAGCAGCGTCGAATGGATCTACTATTTTTATGTTCCGGGTATTATGTCCATAGCCAGGGGGGGGGGGGGGGGGGGGGGGGGGGGGGGGGGGGGGGGGGGTTCTGGCGCCCTTCCACAAAATGATGGGCTCAATCAATACCCTCTCCAAAAAATATTCTGACCACAATGTATGCGCTGCCCGAATCATAAACCTGTTGTCTAGGGTTGAAAAATTATTAAACGATTCGATACTATTTAGACTGCACATATGTTTGGGCCTTCCATGTGTTAGGTCAAACGTACCTCCGTTAACTTTAGGCATGGCTCCTATGAGCCCCGAGCAGGTAGCACAAGCGGTGTGATGTCATGCGTACGTGATTGTACCTTTTGCGCCGCCGAGTGCTTTCCGTTTCTGGTCCGCGCAAACTAACACAAAGGGTCTGTTTCGAATAATCTGTACCCTGGGATACACTCGGGTAAATACCCCCTGAAACAAAACCCGGGAACGTCTGGAGTACATACCCTATCAAAATCAAACCTTCAAACCTTTTATCCTTGGCGTGATACCATATGTTCCAAGGCGTTCTACAATAGAGGCTCACCCTAAATGTTCGGAGGCTCTTCACTTAAGGAGCTCCATACCTCGCCCGAAAAACTGACTTCGGCGAAAATCAAATGCATCGCAGCGAATACTCCCATGGCTCAGAGTCTACAAACCATTTTTTTTCGAAATCAAGATCGATATTCCAACGATTTGGGGTTCAACGAACCCCGTCTTTCAGAAACAAAAGTAGCGGAAATGTGCGACCTCTATCGTAGAACGGGTCTTCTGTAGCGAGCGAGCCGCACATCTATATTGAATGGTGTTGACAGAGACGGTTTGAATGGAGGGCACAAATATTTACGAGAATAGATTATACCCTTGGCTTCGGGCTCACGCTCGCGGCCCGGCGTGTCGGTGCTGATATCGCTCCCGTGGCCCGCTGTTTCCAAAGGCCACCACTGTTAGCACCACCAATACCTCCACTTGCTGGTACCTCTGCTGCGTATCGTCTGCTGCCTCGCATATACTATGTGTCCTCAAACGCCGATGCCCCAGTTGTTGGCTCCCGGTTGATGGGCTAGAGACTACAGCCCTCACTCCGCCCATTGGCGTTGAAAGCAATTGACGGAACGTGGGATAGGGTAATAGGTGATCAAACCGACGTCCACTTTTCACATCGCAGCCCCGATAGAAACTCCAAAGTTAGATAAAGGTGCGTGCGTACACCGCATCAGCTATTAATAGTATGCGTCTAGCCGCCGCTTGGTGGCACAACCGTCTGGTGCATGCAGCTTGTTGCCCGAATATAAACTCCAAAGTTGTGCATTGGTACGTGTGTACACGCCCACCAGATGGTATGCGTCTAGTCGCCACCTAGTGACACAACTGCCTAGTGCATGTAGCTTGTACACAGAGCAGCATATGCTTGCCGGTCGCCCCGGTGGTTCAAGTGGTTAACCTCGAATTCTACTTGTGTTTGAGTCCTTGGTTCGAGCCCCAGGTGGGTCGCACATTTGACTATATTTGCAATAATATAAAAATCAAAAGGATTCAATTGTTGAGAGCGCCTTGCAGCGTGGGTAGGCACGATTCGATGCAAGTAGACGAGGGAAGGAAGGCTGAAATATTCTCGCGATTAAAATGAAGGCACGTACCGTAGCGGGAAGGGGGTAGAAGAGCCTGCTATGTGACCCCGGATCTGAGTTACGAGTTGGAAGGAGAGAGAGAAGAAGATGTGAGAAGATAATAAATGAATGGGATGAGAAAAAAAAAATAAAAAAATGCTATGCCGTCCGAAAAATATGGCATTGCAGAAAGCATTATTACGGGGGGGCATAGTTAACAGGACCAAATATTGTTGGTAAAAATTGTTAAACATATAGGTTTTTATGTATACCATAGGTCCTGTTAACTATGGCCCCCCGTAATAGTAGCAGTTGTGCACTACGTCCTCGTATGCGCACTGTCAAGGAGGGACGGCAGGAGCTTGGTACCATTGAATCTACAACGCCATGGAGATACGGTACGTCGAGTTTGACAGGAAGCAGCGAAACATTGGGTCAGACGAGTACCGAGCGGTTGCTTGGAGATTGAAACACATATACTTCGAAATAGGGGCATCCCCTCCGCGGATATAGCTCCGGCGGACTTGCACCGAAGCAGCGGGACGAAATTCTTCAAAACAAAGTGGAAAATGTTTCCACTAGGGACCCCGTGGTAGCGTCACCGACACCATGTTATTCATGTCCAAGCTGTAATATGTCCCCATAAATTAAGTCGGTTCCGCAGCCTGTTGTTTAATCAAAGCACCATAACCTACCACCGCATCGACCACGTTCCACAGATCGCGGTTACCGTGCTAGAATGTCGACAAGCACAACCCTCGAAGCAATAAGCCTCAACATGATATCGTGCTCTACCGTCAACCGAATGCCGCATCATCGATCGGCAAGTGCATAGCTTAACTCGCTCCAGCAAGAACATGAAAAAAACCGGCACCGAACGCGACCCACCGCACTCCTCGTTGTTGTTGCCCTCGTCGCAGCGGCCGTCCGACAAAGAATCAGGGATGCACGTCGAAGGGGCTGTCGAATTTCCTTCTGTTGGGGCGGCCGTCGCAGTTTCGTCCGCTGGGGTAGTGGTTGTCGGAGAAGGTGTCGGAAGTTCGTCTGCGAGCCCATCGCTTTCAGCAGGAGCGGTGGCATCGTTATCGCCGTCGTCGACGAAGCAAGCGGCGCTGGGGTCGAGACACGAGAAGCCGGAACGCACTCCGCAAACGTACTGCGTGGTGCTGATGCAGGTGCATTCGCAGCAATCACCGCCGTCGTATCCTGATATAGTACAGAAAACGGCAAGAAGAGTTGGAGACCGCGAAATACGACGGCTAGGGCCGCGTACGTTCATGTTCCGGCTCGGATTGGACAATGGATGGCGTGAGGCACAAAGCAATCAGAGCGCACGGCGCGCCTTCGAGTTGGTCGGTCAAGGTTTCGCCGAACGTTTACAGATACTCGACGTGCCAACAGCGCATTCCAACAACAGCGCTGGGCAACTTCAACGTAGTGTAGATTCTTACACTGTTGTATCGGGTGAGAATACTTTAAGACTGGCACGATGGTTTCTGTTATTCACCGCTGGGTCGTTTCTCCTGCATATTTTAACGCATTACCCCAATACTCAAAACATATCGCCCTACCACGTCCCGGTTCACAAAGGACAAGCTGCACACCCCAAACCGCTTACCGACCGTCAACGAGTTTGATGGCAGTTCCGATACGCAATACACACCGTATCTTCCAAGAGTTTACGGGGCGAAGCACAATACAACACTGCCTTCTTCGTCCAAGACAAGCAGCCAGGGGGTAATAAAACCAAGCAAATTTAGCGTTCTACGATAGAGGTAGTAGCACTTTTATGCTAAAGCGTTTTTCTGAACGACGGGGCTCCTTAACCTAAAATCGTCGAAATGTCAATCTTGTTTCGAAAAATGACGTTTGCGGTGTACTTGGGCTATGGGAGTATTCATCGAGATGCAATTTGAATTTGGCGGGTGTCAATTTTAGTGTGGAGCTTCTCAAGTGAGGAGCTTCAGAAAAAAAAGGTGAACCTATATCGTAGAACGCCTCCAACATGTTTCCCAAAAAAGATGTCAAGTGTGTATTCCGGGCGGAGATCCCACCATCCAAGTCCGTCTCATGCTGCCCTCGGGAGGGAGTGTAGCCTGGTTTTATTCAATCTTCGTGCACTCTCCCCATGCCTAACATACTGCCTGTGGTGCGCGGTTCATACTGCAACTCCCAACCGCAACTCCAATGAATCAGCCTCTCCCTGTGCTGGTACCTTATTGACTACCAGAGGTGACAGGCGGCACTCCTACAGTGAGGCAGATGAGGAGGCGTTCTACGATCGATGTGGCATATTTCCGCTAAACGTTTTTTCTGAGTGACGGGGGGCTCCTTAACCCAAAATCGCCGTAAAAAATGCCAATACACTCTTTCTTGTTTCGAAAAAAAAAAAAAAATGTATACATACTTGGGTGGGCCATGGAATTATTCATTGGGATGCCACTTGATTTTCGCTGAAGTCAGTTTCGCGTGATGTATGAAGGCGTTCTGCTGCGATAGAGGTTCACCCTAACATTTCTGAGGCTCCTCGGTTGAGGGACTCCATCCGTAACCCCGAAAAACGACTTCATCAATAATCAAATTGCATATATATCCTGATGAATAATCCCCATGGCCCAAGAATACAGTAACGTCATTTTACGAAATAACGATTGGCATTTACCTGGTAGACGATTTTGAGTTAAGGAGCGCCGTCATATTCAGAAACATTTTTTGCGGCAATGTGCTACCTCTATCGTAGAATGCGTCCATGGAGCTCTCCAAGTGAGAAGCCTCAGGTTTTTTGGGGTGAACCTCTATCATCGCAGAACGTCTCGGAGAGTCGGGCAATTGCTCGTAACTCGAACTCTTGGCCGTTCCCTTCACGTAGTACGCAACCAACCCCCTTCAAACTGCGCCCACGCTGTGAGGCGAAGCTATTGTACAAGGAATTACAGCGGAAACACACTGGATATGGATGCAAAGGTGAACGTTGTTGATGCTTCGCAACGCCTTCCAAGCCGTGCTACAGCAGTATGCCATAATGCCCCACTATATGTGCTGGTTCTGAGCATCTTTCTATTCGAGAAGTCGAGCCTACCGCACTCCTCGGTGTTGTTGGAAAGGTCGCAGTCGCCGTCCGAGGTGGACGAGTCCGTGCAACCCGACGATGGGGAGCTGGAACTGCTGGTGCCGACTACGTTGCTGCCAGAAAGAAGTACCAGCAGGGAGCTCACGACCGCGAGGCCGAGGGAATGGTAGCGTTGGGGCTTCATAGGTAGGGCGTTGGGGCAAACCTTAGAGGAGATGACAACTTCGACTTCTGCCCCCAATGCGCGGTAGGCTGAAAGAAGTACACGTTTGACGGAACGAGCGGGCGTTGCGGCGTTGTGGCAGAATGTGGATGGCATGCGAATATATAGCACGTTCAGCGTTGGTGTTTAGTCGCCTTGAGCGGCGTGAAAGAACAATGTATTAAGCTCACCGCATCTCCCCAAAAATGTGTTTGGTAAACGTCTTTTGAACAAGTTGCCCTTGCTTCCTTAATCGCACCCACATCATCAGTGGCACTCCATTCGACAAATCTTTTTAGCCCACAGCTCCACGAGCTCCGCAACCTTTTACTGCTGTCTGCACCCCTATTGTACACATATGCGCGCTACATACATATATATGCTTCGTACTGCGGCTGGCGATCAATTCGCCTAATCGACTCAGTCAATGATCACTTCGCGGTTCGTGACGAGAAGAACAGCAAACAAACGTTGAACACACGGAAAACATCAACATCACCACTTGAAAAAAAACGTCTATTATAGACTTTTTCGCAGCAGATGCATATAAAAAACATCTACTATTACAGTCTTTTTCGCAGCAGATGCATCGCTGGTGCACTTCGCGGTTCATGATGGGAAGGACGGTGAACCTTGACCAGACTGGGAACATTAAAAAAGAGTCTACTCGTTATGTGGACCTTTCAGATCCTTGATATCTCGGCCTCGTTATGGTGCGGACAAGCAAACGTCGAACACGCCGGGCCGATCACACCCCCATTATATTAGTATCTACTACAGTAGACCGTTCGTGGACAATACATCCTCGATGCACTTCGCGGTTCGTGATGGCAAGGACAGCGAAACTCGAGAACACATCAGGACTCTCAGATCCCCCTCATACTAATACTCGTACCGTAGTTTCTACGAGGTACGCGTAGACCTTTCGCGGCAGATTCGTCCATCGGGCATTTCGCGGTTCGGGTTGAGAAAGACCGCAAACGTCGAACACGCGGGGCATATCAGATCCCCACGTTTGTACCTGCCGTAGACCCTTCGGGGCAGGTGCGTCTCTGATGCGCATGACCGGTGGGGTCTAGACCATGGTTGACGGGAATCGTCGGTGTGACGCGGCCCATGGATACATGTCTGTCGAGAGCGTGATCTGAACGATGGGTCTCTTGCACAGCTCCTCACAAACGCCACACTAACATCATACATACGTTCTGCGGTCTGCTGTAGACTATCTACTTCTTCGGCTGATGTAGCTCGAGGTCCCTCTGGTGCGCGAAATGTTTTCCGGTACCAAGAATGATATATGCGTGGAGCAACAACTTGTGGGCTTTTCGGCCGCTGTAACTGCCACGCTATTAAGATAGGCTCTAATGTGCCGAGAGAAGGCCAGAGATTCCGGAAAGGCGTGCCCAGGCGCTCGTAATCGAAACTCATATCCGGGACCGCATACGTAGCAAGCTCTTCTTCCCCCCCCCCGTTACTGTCCGTACCTTGCATCTTTCTAGCGACGATGGTGCACCCCATTTTCCCCTCGTCAATTCGCGTCGAGTTTCGCCTATCGGCAAAAGTCGCCTTAAACGCGGCTGCGCAGCGTTTGCATCGAATCAGGAAATTTCTCACTTGCGGACGACGATTCCGAAGCGCAGACCACGCCACTCATTGTTCAAGTCAAAAACATCCCTCAAGATCCCTTCTCCCAGATTGCTAAACCTACCCCGACCAGAGGCACTCCCAGCAGTTCCATTTTCATTTGGGTACGTAAATTTAAAATATATTCACAATGTCAACAAGGTGGGCTTCGAATTCCATAATCAACGCTATCAATAGAAGCGTTTGAGGGTGACGTACTAAATACCAGGGTAGTATTCAAACCACTACTAATATATATACCACGGGGGTGACAGGCTGGCCACATCAACATGAAAATATTCGAATTTTGCAAAACGAAACAGTCAGGGTCGATCTTATAACGAGGAGTGTTTTTCAGTTGTTTTTCAGTATTTTCGCGAAATTCGGTATTTTCCTATAGGAAAAAACTAACAAAGAAATACCGATGTTTCGGGAAAAATACCGAAAAAAGCTAAAAATCAGCCCTCGTCAAGATCGACCCTGAAGGGTCTTCTACAAATTCGTGAAAGTATAATTCGTGTCCCGAGGAACGGGGTTCGAGTCAGCAAGAAGTATCTGGCGGCGCAACAGCCTGGGATGCAACGCCGTACCATACCATACTCTTCCCCGGCATACGCTATACGCTATAAACGGTTACGGTAACCCAAAGGTACATAACACAAAAGGTAGCTGCCACGAGGGGAGCAACTGGAGTTTTGCAGACGGTAGCACAAAGGGTAGCTGGAGTTGCGTGTGAGTAACAGCATTTCCTTACGGTGCGTACGTACAGCAGCTGTAAATATCGGCAGCACTCACTGCGTCGTTATATTCGAGTTGACCGACAGTCATTTCGGTATTTTTCGGCGAGCTTAGACCGATAACGGATTCCAGCGCCGGCCGCCCGAATGGGCTCGTCTCTCTCGTGCACGGGGGCCTTTCCTACACCTGGAATGCTCTCTCCTTCGCAGGCCACAGCAGTACGTGGAAACCAACTTATCAAAGTTGAAACAATAACGGACGTCGTTGCCATTGAAAAAAAAAGGCATGGTGTGGTGATGGCAAGACCTCCCTTTAGGACCGTCGTGGGGGGGCTCGACCTATGTTTGCCAACATCCTGCCCAAAAAAGGGGTCTTATTGGCCAAGACGGGCCCTTTTCGGCCGCCCGGCGGATTTTTGGGAAAGACCCCACCCAAACACACGGCGGAGAGCCGCGTTACGGGCCCTGCCGACCTCGGGCCCCCCAAACGGTTAAGGTCCGGGTTGGGTTTCGGGTTCGGGGCAGGATTAGTGTTAGGGTTAGGGTTGGGGTTGGTGCTACGGTCGGGCCTGGGGTTGGGTGGGTCTGGGTCCACGTGCAAGGTTGAAATTGACGACACACGAAAGCCTGCACGAAAGCCTGCAGAACGTTTTGCGCAGGATGCAGCTGCACACAGCGCACGCCGTCGTGGGCCGACAAAACGCTTGGAATCAGAGCAGAGCTATATTCGGGTTGATGCCCATTTTTTTTTTGCCGTGTTTCGGTTTGGCTGTTGTTACTGCCCTTGGTTTTAAGTTTTACTCAGTATTTTGTAGATATATGTGGTGTATTCTTTCTTTCGCTCGTTCTCATGTGTAGCGGTCGCCCCGGTGGTTCAAGTGGTTAACCTCGAATTCTACTTGTGTTTGAGTCCTGCGTTCGAGCCCCAGGTGGGTCGGACATTTGGCTTTATTTGCAATAATAAAAATAAAAAGGATTCAATTGTAGAGAGCGCCTTGCAGCGTGGGTAGGCACAATTCGATGCGAGTCGACGAGGGAAGAAAAGGCCGAAATCTTCTCGCGATAAAAATGAAGGCACGTACCATAGCGGCAAGGGGGTAGAAGAGCCTACTATGTGACCCCGGATCTGAGTTACGAGTTGGAAGGAGAGAGATAAGAAGATGTGCGAAGATAATAAATGGGATAAAAAGACCTATGCCAATGGAAACACGAAGTCCAAAAGTTTTTTTTCAAATATATGGCTTTAAAAAAACAGCCGAAAATTTTCTCGTACCGCCGCTGTGGGGAAAAAAGAGAAAAATGTTTGATTTATTCTTTTTTGTCCCCCAACGGCTGCAGGCGGCGCAATTTGTGTTTTTCTGGTCGCAAATTGTCAACACGGTGATCGAAACCAGCTCGTGCGACGATCGACCCTCGATCTCGACATAGACTCAGCCCACGGCCAACCCACTCGGTATCTGGCAAGCCCAACGAGTATAAATGACGGCCTCGAAGATATCAGGCGGATCCATGGTCTAGGGGGGCGAGAGGTTGCCGGCGGCGTCGTACGGTATCCTCCCAAACCTGAAAAAAATACTATTTTTTGCCATTCGAGACGGATGGAGAAGTTTTGTCTTCTGTTTTGTGCAAACCAGCGGCCAAATGTTTTTTTATCACACGCCTGGTCAGCTCCCGCCACATGACACCGGCCATGGTGTGAAGACGATGACCCTATTAATAGTGCGCTCCGTTCAGAATTCGTGACGCAATCGTTGGTTTTTTTTATCGATGTCTGTCGAGGACTCGGAATCTCGCCGCTTCGAACCAAAGATCGGCCTGAGTTTTTCTCACGCCGATGTTGGCCCAACATCGACCCCAGATTTGCTTTTTTTGGCCTTTTCCAAAAGTTAGGAACTTCTTTTTTTTTTTGGTGGCCCATAGGAAGCGTGTTCTGAAATTTTTTGGCGGGTATCTTTGAAATTCAAACTTTTTATTGCAACTTCGCTGTACCATTGGCAAAGAAAAAAAAAAAAAATGTGTCTGCCACATCTCCTACGGGGGGGCAGGACACATTTTCCTTTCTTACGTTATTTTTTATATCCGCTTTCGCCGATTATTTTTTCTCTCGCTTTCTCTCTTTCACTTATTGTATCTGTCGTTGCTATCGTACCCAGTACGCAGGTACGATGACATCGCGTTGCATTGTCTACTCTGCTTACTGCATGACAATGTACTGCTGTATGTACTATCCCTGTGTCGTAGTTTTGTGACCACACAGCTTGTATCTCCCTATTATTACGGGGGACCATAGTTAATAGGACCTACGGTACACACAAAAACCTGTATATTTACCTATTTTCACTAACAATATTTGGCCCTATTTACTATAGTCCCCCGTAATAATAGGATTGAAAAATCGGCGCGCACTCTGGCTTCGTGCTGGATGTCGACGGGTACAGTACAAGGAAAGAATATACACTCATAACCAGGATACGGTGATACTCACTGTCTACTGCTGTGCTTACTGCATACCAGGTACCAGGTATATAGACACGTGGCAACGTGGCAAAGTATTATCTCTGTGGCGAAGTTTTGTGACCACAGAACTTGCATCTCTTTGGGATTGAAGAATCGGCACGGACACTGGTTGTGCTGGATGTCGACAGGTAGAAAGAACGGTGTAATGTGAAGAACACACACGCAAAAAGCATACGAGTACGTCGTGAAGAAAAAATGTTCATACACTTGTTGTTGTTGTTGTTGTTGTTGTTCTCACATTAACTCACAATACAATGCAGTCCGTGGTCGCAGGACAGGCTCCAATAACTCTGGAGTGGAAGAATTACCTCGGTAGTTAAAAGAGAGGCAAAAACAAAAAACAAGCATACGCACTCCACCACTGGGGACACCAGGAAAGCAAAAAGGAGACACAAAAACCTAGAAAAAGAAAGAGAAGCGAAGCGAAAAAAAAAAAAAAAAAACAGAAGCAGATAGCAAAACACTACTACCGGCAACTGGCATTTTCTCTCGTCCTCATGACTACCTGGTATACCGGTACTCACTCGTGACGTTGCATCATCGCGCAACATCGCATCCAACAGAAAAAAAAAATGAACCTTCACAATTACATACCAGGTATTTTACCAGAAGAATATATCCGTTACGAGTACGACAAACTCGAGACCATATTATTACCGGTAACACAAGAAAGCCACACCAAAAGTTACCGCTGTTACTTTAACCCCTTTAGAACCGCAGTCCCGTTTTGGGGACAAACCACTCAAATTTCGAGTAGTTTGTCCCCAAAACGGGACTGGGGCTCTAAAGGGGTTAGAGAAAGAACCCCTCATCGTATGGCATGTGAACGGCTATTTTAGGCCGTGCGAATAAGAGGGGTACTCCCTGTACGTAGTAAGGGGGGCGCTCACTCCCTGTACCAGGCACCGCTTTGTCCGGAAATGTAAGGAATGTATGGAAGTAAAAATGACTGAATAAACGATCCCTAAATTTTCGGACAGAGCAGCACACCACCAGTATATTATACCACAATTATTAATAACTACTGTCCAATATATCAACCTTTCATATTATGTACGATCCTTATATTCCGGGACAGAGTGGCATAGCAGTATAATATGGGCCCTCCACCGAAAACAACAACCTGCCATTACGGGGGACCCAAGCCGGTCGCCCCGGTGGTGGAAGTGGGTCACCTTGAATTCTACTTGTGTTTGAGTCCTGGGTTCGAGCCCCAGGTGGGTCGGACATTTGACTAAATTTTGCAAAAAAAAAAAAAAAAAGGATTCAATTGTTGAGAACGCCTTGCAGCGTGGGTAGGCACAATTCGATGCGAGTCGACGAGGGAAGAAAAGGCTGAAATCTTCTCGCGATAAAAATGAAGGCACGTACCGTAGCGGGAAGGGGGGAGAAGAGCCTGCTATGTGACCCCGGATCTGAGTTACGAGTTGGAAGGAGAGGGAGAAGAAGATGTGCGAAGATAATGAATGGGAAGAGCAAAAACAAAAAACAAAAAAAATGATATATAAAGGTATTGCTCTACCAGTCATACAGGTATAAATATGCTACCGAAGGATGTTACTGCTGTGCTATACGGTTGGTTGCACTCGGAGCCACAACAGGACCTGCAATGATTTGTGGTTGTTGTTATTGTTCTCACATTAACTCACAATTCAATGCAATCCGTGGTCGCAGGACAGGCTCCATTAACTCTGGAGTGGAAGAAATACCTCAAGTAAAAACAGAGGCAAAAACAAAAAACAAGCATTCGCTGCGGACACCAGGGAAGCAAAAAAGAGCAGACAAAAACCTAAAAAAATAAGATGGAGCTAAGCAAAAAAAACAAAACAAAACAAAAACAGACGCAGATAGCAAAACGCAAAAAATATACCAGGTATACACTATTTACGGGGGACCATAGTTAATGGGACCTGTGGTATACATAAACACCTATATATTGACCCATTTCTACCTACAATATTTGGTCCTATTAACTATGTTCCCCCGTAATAGTGGTGGCACAAATAGGCGACAACCAAACAGCTACTGCCACACACCTACCCCTTGGTGCCGGCATACCTGTACCCGCCTCCCGGAGATGCCGTCGACAAGCTGCAGCCCCTTCAAAAAAATATATACAAAAATACGGTTTCTATGGTATACCTGGTATATTGTAATTTTGCTTAGCTTCATCTTCTTTTTTTAGGTTTTTGTCTGCTATTAATAGTCTCCTTTTTGCTTCCCTGGTGTCCGCAGTGGTGGAGTGCGTATGCTTGTTTTTTTATTTTGCCTCTGTTTTTACTTGAGGTATTTCTTCCACTCCAGAGTTATTGGAGCCTGTCCTGCGACCACGGACTGCATTGAATTGTGAGTTAATGTGAGAACAACAACAACAACAAAAAATACATGTAATATACCAGATATATCCGGATGGAGTGTGGTATAATATGCTGTGTGTACCTGGTATATATACGATATGGTTCACAAAAATAGGTATTTTTAGTATCTGGTGTCAATAGTACTGGTAGATGTTGAAAATAGTACGTACGAACGACGATGTTTTTGTGACAGATTGTCAGAGGTACCGCTGAAATAATTACCAGGGGTATGTACTGCTGTACAATGACTAGAACCATACCGCGCTAGACCGCTGGTGCCGGCACGCCTGCGCAGGTCACCGAGGCATGCTGTCGAGAAAAGCTGCACCCCCCCCCCGCATCCTCCAGAACAGCTACAGCAGTACTGCAGTACGTCTCCCCATCACATGCCACTCCACAATTAGGAATGAGCGTACCGCCAAATGCAGGATAAGGCTCTCTTTAGGGACAGGAGCAAGAAGAAAGCAGCACGAACATGTACCCGTATGTATGTGTGTAGGGACGCAGGCGCAAAGACCTACCTGGTATAATAGCCGCGTCCACTCTCGGCTCACTCCGATACAGTCAACGGCAGCAGGAGCAGAAGAAGAAGCAGAGAAGTAACAGCAGCAGCAGCAGGAGCAGCAGAAGCAGAAGCAGCAGTGGTAGCCGGACGACCAGCACTACTCTGTCTAATGGTCGGTAGCACAGCTGAACGAGCGCATGCGGGTGGTTGTCTCGAAAAACGCCAAGGAAGTAGATTATGTCGAAGCTCTTTCAAGCTCTCTTTGTTTGAAGAGAGACAACAACGCCCCGGTCACAAGCACACAACCTTGTTATTAATAAGAGAACAGTATATATTTCATATACTCGTATGGTCGCCCCGGTGGTTCAAGTGGTTAACCTCGAATTCTACTTGGTTGAGTCCTGGGTTCGAGCCCCAGGAGGGTCGGACTTTGACTTTATTTGCAAAAATAAAAAAAGAGATTCAATTGTTGAGAGCGCCTTGCAGCGTGGGTAGGCACAATTCGATGCGAGTCGACGAGGGAAGAAAAGGCTGAAATCTTCTCGCGATAAAAAAATGAAGGCACGCACCGTAGCGGGAAGGGGGGAGAAGAGCCTGCTATGTGACCCCGGATCTGAGTTACGAGTTGGAAGGAGAGAGAGAAGAAGATGTGCGAAGATAATGAATGGGATGATAAAAAAAAAAAAAAAAAAAAAAAAAAAAAAACAAATATACGTTACAGGAAACGGTAACGAAACTAAGTACTTCTGAATGGCCTATTAGAGATGATACTTACTTGTCAGTAACCATCATATTCGTTACTCGATTACACTTACATCATCTGGTATACATTTACGCATTATATGTACAACAGACAGTTTTCCAGTCTGAGTTATACTGTATAGTAGGATAGCAGCAGCTGTCTTTTTACGCATATACTGCTGTGCACCCGTACGCACAGAATAAAGTCCCAATGACGAGTAGTGCCATGGATCTACTGTTGTTGTGGTACGTACGTACATGATCTACGGTAGACAGCACATTTAGTACGTGCTATCATTGGTAAATAATGGAAAGGATATCTTCAGTATCCCTCCGAGACCGGTAGCATAGTTTTACTGTTACAATGTAGTTCTGGTTGGAGGAACAACATAGGCTACACTGGGGTCATGGATATGTACCCCAAGATATATTGTTCTTTACAGTAAATCTGGGGGTTCTCTTCGTTGTTTTTATTTTGAACGGAATACGAGGGTATTCCCTCATTTTGTTTTTGTTTGACCGAAGTGCAAGGGTCGTCCTTTGTTGCGAGCTGCGAGCGCACACGCGCACCGCCCTCCCCTTTGAGCTCACTCTACTTTTGCTCTACATCTGCTCATCATCATCAGCTTCCAGCTGAGCAATCAATCAACACTGGCCAGGAGTCGCCAACAACATCTCTTTATCTTACAAGAGAAGCTTACACATACAAGTTTGCTTAACGGCAGCTTAAGCGTTTGCCCTCTCCAGATTGTGTCTTATCGGCCATCGATAAGCGGGTCTGAGCGTATACCAGCCACGAGCTGACACACGCTACGCGTATACCAGCTTCGAGCTGACACACGCAAACCACATTGTTTAAAAGGTTATGAGCCTCGAAACGCGTAAACGCGGCAAGCTACTAGCAGCGGTGGCCCAAGACTGTCACCCTGAACTGCTACTGGCTCGCTATACATACAGCAGGAGGAGGACTGGACTTTTTCAAGATCAAGAAACCTGCTGCTACGTACGACGAAAAGGAAGCTTCTTCTGCGACGAGAGGAACGAAACAACAAAGGACGACCCTTGCACTTCGGTCAAACAAAAACAAAATGAGGGAATACCCTCGTATTCCGTTCAAAATAAAAACAACGAAGAGAACCCCCAGATTTACTGTAAAGAACAATATATCTTGGGGTACATATCCATGACCCCAGTGTAGCCTATGTTGTTCCTCCAACCAGAACTACATTGTAACAGTAAAACTATGCTACCGGTCTCGGAGGGATACTGAAGATATCCTTTCCATTATTTACCAATGATAGCACGTACTAAATGTGCTGTCTACCGTAGATCATGTACGTACGTACCACAACAACAGTAGATCCATGGCACTACTCGTCATTGGGACTTTATTCTGTGCGTACGGGTGCACAGCAGTATATGCGTAAAAAGACAGCTGCTGCTATCCTACTATACAGTATAACTCAGACTGGAAAACTGTCTGTTGTACATATAATGCGTAAATGTATACCAGATGATGTAAGTGTAATCGAGTAACGAATATGATGGTTACTGACAAGTAAGTATCATCTCTAATACCTCCTCCCGTTGAGCGTACACTTTCTTACTCTGCGTTACATGCTAAAACTTCTTAAAAAGAAACACACATGCAACATCAAGGAGTGATATTGTTTTGGGAACACTTACTTGTACATAATGTACCTGTATGATGGTTCCAAGGATATTCAGGTGTACATGATGTACCTACCGGATGAGATCCAAGGAGTGAATTCAACACATGAAAGGGCAATAAAATAACCGAACATAGAATCGTTCTGTTCTATACCTGGTATCATACTACTGCAACACCTGCTTGTATGAGGTGGGTGTGTATACCTAAACTACATACGAGGGTTGCTACAGGAGTACCTGGTAGTCTTTATAAAGTGAAAATGGTTTGTCGATCCGCTACAATCACAGGAAAGAATAAACCTGGTCGAAAGTTCCTGCCGCCCCAAAAATAAACAAAGGAACAATGTGGACGATCACTGCAAGTGGTTTACTGCTTGCTCAAAAGACTACCAGATACAGTAAGTAGTACATTACCAGAGTTCCCTGCTGTATCCCCCAGGTGCGTCCCCGGGTAAAAAAGAAGATGCACACGATGATACATCCTGATGATGATGACACTCCAGCTTGTGGCGGTGGTAGTGTTCCATTCTGTGATGATGACGTTCCGGTCCCTGATGAGGAATCTTTTGTTAAATATTGTAGTTCTTGGTGAGGTGATCTCGTACGATACTACAACAACACCAGTAGTACCGTATACCAGGTACCTGGTATACAGCAGTATTTCTTGGAGTAGCTGCCGCACGATGCTCGGGGATCCCGAGGCTTTATATTTGCCGTATGTATATTACAGCAGTCGGCAGTGTACTGCTGTAGTATCATCCAGATGAAGGTGATGATACAACAGTACACGGGTTCCTTCTTGATGATACAAGAAGCAGAGCTCAGTCACCACAGGCAGCGATGGCCGGGAGATGCTTCCTATAATAGATTTTGCTCGTGATTCACGAGGCTGACAAATCCACACCAGTAGTGGATGGCGCCTAGCAATGCCTCTAATCTACAGGAGTACTGTGATTGTCTTTGGGGTAGCTATTGAAACAGCACCAAGCTACGTAAGTACTCGACGCGATGCACTATCGAGATTTGAGTTATTTTCAGGGGCTTCTCCTTGATGATCCCGCGGGGAGGTCCCTGTTGGAAATTTGTGAAGTCAGGGTCCCTTTTTACAGACGGTGGTACCGCCGGGAGTTACTTCTATACAACTGCAGCTCGGATTGCCCGAGGCTGACGATCCACGATGTGGACTACACTAGGCAGAGCTCCTTAACCCCAGCGGTGCTGTGAGTTGTGGCGAAGTTGTCCTTGACAGCGTACAGCAGTATAATAATACTCGACGTTGAGTCAAGATTTTTCGAGTCCACACTTCGTATGAGAAATATGGCCGGAGGTGAGATGCACACAGTAGGTAGCAGTACTGCTCTCTGCTGAGTGATCAAGACGCGAAACTAAACTGTTGTCGTACGTATCCTCCTCGGAGAAACTATTTGCTATTATTATAGTTCTTGTTTCAACGGTCGTGTGGGGTCACGGATCCACGTGGAGTCCAATGACGACTGTCGAAACAAAATCTCTCTGGGGCCGATGGCCCTCTTGGAGAAAGAAAATCTCTCTGGGGCCGAAGGCCCTCTTGGAAATGTATCGAAATAAGTTCAGAGACAGCAGAACGCTTGTCGGGAGATAACTTCAATGTCGCTGTTGCTCAGAGTAACTGAGGCTTACGATCCACGAGATGGACTACGCTCAGCAGAGCTCCTAACCTTCAGATTTACTGGGTTGTAATTTGGAGTTGCTGTTGGGCAGCGTACAGCGGGTTAATTTATTTATCGAAGTTCAGCGCTCCTTTAACAGACAGCAGAAATGCCTGTCGGCAGTTGACTTAAATGTCGCTGTTGCTCAGAGTAACTGAGGCTTACGATCCACGAGATGGACTACGCTCAGCAGAGCTCCTAACCTCAGGTTTGCTGGGTTGTAAAGTGGAGTTGCTGTTGTTCAGCGTACAGCAGCAGGTACACTCAAGGTTTTCTCGAGATTATTGGTCCTCGTCTATGGAAAGACAAAGCGGAGAAGGTGAGATTGTCACAACTCCTACGCGGTGGTACTCTGTAGGTGTCTCTATCGTAGTTACAGCAACTAGACTACAGCAGCAGTGAACTACAGCAGTACAGCAGTAGTGAACTACAGCAGTAATATAATGCCCTACGCAGGACCCTCGTACAAGCACGCGGTATATGTACCACGTGTCACTCACGTTTCAACGAAGTACGTCGACCTTCGATGTTTCGTTCCTCTCGTCGCAGAAGAAGCTTCCTTTTCGTCGTACGTAGCAGCAGGTTTCTTGATCTTGAAAAAGTCCAGTCCTCCTCCTGCTGTATGTATAGCGAGCCAGTAGCAGTTCAGGGTGACAGTCTTGGGCCACCGCTGCTAGTAGCTTGCCGCGTTTACGCGTTTCGAGGCTACTTAACCTATTAAAGGTTTATGGCGCAGAACCTACTAGGTATGGCGATTGGCGTGTGTACCAGCTCGTAACTGGTGTGTACGCCTAGACTCGATTGCCGATGGCCGGCAATACACAGTCAAAATGTTCGAGGCAAACACGTAGTCACTGTCAGGTGACTAATACGTGAAGCTTCAACATAGAAGAGAAGAAAACAATGTGGTTTCGTTGTTTTTATTTTGAACGGAATACGAGGGTATTCCCTCATTTTGTTTTTGTTTGACCGAAGTGCAAGGGTCGTCCTTTGTTGCGAGCTGCGAGCGCACACGCGCACCGCCCTCCCCTTTGAGCTCACTCTACTTTTGCTCTACATCTGCTCATCATCATCAGCTTCCAGCTGAGCAATCAATCAACACTGGCCAGGAGTCGCCAACAACATCTCTTTATCTTACAAGAGAAGCTTACACATACAAGTTTGCTTAACGGCAGCTTAAGCGTTTGCCCTCTCCAGATTGTGTCTTATCGGCCATCGATAAGCGGGTCTGAGCGTATACCAGCCACGAGCTGACACACGCTACGCGTATACCAGCTTCGAGCTGACACACGCAAACCACATTGTTTAAAATGGCCGACTCGTAACCAAACTTGAGGTGCCGGAACCAATCAAATTAGAATATTACCGTCCCCGGTACCCGAACTCTGATATCAATGTCGGAAACCCGCTCAACGCATTTTAACCGGTACCACCGTACCACCTGTGGTCTGTGGTATATTTTTTCACTGTTATTATTACAGCCGGCGTCCCCGGTGGATTGGTAGGTGGTCCGCGTGCCTATCAAGATCAATTTCGTGGGTTCAAGCCCCACCGAGTGCATGCTCGTAAAGGCTTTTTCTTGCATGAAATAAATTGATTGGCGAAATCGAGAGAGCGTGAGTTAGCTACATTGGATGAAAATCGACGAGAAGTGGGAACGCTGAACCCTATCTATGCGCGTCTCAAATTAAAGGCACGTACCGGGGGGAAGACGGGTAGACACTTGTGACGACGGCTACGGGTAGACAGACACCTGTGACGACGGCTTGTTGTCCAGAAAGTCGTCGAGGGGAAAACCTCCTACGAGTTAGGCTGGAAAGTGAAAGTGATCATACGATTACAAAAAACAAAAAAAAAAGGGGGACCGCACATACATGCCAAAGAGGAGATCAAATGAATAATGATATTGTTGGTGAAAATAGGAAAATGTGTGTCGTTTTCTCTTTTTCACCGACGCCCCATCATCGTAAAAAGAAAGTTCAGTGCGGTTCCCAGAGATAGTCGTTTGGAAACTTCATAAACAATAATACCAGGTGCCTGGTAGTAAGTACCTGGTACATGAGTAAGGTCGGAAAAGAAAACTAACGACACCGGAGCGTTTTGTGTTCACCACAACATACTATAATATGACGATGTAAAAGAGACAAAACACTGCATGCACAGCGTTTCTTTTTTTTTGCGCGGGACCGAGGGTATATGAACTACATTCCCCGGATGTATCCCTGCACGTTCCTTGGGTCTTTCCATGGGCCGTCACTTGGGATTTTGGGACCCATGGATAAGAAAACATGCCAACGAGTGCAATGTTCTGCGGCCACACCATGGTATTTATCCGGGTATTGCCCGTGAAACTTCTGCATGTATGTATGTTCTGTACTCGATATACCCGTACCCGAAACCTCTGTGCGTCCTGTACAACATTCATACACTTACTTACTCGACATTTCTGTCTAAGCTCTCTCTGCACGCCGATCCCACAATGCCCCAGGGGGGTTGGAGTATTGCATCTCTTACCCGCACGCGGCTTTTTGAGGGGGGGGGGGGAAGCCTGGAAAATAGGGTAAACACCGGGCGGGGTTTGTCGTAGTATTCATGATATTCCGTTCCCCCTCTGTTGTCGAGGAGGCGTGATGAGTCTTTCAGAGAGTTCTCCACCGGCTCCGCCAACAGACGGTGCGGGTATCTTCCCACCCACCGTAGACACGGTCGGTCGAGATCCCAGCCCCATAGGGAACTAACTGGCTGCGAGTGTAACGATATTGGCGTTTTGCTAGACCTGGAGCAATTTGCCTGCCTGCAGACTTTGGAGTGGCCCCAGACCCCCACGTGTTTTAGGATCAAGTCTGGTGACAAAGAAAGGCGGTCACATAGGTTTACACGCTGCCCTCGCTCATAAGTCACTATGCGATTTCGTCGCCGACCTCTGAGTTTTCCCCCGGGGCATGCTATCAAAGGTGTACTGTATACCCGGTACCCAACACTTTGTAAAATATCGGGGTGCGGGTACGGGTATACGCGTAGAGCAATTACATAGATAGGCATACCCGCCCAGAACTCAATGTGAGTTTTGCTAAATACTTTCATGCACCGGGAACTTCTGTGAGCTCTCCCCGTGGGGCTCTCATACCGGTGCCCGGAGCTTCTTCTGCGAGTTTCGAACGACTTCTATACCCTTACCTGGAATCCATACAATAAACCTTGGAAATTCCCTCTGCGAAAAAGTGGGCTCGTTTCCGCGACCCAAAATATCAAAATAAGTAACAAGTACTTGGTAGTACATTCCAAAAAACAATGAAATTATGTGTGTATGTATGTATGTATGTGTTGAAGGGGGCATGATTGGAATATGAGGTGCACATTGATTGTCAGACACGGCAGATCATCTGATGGCTAAATAATGGAATAAGAAATTGAATCGCAGAGAAAGATCGCGTCGATATCGTAACACACCCTCGGACGAAGCAGTATACTGTACTGTACTGTACTGTACTGTACTGTACTGTACTGTACTGTACTGTACTGTGCTGTACTGTACTGTACTGTACTGTACTGTACTGTACTGTACTGTACTGTACTGTACTGTACTGTACTGTACTGTACTGTACTGTACTGTACTGTACTGTACTGTACTGTGCTGTACCGTATTGTACTGTTACATGTACTGTACTGTACTGTACTGTACTGTACTGTACTGTACTGTACTGTACTGTACTGTACTGTACTGTACTGTACTGTACTGTACTGTACTGTACTGTACTGTACTGTACTGTACTGTACTGTACTGTACTGTACTGTACTGTACTGTACTGTACTGTACTGTACTGTACTGTACTGTACTGTACCGTACTGTACTGTACCGTACTGTACTGTACTGTACTGTACTGTACCGTACTGTACTGTACTGTACTGTACTGTACCGTACTGTACTGTACTGTACTGTACTGTACTGTTGTACCGTACTGTACTGTACTGTACTGTACCGTACTGTACCGTACCGTACTGTACTGTACGGTACCGTACTGTACTGTACTGTACTGTACTGGTACTGTACTGTACTGTACTGTACTGTACTGTACTGTACTGTACTGTACTGTACTGTACTGTACTGTACTGTACTGTACTGTACTGTACTGTACTGTACTGTACTGTACTGTACTGTACTGTACTGTACTGTACTGTACTGTACTGTACTGTACTGTACTGTACTGTACTGTACAGTACTGTACTGTACTGCACTGCACTGTACTGTACTTGTACTGTACTGTACTGTACCGTACTGTACTGTACTGTACTGTACTGTACTGTACTGTACTGTACTGTACTGTACTGTACTGTACTGTACTGTACTGTACTGTACTGTACTGTACTGTACTGTACTGTACTGTACTGTACTGTACTGTACTGTACCGTACTGTACTGTACTGTACTGTACCGTACTGTACTGTACTGTACTGTACTGTACTGTACTGTACTATTATTACGGGGGATCATAGTTAATACCATAGGACCTATGGTATAACACCGCATGGCCGGGAGGTGAGTTTTGCACCAGGTATTGCTCAGTAGCAGGTACCAGTATGATATTATCATAAAGCTTATTGCGGCCAGCGCTTCTGCTTGCTGTAGTTGAGAGCACTCTCGAATCAAGGTGTACCTTTTTTTGCTTTTCACTCCATCTATTACGGGGGGCCATAGTTAATAGGGCCAAATATTGTCAGTAAAAATGGTTAAATATATACCAGGTAGGTTTTTATGTTTGCCATAGGTCCTATTAAATATGGCCCCCCGTACTAGTACGGTCAGTACTGAGCTGACTGGATTTCCGTAAACGATGCCCACACGGACGGGTTTGTCATATATTTGCCTTGTTTCGGCCACCGAAGATGGGGGCCACAGCAGTGTGGAGGATCGTTCTTGGCGTCGACAAGGTTTACCCGGTGACAGCCTAACTATCTATCTGCGGACGAGGCATACTTGAGTATATCGGAATGGTTCATGTCATCGGTACTGCGGTACTTGAGAGTACTCAATCTGTATAATATATACCAGGTACCAGGTAACTAACTTGATGATCGGCATCAATCACGCTGGCTGGATATGGTTCGAAGATGCTCAAGGACTGGTTAGCTATACATGTCTTGCTTCATCCAGCGGTGCAGGTCAAATTGTGGAGGACCGTTCTTAGCGGCAATGTGGGAAGTTGGGATCTTGATTTCACTTCGCGGTCAGTATTAAGCTGGCTGGATATCGATCAATCTACGCGGCTTGCAGGCTGGCTAGTCACTGGCTAGTCGTGTGTTCGTCTTGGTTTTCACTGCGTATGCAGGCCAAGTTGGAGAGGATGGTTTTTATTGTCAGTAAGGAGCTGAGATATTTATTTAGCCCCCAGGTTTTACCCGTCCAGAATAAAATGATCGTATCTTTCAGTGCGTCATAATCGTACCCTTCTTGCTGTAGTGTAGTCGAGAGCACTTTATCTGTATACTCGAAGTAAACATTGTCTCAATCTTAATATTGCTTTCACTTTCCGCTCAGTGTCAAGCGGGCTGAATATCGATCAACGATGCTCACCGGCTGATCATCAGTAATAGTACAAATATTTGCCTACATAACATGTACCAGGTATGTATGCAGGCCAACTATTAATAGGGAAGATCGTTTTGAAAAGATCCTTGATGAGGAGCTGGGATCTATAGCCAGCCGAGGTTTGTCCGTTGATAATAAAAATGATTTTTTTGCCCCAGGTATCTTACAGTATCAAAATCCTGCTACTACTGCTGTTGAGAGCACTCAATCTGTACCCTGTCTCCACTTGACAGTCAGCGCCACGCCACGCTGTGGCTGGATAGAGTGCAATAACGATACTCATGATTTCGAATAGTTATACTTGCCTTGTTTGTTGTGTCAATCACGGATTATAGATGGAGGCCGTACTCTGGAGGGTCGGGTTTGGATTCGACAAGGAGCTTGAATCTATATATACCCATCGCTGGTTTACCCGTTCGTTGAGCATTAAACGATTTCTTTGCCAGGGATCTTTGGGGGCCAGGATGCTTGCTTGCGGCCATCGCTGCTGCTGTACGGTTGAGAACGCTGATGATTCAGCACCACCTTGTTCTCACTATTCGGCCGCAGTGCTAAGCTGGCTCGATTTCGATCAACGAGGCCCACGGGCTGGTTCGTCATGATTCTTGCCTTGTTTTGACCACCGATAGTCGGATGCAGACCGAACAGTAGTAGTAGAGGATCGTACATGGCCTAGACAATTAGCTTGGATATACACCCCCCCCAGGTTCACCCGTCGAGAGCTTGGATATTATGCGGATATTTTAGGTTTGTTTCACGATTTTCAGTCACAGCCGCTGCTCTTCTTGGTAACAGCACTCATGAAATAATGCGAATCTTGTTTCCACTTTCTTGGCGGTCTGCACCAAGCTGCCTGGGTTTCAGTCAGTGCTACCAACGGGATGCTAAGTCATACTTTCCTTGTTTCCCACCGATGACTGCCAAACGGTGGAGGATCGTACCCGGCGTGGACAAGGAGTTTGGGTCTATAGCCGTCCAAGGTTTACCCGTTGTGATCTTCATTATTTTTGCACCAGGTATCTTTCAGTATCATTTTATGTTTCCAACTATAGACAGCTTGTATCTTGGTCGTGTTCAACAACAGATTGACGACCTATTTCCCGCTTTATTGATGTGACTATCAGAGTACATAGTCGATTTGCTGTTGTGCCGAAGCACAGCAGTCTAAACCTGGTGTTGTTTTGTATTGACTCCTACGGACGTCTACTAAAACGCTTGCGCTTGGTATAAATATTTAGCAACGAACGGGTCGACCGCCAGGTACCTCCCGCCCGCTCGTTTTGTATACGACAGTTTTAGAGTAGAAACCGCAATCGATTCGCTGTTGTACCGAACGACAGCAGCAGCAGTCTATACCTAGTATCACTTTGTTTAGACTCTTTCGGACGAGTAATAAAAAGCTTGAATCTTGGGACAGGTGCAGCAGGAGTACATAATAATCCCTGGTATTATTATAGAATGACTCTTTGACGTAATCCCAAAATTAAATCTTAAATCTTGGCGAAATACTTGTTTGACCGCCTCGTACCTTATGCCCGCTTCTTTCATATGGCAATCAGAGTAGAAATGTTTTCTGTAGTATTGATAGCTATTTTCAACAGTTTTATTTGCCCGCGAACCGTGGTTTGGCCCCGATAAAGTCGACATATTTGCATGTTTGCGAGCCGGTTTTTGCATAATGTTCGTGTTTTTGACGGATTGACCCGCATGACGCTTCCTATGGGCACGTTTAGATAAAAAAAAGGTTCCAAATATTTTGGAAAAGCCCGGAAACAGCAAATCTGGGGCCGATGTTGGGCCAACATCGGCTTGAGAAAAACTCAGGCCGATCTTTGGTTCGAAGAGGCGAGATTCCAAGGCCTTGACAGACATCGATCGATGAAACCAACGACTGCGTCATGAATTTTGAATGGAGTGCGCTCGTTAGGGGCTCCGACCCACCCTAGCGTCACCGTCTTGACACCATGGTCGGTGTCGGTGTCGGGCAGGGGGAACAGAGAGAGCGGGGGGGGCAGGGGGAGCGGGGGAAGCGGGGGGAGCGGGGGGAGCGGGGGGAGCGGGGGGATGGGGTGGTGCGCCACCCTCGTCAGCAGGGCAGGGGGTAGGAGGGGGGAGCGAGGGGGGGGGGGGTGGGGGGCGAGAGAAGCAAGGGGACCGGGGGGTGGCGGGGTGGAGGGAGCGAGAGAGGCGGGGGAAGCGGGGGGAGGGGGGGGGGTAGAGAGAGCGGGCGGGCGGAGGGAGCAGGGAGAGCGGAGGGAGCGGAGGAGGACAAGGGAAGCGGAGATCGAGGGGGGCGAAGGGGGCGCGGAGGGGGCAGAGGGGGCGGGAGGAGTACCAGGAGCGAACCTACCAGAGAGGGGAGAGATAGTGGGGGTAGAGGAGAACCAGAAACCGGAGGACCGCGAACTGGTGGTGGAGAGGGGAGAGAAAAGGGGGAGAGGCGAGCCAAACAAGTGGAGGGAGAGGAGCCGCAATGGGCGACAAGGGGTCTGGGATGCCGAATGGCGAGAGTCTAACCGGAGGATCTCCCAGGGCGTCGGGGAGGAGACCCGGGAACGGGATGCGCCCCCGGGCCGTCCTTGGCGACACCACAGGGGAAGTGGCGTACGGGGTCAGCGGTGTAACGCTACAGCTCGGGCACCGGGCGATAGGCGTTCCATGTGGGCAAGGGCGCCACGTGCTTCACGCTCGTTGTGTGGTGGAGGCCCTTGCGAGAGGCGCAGCACCGGCACCTTTCCGCTGCCCAGCAGTCAATTGCGGAGCACAACATCCAAGACGGGAAGCACTGCAGGCCGCGGTCCAAGCGGACCCGGGGCTTCGTAATCGGGCCTCGAGGATGGAAGGGGGGACCATCGCAGCCAGGGGCTTTGGTACGGGTGGGACCAGAACAGCCTGGGTATAGGGCCACCACTTGATGCCGTTTCCTTGGATGACCTGGGCCAACGTTTCGCAACCAGGAAAACAGTGCAACCGCAGTTAGCTGGCGCACACGCGCGCCTTAGCATTCACGTGCTCGGCATCCTCAACCACGCTATGGGTGAGCAGAGGCCGAACCAAGAGTCGGCGACGCCGGACACGCTCCTACGGGCGATCAAGTTATGGTACCTTATGCCAGCCCTGTCCCAGTCACCGGACGGCCGAATCAAAGGGCGACAGAGGTTTTCGTTGGTGGAGAGCAGGGATATAGTGCTCCTGCTCCCATGGCTGATAGCATCCACCAGGGGAGGGGACCTGAGGCGACGGGATGCCACCCAAGAAGATTCGGAGGAGGTGAAGCTCGAACGGGCATTGTCGGCGTGTCGTCACGCGGGAGGGGTTAAAGTGGCAGCTTGCAATCTGCTGGCAGAGCCACGATCAGCTGGAAACAAAACGACGTGGAACACACTGGTGGACAAGTTCCCCTCCGAGATCGCGCCGCAGTGTCCGCGGTGTCGGCAGCAGTGTTGGCGACCGCCACCGGAGTTGAGTATGGAAACGCCCCACCGTGGCGCCCTGACGATGAGTACGCCTCCGAGGTGCTCTTCGACGTCATCAGATCCCGCAGTGCCCTTTCGGACCCTGGAAACGACGGTCAACGCTTTGCGCACCTGCAATCCATCCTCCACACCGACATCGGGCCGGAGGGGTTCGGAAAGGGCATGACAGCCTTCTGGCGGAGAATCGTCGACGCCTCGGACGCGTTCCCGCGAGAATTCTGTCGGATCTTCTTGCAGTCGAGCCTCACTGCCTTGGGGGAAAAGTGCCGGCCGGTTTGCGTGGCCATGACATGGAGGCAGTTCATCACCGCGGGGGCTATGCGACAGTGGCGGCCGCGATTGGAGGAGGTCAACCGAGAGGTGAGGCAGTTTGGGGACACCATACCCGGAGGAGGGGAGCATGTGGGACTGAGGGCTAAGACATTACATGACACGGGCAACTGGGTCGATCTAACCAACTGCTCTAACGCCTTCAACACGGTTAGACGGACGGCGGTGCTTGAAGAGGCGGTCAACTGCGTGCCAGCGCTCACGCCGTTTGTGGTCAAGTGCTACGGCACAAAACCCGCCGGCGTGTATTTCCGGATGGACTCAATGGAGACCAGGACGACCGCTTGCTCCAGTGGTGTCCAGCAAGGGGACCTCATTGGGCTGGCAATGTTCTGCCTGGTGTTGCGACCAGGGCTGAAGCGGGTCCGACAGTGAATTCGAGGGGGAAGGAGTGGAAGCCTTCGCCTACATAGACGATGTACCTCTCGGCCTTATGGGGTTCACGGCCAACACGGTTAGAGCTTTTTCCTTCCTCCGGCGAGAGCTATAGACGACATCGGCATTGTGGTCAACCCCGCCAAGACCGTAGCACTACCACCCAAAGGACACGTCCCGACGGCGGGGGAGATCTCGCTCCTAGAGAGCGTCGACGTCCGCATCGCAGACGAAGGAGGGGTGACGGTGGTGGGTGTTCTGATCGGCTCGGATGAATACGTGTTGGGGCGAGCAATGGAGGTAGTGAGGGATGGAGGCGCGGACAGTCTTGCGCACTGCCTCGCTAACATGCCAGACAAGCAAGCGGCGGCCCTCATCACCGTTGAATCCCTCGGGCAGCGGACGGGCTACCTCGAAAGGGCTCTGGACCCGGGCTGTCACTCGAAGCATGCCGAAGGGCCGACAACGGGGCGCAGTGGGCCTACGAAAATATCCTAGAGCTACCGGGAGCGGCGGACGCACAGTCGTTTTTCCAGGAGGGGTGCCCAGCTGGCCAACTGACTCTAAGCCCCTACCAACAAGCCTAAGCACGCCTTCGTCTGGAGCAAGAGGGTTAGGGCTGCCGTCGACGGAAGCGAGGCGAGTGTTTGCCTTAATTGGGAACAGGGTGGGCGTCCTGCCGGAGGTTCTAGCAGACCTCAAGGGCCCGCTAGGAGGCACAGTTAAGAGGGGTCTCCCTGAATCGAGTATCATTGCTGAGCTCGGAGGCAGCTTGCGAGAGATTTGGGGCACGCAGGGCGTGACGAAAGAAGCGATGGAGGGCCTTCCCAGAATCGTGGTTGGAATGGAGCCTGGGTGCAGAGGGGGACCTGGTCTCAAGACCCCCTGGGGCCGGCATGCTGGCTGGGCATGACGCCGTAACCACCAACTCCCGGAAGGCTCAACAGAAGATGGGCAAGCCGGTGAATCAGGGTTGGCACGCTGCACACACAGCCTCGCGGGAGAGGCTGCCGGAAATTGCACGCCCACCTGGACCAGGCAACCCGCTGGGGGGGGGCGAGACCAAGGATTCGCCAAAGCTCGCTGCAGGAGTCTACAAGGAGCAGGAGCCACTGTTAGCCTTCGGTCGAGGCCAACAGACTCTCTCCGTGGCATACCAGCAGCGGAGTTCGTGGGCATGAGAAGGCGCTTCATGAGCATCGAGGAGCACATAGCAGTGAGGTGCCCCTGCTGCGACGCAGTCGACGTTGACACACGCCACGCACGCATTTGTCCCAGAGCAGGGGCACAGGTAAAACCAGCATCAACCGTTGGTTCACGTGATCTCCCGCACGCTGAAGCGGCTGGGAATCCCACACGAAGTAGAGAGCGGCGAACCGTTGACTGCAGACCGGAACCCGCCGATGAACATCGTTGTTAGGAGAGGAGGTCTTCGGAACGCTCCTAACAGAGAATACAGGGAAAAGTCCATCCTGCTAGACGCCACCCACGCAGACCCGCAAGCGCAGGTCCACCTGCGAGGAGGCAGTGCTGATCACGATGGATCGGCTGCCTCTACCTCCGAGTAGCGCAGGCTCCAACACTACGCGTTCGGGACATACATGTGTCCTTCGACAAGCGGAGCCACAAACTTGCCACCTTAGCGGCGAAAAGCTTTGGGCACCTCGGGGTAGGGGGCAGCGACTTCATCGACCAGCTGGCAGCTCTCGTTGTGGGGGGGAGGGATGGTGGGTCGATGGCAAGGAAAGGGGTGGTGAAGGAACGCCTGCTCCACACAGGTTGCCATTTCGAGGAGAGTGTCGCGGTTCAAGCTCCAGCTTAGGGACCGCCAGAAAAGAAGAAGAAACTGGGGGGGGTGGGGGGACAGACCCACACCGATGGCGTGGGGATGGAGCCTGGATGCAGCTTAGGATTCAATAATAGAACGTAATGAGAAGAAAGGAGCAAGAACAGCAAATGGAGTAGACAAGCAGAAAGTTGGCACAGAAGGGAGGTAGACTATCAATAGGTGCATGGGTTCTCTTTTGTTTCCGAGGTTTTCTTTTTTCGGGAAACTTATGAGGGAGATTAAAGTTGAAGATCATGCTGCACATTGTCGGACGGCAAGAGAAACAATAATAAATTATCAGAGTGACGATCGCCACCGGTGTTGCGGTAGTTGACTGCTGCAGTCGTTATACTTGAGAGCACTCGATCTGTATCTTGCTTTCAGTTGACGCTCAGTTTCATGCTGGCTGGATATCGATCGAAGACGCGCACCGGCTGAGACGTAATGCGTGCCTTCTTGTACTCAGAGACACGCGTTGTATGTATGCGGGCCAGTTAGGGAGGATCGTTGATTGAAGTGATCGTCGATGAGGAGCTGGGATCAATAGCTCAGGCTTGCCCGTTGAGAATAAAATGATTTTTGCACCAGGTATCTTTCAGCATCATAATCCTGCTACTGTAGTAGATGAGAGCACTCAATCTGTATCCTGTGTCCACTTGATGATCAGCACCGCGTTGTGTGGCTGGATATGGTGTAACAGCGACACTCACGAACTGGGTATAGTCATACTGGCCTTGTTTCAATCATGGATTAGATGCAGGCCAAATCCTGGAGGATCGGGTTTGGATTCGACAAGGAGCTTGAATCTATATACATCGCTGCTTTACCCGTTGAGCAGTAAACAATTTCTGCGCCAGGGATCTTTTGGTGCCAGAATGCTTGCGGCCATCGCTGCTGCTGTGTGGTTGAGAGCACTCGTTATGTACCTTGTTTTCGGTATTCGGCCAGTGTTACGCTGGCTCGATTTCGATCAACGATGTCCACGGGCTGTTTTTTCATACTTCTCGCCTTGTTTCAACCACCGATACAGGACAAACGGTAGGGGGTCGTACATGGCCCAGACAAGGAGCTTGGATCTACACTCCCCAGGTTCACCCGTTGAAAGCTTGGTTATACAGTTCTTTTAGGTTTCAACATTCTCCCAGTTACCGCCGCAGCTGTGGCAACAGCACTCATGAAATGCGAATCTTGTTTTCTCTTGGCCGTCAGCACCAAGCTGGCTGGGTTTCAGCCAGCGGTACAAACATGGCTGATAAGTCATGCTTGCCTTGTTTCAACCACCGATGGCTGCTAAACTGTGGAGGATCGCACCCGGCGTGGACAGGGAGCTTGGATCTATAGCCGCCCATGTTTACCCGTTGAGATCTTAATTATTTTTGCACCAGATATATTTCAGATTTATCGGAGTGACCACCGTCACCGCTGCTTGCTGCGGTAGTTGACTGCTAGCAGCTGTTGTTATACTGTGATTGCACTCAATACGTATCTTGCTTTCGGTTTACGCTCAGTTTCATGCTGGCTGGATACCGATGAACGATCGTCACGGGCTGAGTCGAAATACTGGTGTCTTGTTTTACCGATATATATATATATATATGCAGGCCAAATAGCAAGTTGTGGGAGATTGTTTTTTAGTCGTCGACAAGGAGTGAGATCTATAGCCCAGATTTGCCCGGTGAGAATGAAAAGATTTCGGCATGAAACCAGGTCTATTTCCATGCAATGCTTATACAGCCATCAATCACTGCTGCTGTCTGGTCTGTGTGGTTCAGAACACTTAATCTGTATCTTGCTTAATTTTGACGGTAGGCGTCAAGCTGGCTGGATATGGTTCAACGATGCCCACGGACTCGTTTGTCATACTCGGTATGTTCGAATCACCGGCGACGCGGTCCAACTTTTGTTGAGGATCGATTCGGATTCGATCGGGAGGTGGGGGGTCTATAACGCCCAAACTTTCGCCAGTAACTCAGTTGAGAAATAAATTATTTTCGCACCAAGTATGCTTCACCAGAAGAAGGCCAAGTATGCTTCACCAGAAGGCATACATACTTCCCCTGCTACTGCTGCTGTAGTCGAGAGCACTCAATCTTGTGCATACATTGGTTTCATTCCTGTCACTGCGTCACGCAGGCACGCGGGCTGGGTGTAATTCGACGATGCTCGCTATATTTGGTGAACCTTATTTGCTTTGTTTCAACTACCGATGGCGGTCAAATTCTTAAGGATACATAAATACTTCCACTGCTACTGCTGCTGCTGTAGTTGACAGCACTCAATCTTGTACATTGGGTTCATCTCTGTCAGCGTCACGCAGGTACGCGGGCTTGGTGTAATTCGACGATGTTCGCTATCTGGTGAGTCATATTTGCTTTGTTTCAACCACCGATTCGATGGCGGTCAAATTCTCAAGGGTCGTTCTTGGCGTCGACAGGGAACCTGGCCATAATATAGCAGCAGCACCCGTTGAGAGCTTCATTTTTATTGCGCACCAGAAACATATTTCCTGTTCCCTGAGTCCTTACCACCGCCAATCCTTCCTGCTGCCGTACTTCAAAGCACTCAATGACAAGCCGTTATCCTTTCACTCATCTATCTGTGAGTACCAACCTTGCAGGAAAAATGCCGATCAATGATGCCTTCTTTAAATGACCGCGATGCAGACCAAATTATTATTATTCCTCTTGCCATCAATCAGACAATGTGCAGCATGATCTTCAACATGGATCACTCATAACTTTCCCGAAAGAAGAAAACCTCGGAAACAAAAGGAAACCCATGCACCAAGTCTACCTCCCTTCCGTGCCAACTTTCAGCTTGTCTACTCTATTAAATTTGCTGCATTTGCTCCTTCCTTCTCAATACGTTCTATCCTTAAATCCTAAACTAAATTGTTGAGTAGCTGCTACGTATTGGGCTTGGCGTCGGAAAATAAATATGTATATACCTGGTATATATTTAGCCCTAGTTTACCCGTTTTCGATTTTCTTGATTTCTTGACACACCACCTCATTTCCCTTTTTATCTACTTCTTCCATAAAGATAGAGAGAAGGAAAGTTTCCATGAAGAGAGTGAATACACCTTGATGACAATAGGACAGCGAATGAATGGAGTGTTAGACAAGCCTAAAGTTGCCACAGAAGGGAGGTAGACTTGGTGCATGGGGGGTTCTATTTATTTCCGAGGTTTTCTTCTGACGGGAAAGTTATGAGTGATCAATGTTGAAGACCATGCTTCACATTGTCGGATGGCAACGGAAATAATACCAAATAGATAAAAGCTTAGGAGTATATCTGCCCTACTCGAAGTAGATGGAAGCTTCAGTGGAAACAAAAATAGACGGAGATTCCGTGGAATCCGAAGTACATGGAAGTAGGCGGAATTTTCCACAGGTAGTTGTGGTGTAAGTGGATTATTCTACTTCTTCTGTCATCCGCTGATGATTCTTCGGCCATGTAGCATATAAACTTCCACGAGCGTCCATATACTCCGATAGACTTCCGCTTACTCTCGCAAGTTTCATAACCTTCCGTTAGCTTCGGACTCCCAAGTTCTACGAGTATATACTTCCAGTTGCTTTCGCCAGGGCCGTTGTTATCAAGGGGCCTTGACATTCTAATTTTCCAGATATTGCAGATGTTTTGTCCGGGAAAAAATATGTTTTTCGACAATTTCCTGTTTTTATTCCCCCCAAGTGTGTGAAGGCTAAGCACTCCGGGTAGCATGTGGTTTGGATATGTTTATCATTTGCGACAGAACGCCTCCGTATCGTGATACACCATCGCCGAGAAAATCTGAGAAATCTGGAAAAGACTCCCTCCGATAACATCGGCCCCAAGAATCCACCGACTTCCATTCCACGAGCTTCCATAGACCTCCACAAAAGTATATGTTTTCACCGATTTCGAAGTAGAATTCCATCTACATCTTACCCGAGCTTTTATGTCTGCTTCCACCGACTTCCATGGACTTCAACAAGCTACGATCGTATCATATCGAACTCGACGGACTTCTAATAATGGCATCCATCTTCTTCATCTACTTTCTCCGTGCTTCCACCGATTTTCACATGGGCTTCCATGTATTTAGCTCCTAGACCTCCTCACGCCTACTCGTTTACTGCTGCCATCGACTTCCTTAATTCTACAATCTTCCAACAGAATCCAGACTCTGGGGCTACGGAGGGGGGCCTACCCCAGTTTTCACTGCCACATTTAGGGCCTACTATTAATAGGTAGTGTAGCTATATGTGCCTTGGTAGAAAGGGACCTCACTAAGAAACGCAAGTTCGGCATACCGCGAAAACACAAAAAAAAAAAAAACTGAACTGCGAAAAAGCTCAAGCCTGCAAGAAATAGGGGGTTGCAGTTATCACTCGGCAGAATAGCTGTGACCTGCGGAAACAAAGGATGTATGGTTGACCGCCTGGTAGGCGAGAACTCGACGCGCTCCGTCCCTCTATTGTAAGGATAAGAGGGCCTATGGCCATGCGACTACGGCTGTTTTTTCCATGGAATCCGACGCTGCTTCCTTTCCATGAAAGCTAGGAAAGTTCTGAATGATGGATGTGGACGGAAGCTTCGATGGAAGTAGACGGAAGCTTCCACGGAATTGCCCGGAAGTATTGACCAATCCATGGCGAAATATTGGAAGTAGATGGAAGTAGGTTGAAGCTTCTATGGATTTAGATGGAAGTTTCCGGAAATATGTCTACTTCCATGGAGGTTGAAGAAAGCTCGGACGGAAGGTCGTTTACTTCCATGGACTGGGTAGTGAAATAATCTTCCATGGAAGGAAGTAGATTGAAGCGTCCATGGAAGTACAACAAAGGCGGAATCAAAACTCAAACAGCAGTGTGCAAGACTGTACGCAACTGTCCACAGAAGGCGCATCACGGGTAGTTTTTCATCTTGCTTTCAATGCGAGGATTGAAAACTTGATTACAATGGTGTACCCACCTTAAGATCAGCCTAGTGAAGGCCACCGTAAAGGCAAGTCCAGATAATAAGGAGGCTGGTAGTGGTGTACCCCGTATGAGATCATCCAGTTCAAAGCCATAGTAGATGTAAGACCTGTCAAATCGTCTTGTCACTAGACAAAAACTACTAGGAACTACGTAGCATGGTGTTTTTAGTTTGAGTAGTAAACGATAAGACCAAAACGGAAATAAGGCCACGAAATTGTGTTCATCACCTGGCGGTCGTAACCCCTTTAGAACTCCATTCCCGTTTTTGGGGCAAACCACTCAAAATTCCAAGTAATTTGCCCCCAAGTGTCCCCAAAACGAGACTGCAGTCCTAAAAGGGATAAAAGCGTGCACCTCTACAAAGCTCGCCGATGTGCCATGAATTTTGCCAACTCCCGCTCTGTCGGCGTCGGAACTGGTTGTTTTTCAGAGAATGTACGACATGATATTATATGGCTTGGCTCTGCCACGCACTAGTCCTATTCTGTGGGTATCGGATACAGGACGGGTCTCATGCCCCGAAGAAAGAGGGCCTCACCTGGGATAAAGCTCTACACTCACCACTCAGCGCCACAGCAGCGATCCTTGCAAGTAGAAACAATGCGCAGGAAGCAACCAGTATGTACGGGTGGGTGAGTGGGTGGAGTAGTGGTCTGGATTTACGTCTGACCTCTACTCCTGTTGCCGCCAGTTGGGACCGGTGTTTGAAAGCGGCAGCAAATTGCGGTTTCTGCACATTATCTCAAGACGCTCGACCTCCAAAGTGTTGAAACCCACCTTGTTCCAATCCCGGGACTACCCGATTGGATCTCGACTTTAGCATAGTACGAAGTATGATTTCTCTCTGCCGCCGATCGTTTGACGTACGCAACGTGTTGGGAGGAACGAGGCCTACTCTTTCGGCCGGGACAGTACCCATACTTCGTCGGCTTATGGGGACCCATATGGACCCCTGGAGTGGATTCAAGTTTTCTCACGCCGTCATCATGCTATCCGGAATTTTAAGGGCCTTTGGAATAGTTTATATCGATACCCGAACGGTCATTTCTTGAGTGTATCCAAAGATTGGCCAGAAGTGGCACGGAAAATAAAAGACTGTTCTAATACATACACGCCTTAACATCCGAACGGTACCATGCAATAACAAACGTTTCGGACAAACTTAACATTAGTTTATGCCTGCTCGTTCATACCCGCTTAGGTTCACATGCGAAGATCTGGTTCTTCGACGGCTGGTGACAGTGTCAATTCGTCCGCGACCGCGTGGTTGGTTCTCGCGTTGCTGCTTAGGGGGCGCGAACTGGGCGCTACGGGTGGGTCGGATCGGATTACTCTTACACCAGACCCGACCCGACCCGACCCGACCCGATCCGACCCGGCAACGCAAGGGTTAACTCGATCCGCGAACTGCCCTGGACATTGTATAAACAGCTAGCATCGTCCGCCCTAAAATAAAGAGCATGCCCGTTACTTTTCAGCTGTGCGAAGCCGGAGATATATTCGATACAAATTCTGGAGCCGGAAACCTGCGCCCTCCGCCCTGACAAGCTCCGAAATGAACACGTACGGTATTTTGTTTCGTGTTAGTATGTTGTCACGACATTGTTGTTGGAAAAATATCAAATATTCACCGGCAGGAGGTTTCTTATACTGGGGGGGGGCGTAGTAATACATACTAATATATAGTAATATATACTATTACGGGGGAATATAGTTAATAGGACCAAATATTGGTAGTAAAAATGGTTAAATATATAGGTTTTTACGTATACCACAGGTCCTATTAACTATGGTCCCCCGTAATAATCAGAACTCTCGATGGACCTAAAAACACACACGTATCAGGTGGGCACTCCCTCACGCTTACCTACCATATTCGGCTATGATTCCTACTGTATTTTCCTCTCATGATACTAAGCGAGAGCTACTTTTCTATCGTATCAGCAGCAGTAGGGGCATCAAGCAAAAAAGCAGGTGCAAGGCGTGGGGGTAAACCCCGACGTAGCCGAGGCTGCCTCGCCGGCGAATAGTTGACCCGACCGGTGGACGCCGCCCGCCCCTCCCGCTTCCCCCTCTTCCCCCACCTTTTTGCGGCAAGCGCGCAACATAGATACGCCATACCTGATACAGAACACGATCTGCATCGTCTAGATCCAGATCCTGTATCTGCCGGCATCGAATAAACGTTGCACAATAAAGCGGTATCCTTCAGACCATATCCAGCATATCCATGTACGTAAGAGCCGTGCCACATATATACCCACCCGTGAAATGGTATTTAGCTCGTGCAGATCCTGCAAATCAACGAACCACAGTAGCTTCTCTGACGGGTGGATCTAGATCTTCACATGAGATCTGACATCTGCGATGTGTGAAACACCGTTGAAAAAAAAGCCCCAGACCCCTCCCTCCACCTGTCGACATGCCCAAACGACGACGGCCGTTACGCGGAGTGGGGACGCAAGTTATGTCGATCGAAGTACACTCGACAACGATTGACGAGATTCCCACCTATAACACGCTCGGGGGCGCATGCTCATGCTTCGCGTACGCATATTCCGTACGAACTCAACGCTCATACACACTCCGCTCAAGCTACGTGCCGTGCAACGCTATATACTAAGCGCTCATAAAACGCTCATGCTCGGCGCATACTACGCTACAAGCTCCGGTTGAGCCCCGATCCCGTTTAACCCTTCCGCCCAACGTCGGACACATCATCTACAGATAGATCACAGATAGATCACCCAGATCATATCCTGCCGTGATGACATCTTGCGCAGGATCTGCGTGGTGCTGATCCAATCCAAGAAACCCATGTCAGATCATGTAGGTTATACAACTCCCACGCAGCAACATGAGCTAGATCATACAGATCATACAGATCATCTGCTCTGAAATATCTAGATCATACCGTGGGAATGACCTGTAGATGATCTACCTGATATGTCCGACGGGTGATTTGTTTATAATTACACACCAACATCGTTGGGTAAAATTACTTGGAATTAGTGAGGGGGGGGTGCAGTGGGCAAAGGGTTAACTCGTGCCAGGCTCATACGACGGCAAAATATCCACGCTCCCAACATGATCCGGTCTTGCAACGCCTATGATGGCTTTGTGCCACGCTCATACAACGCTCACAGATAAATATCAAACCACATGCAACGCTCGTTTGCCAAGATATTTGATATACTACAGGGATTGCCATAATATTGTGATGCATCCAACACGGATGACCAAGATATTGGAATACAAAAGGGATTGCCACGATGTTGGAATACCTACGAACGGGATTGCCCAAGATATTGGAGTACAAAAAGATTGCCAAGGTACTGGAATACAAAAAGGTATTACCACGACATCGGGCAGTTCCTCTGTAGAGGCGTCCCATCAGAAGGAGAAAAGTGGTCACTGAAACACTCCTTTCTATCGTGGCATATATCCTCGTGCTCCAATTTCTCTCCAATCTTGTCCTCTCACGGTCCGCTCATGCTCGGCTTTTATTACCCTCGTGATCCGTCCATGCTTCCCAGATTCCCCGCATGACCCCCCGCCGCCCCCAATTGCCCATTTAGAACTGCAAAATTATGTCCACGCTACTCTGGTTTGAGGCCGTCAGGGGGCATCCGGGGAATGTACATCCTGGGGTTTCCTAAGGCAGAGACGGGGTAACTGACTGTTGTGCGTGATGTTCTCAGCAGCTGGAAACCCGGGAATGTATCCCGGACATCCCCTGACTAACACAGGTTTCAAGTAGTTTGTCTTCCAAAACCGTGGGTGCGGCGGAGAAACGGGTTAATACTCCGTTTCGGGGTCGTCGGTGTCCTCCCCCTCGTCCCACTCGTCACCTCCTCCGCTCTCGTTACCATTACCATCTCCGACCCCGCCGTGCTCACCCTCGCTGCCGCCTTCTATTTCCCTTCGACGGCGTTCCCAAGCCGGGGACCCACGCCCGACGTCCCCTTCCCACCCCTCGTCCTCTTCGCCACCACCACCACCACCACCACCACCCCTACCACTACTACTACTACCACCACCACCACCCCCACCACCACCCCCACCACCACCACCACCACCACCACCACCACCACCACCACCACCACCACCACCACCACCACCACCGCCCCCATCACTCCCCTCGCTTCCTCGGTCGCCGTCCGCTCCGATCACCATACCCCCAGCATCGCCATCACTACCATCCTCCACAATCTCGACAGCGTCGACCAGATCGTCCGACTGCTGACGCCCGTGTTGAGAAACGACGTACTCTGCAAGCGCGTCAATTTCAGGCATGTCGCCCATCTCCGTCGCCCCCTGTCCCCCTTCTCTCCCTCGCGAGCCTTCCCCCTCTGGGTTAGAAACCCGTGAAGATCCTCCCGGGAGAGCGTCCCCGCGCCAGTAACGTGATCGTTCCGTACAAACACCTGACATTGCGCGGGGCCAGACGCAAGGAGGACCAAGATTAGATGCGGATCATACTCACCACTCTGTTTGGAGACTCAAGTGCCGATTGAGAAACGCCGTACCATGTCATAAGAAGAACTACGTCATTAAAATTAATATTGACGTCACTATATATATCGAGGCGTTCTACGATAGAGGTTCACCCTGACGTTTCTGGGGCTCCTCACTTGAGGAGCTCCATACCTCACCAGAAAACTGAGTTTAGCTAAAAATAATTTGACTCCCGATGAAAAATTATATGGCTCAAGAATAAATAGAAATGTAATTTTCTCGTAACACGATTGGCATCGCGACGATTTTGGGCGAAGGAGCCCCGTCGCTCAGAAACCATTACAGCGGAATTGTGATACCTCTATCGTAAAACGCGTCTATTAGTATGAATATAATTGTTATGATGCTTATTAATATCATCATTCTTGCTGTTATTAAAATAGCATTATTTTTTTTGCAATAATCAGTACTATCAACATTTATAGTATCACTGCTGTTCTGTTTACTTTTATTATTACTGTAGTATGATTCTTATCATTAGCATCATAACATTAAAATGCTATTGTTACTACTATTACTACTAATATTAACTATGGTCCCCCGTAATACTATTGTTGCGTTCTTGCCATCAGGCGATGAACAGCGTGAGCTTCAACGTTGGTCACTCACAAAGCATTCCCCGAAAAAAGAAACGGACAACCAAGGCGAAAAAGAGACACGAAAAACATGGTTGGGGGCATTCACCCTTTTAGAACCGCAGTCCCGTTTCGGGGACAAACTACTTAGAATTAGAGGGATTTGTCCCCACAATAAAAGCGCGGTGCTATCAATGCTCTTCATAAAAGGGTTGTAACCCCTCGGTCACTGAACCCCGACAGAGCGACCAAACCAATGGTTGGTAATTTTGGTGCCATCGACCACCTACAGTCGCATGCGAGAGAGTGAGCGGCCCGGCAGTACGGGTTTCGCTGTTTGATGGGCTCATGTTGCGCTCGTACCAGACGATCCCTCGCCCTGTGTGTACCCGGGTAGTACCCGGGTATCCGTCGATTGTCCTCTACGGAGCCCTCAAGACTGGGGTATACGTTGTTTTTTTTTTAATACATACTCTGCCGTCACCCTACGGACTGCAGACTACATGCCGAGAATAGGGAACAATCTTACCTGCCTTCGCACAACACGCGACACACACACGATACCCCTCTACCAGCGTAAACAAGCGGCCCTACTTCAGCATGAGCCAGGAGACAGACCAATCACAAGAAGCCCCAACCTTTCGATGTGATGTTGCTGTTCGCGGAGAGACCGGTGTGATTGCGGAAAAAGAGATCGGACACGGTGACACCATGGTTTCTCCGCGGGGTTGATATTGGATGTTTGGTGACATGATTGGACGGATATCGGTCTGCATTGTTGAATTTTTGAGAAGTTACAGCGATGTCTGTTTTGATGCCCATGTGTTTTTTTCGTTGCAGCAGTGTGGGCGAGAGCTTTCCCCCGTATTTTCTTGTTTCCTCTACTCACTGTTTCGCTGTTTCTGGGTGTGGGTTTTTGCCGTGATGATTTGTTTGATGCAAGCAATTAAATTCGAGAAGGATTTTTCCTGACGACTTGAAGAGCGAACAAAGGGTAGAAGGAAAATTATATTCTACTAGTTCTTATCCATCAACTCCCCGCACCCCACCTCTCTGCTCGATCCCACAGACAATACCCCTTCTTGCCTTATGCCTTCTCTCCTCGGCATGATTCATCGAGAGAGGGAAATCTGAACGATGCCATACCCTCCCACCTTCCGCCTCGCAACGCCGCCACTCAAACGGTAAAAGGGGAGCAAAGAGTGTATGGTAACCCGGGTTACCGGATATGCCCGGATACCCGTGTCTGCCGTACCCGTTCCGGTTCCGGCTCAACCCCTCCCCCCCCCCTCCCCCCCCCCAACCCGGTGGGGGTACCCGGTTCCAAATTTTGAGGTCAGCGCGCAACGCAACCCGACGTCGCTTTCTTTTTCTTTTTTTTTTCCTTCCTCTGGCGTATTGGTAAAAATAAAACGTAACCATTTTAGTGTTGCAGTCCCGTTTTGGGGGCAAGCCACTCAAATTTCAAGTAGTTTGTACCCAAAACGGGACTGCAACACTAAAAGGGTTAAGCTCACCACACTTCCATGTTCTCCATACAGGACCCAAGAGTCCGACACCGCAAAATAGCATGGAAGTACTGCTCTGTCAGGAAAATGTAAGGACCATGTGGGCATAAAGAAAAATTACTATTACGGGGGACCATAGTTAATAGGACCTGGGGTATACATAAAAACCTATATATTTAACTATTTCTACCAACAATACTAGGTCCTATTAACTATGGTCCCCCCCGCAATATCATACTTTCAGCCATTGAGATACCGGTATAGCGACACGCAAAAAGCGACACGTCCGGTCTTATGGACCTTCCACACCTCGGACAAATCACACAAATGAGGATATATCCATCTATCTGTCTATACATCTATCCATCTACAGATAGATCATCTAGTTCTTCGCTTGCTGTTGTGAAGGGTTGTGCGGGACCTGCAGCACACAGATCCAATTCTGGAATCTTGCCTAGATCATGCAGATGACACGGCCCCCACGGGACATGCCAAGCAAGGCAAAACACGCGATGTCAAGGGTGTCCGGGTCGAGTGTTCCACACTAAAACCTAGTAGTTTGGTGTCAGTCACGGCATGTCAAGGCACAGCTGCTGTCTGTCCAGGGTTGAAAGCCCTGTCTCCCGACGTCTTTGCCGGCAAGATGAGCTAGATCATACAGATCATGCAGATCATACAGACCAATACTCCCTGAAAGATCAAGGTCAATAAGTGGGAAGAGACGATGTATCCGAGGTGTGCACGTTTTTCCTCTCAATTCAGAAAAAGAGGATACCCTTCCAAACGGCCATTACAATCTCGAACGGAGCGGCAGTCTACATACAGGGAAATATATACGGCTTTGTGTCTACCGCAGGTCCTATTTAATATGCCCCCCCGTAGTAGCCGTCCCTCTATAGTGCCGGTTGTTCGCTATACATATGACGGGGGACAATACGTATTAATAGTAAATAGGACCTACTATTGTTAGTAAAAATAGCGATATATGTAGGTTTTTGTGTGTAACGTAGTTCCTATTTAATATGGCCCCCCGTAATCTCATGATACCGGTGAATCGCTTGGAACAGATGGGGTCGACTAGTAGGGCATGCGGCAGTGTACGGAGTAGGGCCGGCGCATACCGGCACTCTAGACTATAAAAGGGCCACTACTCCGGGTGACCATATTAAATAGGACCTACGGTACACACAAAAACCTGTATATTTCACAATTTTTACCAACAATATTTATTCCTATTTACTATGGCCCCCCGTTATATTAGTGCTGTACACTGAAAAAAACATCATACGGTGCATCGAGTGTCCAGCATTTCGAAAGATCTTTGAAAAAAACGTAAAAATTTCGACCCGGCAGGAGGGCAACCCGCAGTTACACGAGCAGTATCATGCTTCGAGCGGAAAAGCGTTGAAAAACCTTCCAGCTCTTGTACCAGTAATACTCATCGAATGTATGGTTTTCCTTGTTCTCCTCTTTTTCTTGAAAAAAACAAAAAAGAGACAAAAAAAAAAAAAAAAAAAAGAGATACCCAAAAAAAAAAAAAAGAGCCCCTGAATCAAGAAATTCAAAAGAGGGCAAAACTTCATGAAAAAATATTGCAGATCTTCCTACAACAATATCAGGTTCACCTCAGATCAGGAAACTAACAACCAAACCACAAAAACAATCAAGAAAATCAATAAAGTTGGGACAAAACGCACTCTCCGATAATATGGGCTCCAAGATGGACTTACGACGTAAGTTCATGTGTAATCAATTCACGTTTTTTTTTTTTTCTTTGTCATCGAGGAGACGATATCCAGACAACGGTGCAAAACACTTGCTCAACCTTTGTCCGCTTCGAAGGAGCGGGCGGCTCGGCTACTCCTCCCGTGGCCGCTGTCGCGACGAAACTCTCATCCTCTCACCGCCCCTCCCCTCGAACAGCCTGCTCCTCTTCTCCGCCTGGGCTTCGCCCTCTTCTCCGCGGTCGTCCCCTTCCCCCACGCCGTCGTCGCCGTCATCATCATCGTGGTCGTCGTTCCGCGATCGCTTCCGACTCTCCTCTCGAAGGCTGTCACCGTGCCCCGCCGCCTGTGCGCCCGCGATGCGTTAGGAAAACCGACCAACCAACCAGGGACCAAAGGGGGAGGGGCAGGAAGGAGTGACGGGGGGGGGAGGGGGGGGAGTGGGAAGGAGGGAAGGAGGGGGGGGGGTGGGGGGGGTGCTCATGTTACGCATGGCAGTAGCCGTATGGCCATACTCCCTCGCATCTCTAAAAGGAGGCGACGGAGCGAGTCAGTTTTTTTTTAATCGAACCAGGCAGAGATTGCTTGCACCGAGCGGAGGAGGGGGAGGGCGGCGGTAGAGGGCGGCGGTAGAGGGGGGGGGGAGGGGGGGGGGGGGGGGGGGTGAGAGATGGTGGCGGGCGGAAGCTGGGGGATATTATGCCTGTCGTGAAACCTCGGGCGTGTCGTAGGGGGGGTGGGGGGGGTGTACTCATGTCGTGGAAGGCCGTAGTCGTGTGACCATAGGTCCTCGTATCCTTACAATGCCGGGACGAGCGGATCGGGGTTTCACCGTAAAGGGCAGACACTGCTTGCAGCAAGCTCCACGCGCTGTGAGGAGGTGTTGGGCGAGTCGCAGGAAGGGTGAGCCGCATCCTACTACTACTCGTCAGAACCGCTTGTGAGACGAGCTTTCGTGCATGTGGACGGCAGCGTCGAATTCACGGTATGGCGCAGAGGGGCTAGTACATAAGTGTCGTGGCAACGCGGAACTCTTCATGTGCCCGTAGAGATTGATACCATTTTACTACCTGGCACACAGCCAAAGACAGCCGCCCGTTCAAGCAGAGCATAGGGATCGCGTGCGCTACTGCCGCATGAACAGCACCAGCACGCACCGCGGGGCAGTGAAGTTGCTCCCCGGCTTACACGCCACTCTTTCGCCGCCTCGGATTGGGGGGGTGGCAAGGGCAACGAGACAGGATACATGAGTATCTCCCAAGTATCACGCACCGCTTGCCGATACGATTGTCGACGAAAACCTCGATCCCACAGCTCGTGTTTCTGTTCGTTGTCCAATAAACACATGCTATTAAGAGTGGGTGTCGTGTCGTGAGATTGAGTTCCAGCTTTCAGCAGAGTCCGAAAAGCAACACGCTTCCATCACAAGCACTGCCACCGGTTCCAGGTGCTCGTACATTTTTAGAGTAGAACGTCTTATCACATTTCTCTGAGATACGCGAAAAGACGGGCGGGATGGGATAGGGTTCCTGCACCCAAGCCCCACCGCCACCGATCAGTATCGTAGTGGTACCACGGGTTTTCCCATTATCTGACGCTAAGCCCTGACAACAAACAACGACAAACAAAAAGCTTGCAGTAAATTCCGCTCAGAAAAGAACGTTGCTTTTCGTGTTTTCTCGCCCATCCTGTATGTAGACTTTAGAGTATCTACGAGAATTTTGAGGTAAAATCGTGGCGGATGGGGGGCGGACGAGAATTTCGGTGAAAACCATGCGAAATTCGCTAAAAACACGCAGAAAACGTAGAAACAATTCGCTTGTTGTGCCGAAAGTCTATCCCTGACAGTGCGCCACCCTTCTCTGCATGGAGTTCCTCGACACTGGAGTGGCGTGCAGTGCGCACGCATCACCGACATGGTTGAGCCCAGACATCAAACGAGCCGCCCTGCTGTTCATCTACACCGCCGAAAAAAAGTGCACCCCGGAGACGTCGCCAGGGGGTGTGGCGGCAGGGTCCCCCTCGGGCAAAGAGAGAGGCGCCAACCGCGGTGTCGGCGGTTGTGGCGCGAGGACGCTGTGGAAGATTGCTACTGGTGGCTCGCCTGCATCCTCAGACGAATCGTTGCGTCAACAGTATCTACAGAGGGTGGTTGCGTTGTACTGTTTTATAGATGCTGGCAATACAACCGATCGTTTGAGGATGCAGGCGAGTAAATAAGCATCACCCTTCCGGTGATTCGCCCGCATATCCTCAAACGAACCGTTGTATTAGTACCAGTAGTATCTAGTACAACACAACCACCCTCCGTAGATGCTAATAATACAACGATTCGTTCGAGGGTGCAGGCGAGTCACCGGACAACACGAGCCGCAAGTCGTGGATTGGACTTGGCGGCGAAGCCGACAGCTCGCGCTGTCCGGTGACTCGCCCGCATATCCTCAAACGAATAGTCGTCGTAAAAAAATATCTTCCGCGGCATCCTCGCCACGACGGCCGCAGCCGCCGCTACCGCGACTCTCTTGAGGAGGGCCCTACCTCCACACCCTGGCGGCGTGTACGGATGGAACATATAACGCCGCAAAAAAAAAAAAAAAAAAAAAAGTTGCCAGTTCTTATAACCCCTGTATCATATAGGGCCGCACTCCCTGTTGGGGGGGAGAAATGGTTGAAATTACAGTCAGGTTTTTTCTCTCTCTCATAGAATGTGTATGTCTTGCCCGTCGTATCCAGTACGATGGCATGCCATTGCGTTGTATGTTCTGCATAAAAATGTACCCTCTCTGGATGTGGCGAAGTCTTTTCACCTCAGAGCTTAAACCTGTCTAGGATTGAAGAATCTACACGGAACGGACGCTGGTTGTCCTGGAACGTCGGTGCGTAGAAATAACGGTTTGCTGTGAAGAACACACACACGGTTCAGTCCCATGGAAGACAAATAACGCGCTCTTGAGCCGACAGAATTTTCCGGGGGTGACTTTCCGGGCTCCTCGGCTGTGGATGGAACTACCTGCTACCCAGGTATATTTTTGACTCAATGAAAAACAAAAAAATAAAAAGTGCCGTTAAGAGTCTTGATGAGTTGGCACAGCGAAGGGTGCGATCGTTTCTCGGGCGGATGATTTCCCCCAGGACGGGAATGGCTGCCATCACCGAAAAAAAAAAAAAAAAAAAGTGTTTTCGGAAAAAAATGGTCCAGAGAGAGAGAGCCTTCCCAAAATATGCTCTAGTGTTCGACTTCTTTGACGCCCTTGTCGCTGTTAACCCTTTTAGAACCGCAGTCCCGTTCTGGGGACTAAACCACTCAAATTATCTAGTAGTTTGTCCCCAAAACGGGGCTGCGGTTCCAACGGGGTTAAGAGAAAACTAGCGCTGAAAATAAACAAATCGCAGCACCCCGGTACGAATTCAACGCTCTTCACTCTTCGCGGTACTCTTGTAAGCCTTAGGATGGTGCTCTATCTGTCCAGGAGAGCAAGACCAGCAAAAAAACACACACACCCACGATCCATTTCCGCGACCTACAGTAGTTAGGGGGGGGGGAGGGAGAGGGGGTGTACTGGGGAGGGAGAGGGAAGGGGGGGGGGAAGTGGGGGGTACTCATGCGTTGCTTGCTTTAGTGACTTGAACATTGATCACGCATCCTTTTCGAGACGGACGGGGAGAGGGTGTGTGTGGTTATACGTATTATATACTGTAATCGAAACTAAAAAAAAAAAAAAAAAAATGGAAAAAAACGCTTTCCGGACATCCTTCCAGAAATCCCCCCCCCCCCCCCCCCAAGTGATCTGTTTTCCAATTCGTACGTATGATATGATGTATACCTCGAGGTATCAGCTTTCAGGATTGTGGTTGTCCTTTTTTTCTTTCCTTTTTTCGTTGTGCGACCCTGATCGGTCTCAGCGTACACCTCTGTCCAAGGTCGGGTGCCGGGTGAGGGATCGAGCTCCTGTACTATATATATATATAACCTAGCGAAGAGCCTCAAGAAAAAAATCAGGATTCTACGCTGATCGTGACCCGACCCGACCCGACCCGCGGGCCCGGTCAGGGGGTCTTCATATCACGGGTCGGGTCGGGCCAGGCTGGGTCGGGTCGGGTCAAATCAGGACGTATTCAAAATGTAACGGGTCGGGTGGGAGTCGGGTTAGGTGACCCGACCCGATCTAACACGCTAGGTTCGACCCGACCAATGAACAGCCCTCGGGAACTTAATCCCTTTAGAACCGCAGTCCCGTTTCGGGGACAAACTACTTCAAAAATTGAGTGGTTTGCCCCCAGAACGGGACTGCGGTTCTGAAAGTGTTGAACCCTTTCAAGGCAAAAGTGCAGTCCGGTTTTGGGTACAAACCAGTCAAGAATTAAAAGCAGTTTTTCCCCAAAATGGGGCTTCACTGTTTGCCCTGAAAGGGTTACTAGCCCTGTTAGGAGTAGGACTGCAGTCTTGTTTTGGGGACAAACCGGTCAAGTCCCGAGTAGTGTGTCCCCAAAACGGGGCTGCGGTCCTTAAGGGGTCAACTTAAGTGTTACCTCTACCCTGCGAGCACACGCGTCAACCATTGTTACCCCTTCACAAAAAAGACAAAACAACAAAACAAACAAAAAAGGCTCGCATTCTTGTGCCTGTGGCCTGAATGAGGTGCGCTTAAACTTGCCGAGTGGGAGGCTAAGCATATAGCCTACCGACTACATAAAGTTCTTACCCTAGCAATGGGTTCCGTGTTCCTCAAGCTCTCAACCAGGTGTGAGTATAAATAGTGTCTTGCCGAATAGCATTTTTTTCGAAATTGTCCGTCCTCTCTTTTTTTCCATCAAAAAGAGGAAAAACAGACAGGAACAGAATCCTCCCGCTCACCGTTTTTTATCGATCGAAATACCAGAGAAAGCCAAAAAAAGAGGGTAACAAGTTTCGATCGACAGTCCAGACGGTAGGTACAAGCAGTAGTGCCTCCGAAACACGAAAAACAACAGCCGCAAACAGAAAATACAAATAAAAAGCAGAGATGACAACAAAAAGAAAAGAAAAAAACGACACCTGTCAGCGACCACAGAAACAATAACAAGCTACTCGTACGAGGAAAAATGAAAGCTATTCAACAGGAGCGAGCAAGCAAAAACTAAAAATATGCGAGTGGGACCAAGAGCGCGAGGAAGAAAAACACCCAGCAAGCCAGGAGGCCAAGCACACAAGCACGCCAACAACTATTAATACTCGACCGACAAAAAAACGACAGCTTAGAGAACAACCAACCAACCAGAAAGGATAAATAAGCAGACGCAGTAACAATTCAACCACCTAGCTGACTAACCAGCCAATCGGCCAGCCAGCAAACGAAAAGAAGAAGAAAACCACGGAGCCAACCACCGGCAAACAACCAACAAGCCAACCAACCAACCAATCATACAATCACCCAACCAGCAGAAAAACAACCAACTAATCAACCACTCATTCACTTGTTCAACCAACTCACCAACCAACCGAGAAAAAAACACCCCATGATTTAACCAACTAACCGACTAATCATTCACCTAGTCAACCAACTAACAAACCAAACTACTTACCTACCGACAAACCACCGAACCAACCCACCGACCAATAACTCAGACAAGCGAACAACCATCAAACCAACAACGGAAAACAACAAATATAACAAACCCCGGAAGCAACGACCGTCAACCAGAAAAAACAAGCAACCATTTCAACCGATTAATCGACCAGCCAACCGAAAAAGAAAAAAAAAACAAACAAGACGAAAAAAAACACGCAGGCAACCACGACCCACCACACAACCAACCTACCAACAACACAACCAACCCAACAAGGGTTCACGGAACAACTAAAACTCGATGCCTCACCTTTCTTTTCACCGAAGTCGCAGACAGGGGCGGAGCAATACTAGAATCAAGATATAAAAAAAATTAAAAAAAATGAAGAAAAAAAATGAAGAAAAAAAATGAAAAAATAAAAACATAATCTGACGAAACTCCCAACCCGCCGGTACGTGTAATAGTTTGTTGAGTGGCGAGTGTGGGCTGTGCCCCCTCTATTTATTCGGGCACCCCCGGTTGACCAATCAAATCAACAAACCAACCAACCAACCAACCGACAACGGCTTGCACACGTTCCCCACACACATCCCCCACACACTTACCCTAGCCAACCCCCAGCTAATCAAGCACCAAAGATACATGCTTACCCGAGTGAGTTCTTCCATCTCCCTCCGGATCTGTTCCGTCGTCATCACCTCAGTGTCCGCATCTGAATAGCACCGCATAAACCGACGGCAACGACCGACCGCGCGAAGCAACTATTACGTGGGACCGCAGTAAATAGGACCAAATATTGTTAGTAAAAATAGGGAAATGTATAGGTTTTCGTGTTACCGTAGGTCCCATCTACTATGGTATCTCGTAATAGGTCCGTGGCCCCTCCATGGTGTAGCGGGAGAGAGCAGGGGGGGCGGGGGGGGGGGGGGCGGAGTAGGCGTGCTTTTTCCGGGGATGGCCCGTTTGTGTCCCCTGGTTGGGTTTCCCGTGGTTTCGGTAAGCTTTTACTCGGGAATGGGTCACTGGTGTCCCCTGGTTGGTCGCACACACATAAATCGCGGGGACTCGCACGCACAAGAGCCAAGTAGTCGCGGGCACAACGCATCTAAACAACACACACATAAACACAGACGTAAACCGGTTGACACAAACGCACACGCAGGCGGTACACAGGAGGACATGGCACACGGCAGGTGCGGGGGGGTCAACGGCAACAGCACCGCAGCACTGCGGCAAGGCGTGCCGGGGTAGGTCGGAAAGGAGGGAGGGAGGGAGGGAGGGGAGGGGCGGGGGGGGGGGGGGGGGGAGGGTGTGCTCATGCCATGGGTCACAGCCGACCGATTCGTAGACACATGATAAGTATACTCTTGGTCATTGCAAGGCCAAGGGCAAACCAAACACAACATCGCCAGAAACCAGCTTCGCCGCAACAACTGCCAATCAGACGGTACCGGCTACACCACGTATCACGCACAAACAAACCCTAACCCCCCCTCCCGCGCCCCTCCCATCCACCCCTCCATCCCCCCCACCACCGACCCCCGCCCACACCACCGCCGCAGCTCTCCATCCCTGGAGTGGCGGCTTATCCTGTGCTCGGACGAAGGCTTGATAACACACAAATCACTGAAAACAAATTCCCCAAGCGCCAAAATCAGCGACATGTACGCCCGGCTCCCCCACCCTAGCCCCCCCCAACGCCCCACTACACACCCCATCGAACACCCCTCGCCCCCCGCCCCCCAATAGCGTACCTCCCCCTCCCGCCCCCCCGCCCCCCCTCAGGTCAGCTGTCAACCCCCCAAAACAAACACCTTACCCGCCCGCGCCCCTCCCCCTCCCCCCCCCCCACGCCCTCACCGTCACCCCCACCTCAACTCCCACCCCCACCCCCAACCCCTCCCCCCAACCCCCCCCTCCTTACCCGTACACGAATCACTAACCCCCATCCCCGTCTCGAAACTCCACCCCTACTCAAGCGACGCCTGCTGCTAAAACCACGCCTGCTTACCAACCGCCGTGTACTCTTCGTTGGGCGACGACACCCCGGCGTCATCCCCGCTAGCTCCGCCGCCGCCACCGCCGCTACCCCCGCCTCCCGCAAACTCTCCCCCCTCCTCTTCCCCCCCGTCCTCGACCTTCTCCCCTCCTTTCCCTTCCTCCTTCTCTGCCTCTTGGTCTTCCTCCTCTTCCTCGAGCCGAGCTCCCAGGCCGAAGTCGAGGCGTGGGAAAGTGCTGTCCGTGTCATCTCTATCTTCCTCGTCGTCTGACTCTTCGCCGTCTACTTTTTCGGCTTCGAGTCGAACTGCAGCGTTGGGTTCGGACGATGACAGTGGCCCCACGTCCTCCTCCCCCCCCTCCTCCTCCTCGTCCTCCTCCTCCTCCTGCTGCTGCTGCTGCTCCTCCTGCTTTTCTTCGGAGAGGTCTTCGAGTGGTGGTCTGATGTTGTTGTTGTTGCCGCTGTTGTTGGTGTCGGTCTTGCTGCTCGAACTGTCCTTGACCTCGCCGCTGTTACGATCGCCGAGTCTGCTGCTGGTGGCGCCACTGTTGCCGCCGCCACAGCCAACTCCAGCAGGATGTCCGTTCTCAACATTCTTCGTCGGCTCTTGCCCTGTCTTCTCCCGCTCACCAACTCCCTCCACCCTTTCCCCTACCCTCTCCTCCTCCTCCTCCTCCTCCCCCTTCCCCCCCCCATCCTCCTCTTCATCATTGTCTTCCTGGGTGTTATGGAGCTCCTCGTCCGTCTCCTCCTCATCTCGGATATCGTCGTCCTTCCTCCCTTCCTCGCCCCCTCCTTCCGCACCCCACCCCCGCTCCCCACCTCCATGACTCCCGCCAACCCCCGCAGCCACCGCCATCACCGCCGTTTCACCGACCCCTCCAAGTTCTCCACGCCCGCCTTCCCCCCCCTCCCCCCTCCTGTCGACATCCGTTTCGCTAGGAACTCGATCATCCTCCTTCTCGGCCAACCCGTTCGCGGTTAAGTCGATTTTTGCCGCGGCCTGCGCCCCACCCTTGCACGCCGCGGTGGGCCCAGAGCTCAGCTGGGTCGCCCCTACCAGTCCGCCCCCCTCCTCCTCCTCCTCCTCCTCCTCCTCCTCCTCCTCCTCCTCCTCCTCCTCTTCTTCCTGCCTCTCCTGCTCCATCGCCTCTTCTTTCATGCTGCCAGCCAAGGAAAGTACCGGGTCGCGGGGGTTCTCTGTCGACTGAGCGCTTCCGTGTCCGACTGCGCTCTCGCCAAGCATAGAACCAGCTGCAGAGGAGGGGGGAAAGAGGGCGGGGGGGGGGGGGGGGGGGGGAGGGGCGGGTGAATGGACTATAGTTGCTGCAAGGCAAATATGGGTACGTTTCAATTGACGCTGTTTCGTTCCGTCGGCATGTCAGCGACGATTGCCCCTCCCCTCCCTTCCCCCCCCCCCCCCGCCTCCCTACTCTTCAAATCCCAACATCTCCCCTTCAAAACCGCCGCCCCTATCATACCACCTCCTCCCCTACGCCCACCCCGCCCTACCATGCCAGCCCATCCCCTACCCCCTCCCCACCACCCCTTCCTTCCACTACGCCACCTCCACTATGCCCCCTCACCCACTACCCCCCCGCGCCCCCACCCCATCCTGCACCCAATCAACCCCTACCCACGGTCCGCCAACCCCACCCCTCCCAACCCCCCGCACAATTGAACCCCTTCCCCCCCTCCTACTCCCGCCTACCCCAACCCTCCACCCTCCAACCCGCAAGTCTCCCCACCTCCCGACCCCCCACACCACATGATCCACTGTGCGCACCATCAGCTAAACCCGACGTGCTCCGTCCCGGCAGTGTAGGTATGCGAGAGTCTATGGTAGTACGACTAAGGCCATGCAGGACGTCAGTACACCCCCCTCCCCTGCTACCCCCGCCTCCCCAATCTCAAGACCCCCTGACCTCCCAGTCCCGGTCAGCTCTATAACCCCCCGTACGCAAAGGCGCCATGTATGTACGTACTGCTGCTGGAGACCGGTCTGTTTTGGGCGCGACGAGGTGTCTTCGGGCCTCGCTACTGTTCGGGCCTTAAGGTGCTGCTTTTCGTGTCAAAGGGGGATCAGTCGAGGGGGTAAGCCGCGGTCGCCTACCATATACACGTACGAGTACCAGTATGTCCAAACTATGTTGCGACCGACTGCATAATACTACCAATCAAAAACGGTCCTAACACGTCGGCACAGGGTGGAGTGTAACGTTATGTCCCAGAACATAGTCTCATTTTGCACTCTGATATAAACATCAAACGGAGCGTATATTCATGGCCAGAAGTGGTGGCGAATATTTCCCGTAGAAGTCCGGCCTCCCTGGCTATCTAGAACCACGTACCCTCCCCCCCCCCCCCGCCCCCCTCCCCTCCTCCCCTACCCCATGTAGGGATGCGAGGGTCAATGGTCATACGACTAAGGCCATGCATCATATCGAGTACCCCCCCCTCTGCACTACGGCCATGCATGAGATCGATTACATATCTCCTATCGATTACCCCCTCTGCACTACCCCGCGCCCTCCACTACTCCTCCTCCTACACATCACCCCAACCCTCGACAGCCCGAGGGGGAGTGGCTTACTCGTGACCTCTACGTACAGTGGGGTAGCCACGTTTGACACCATCCCCCAACCATTAGGGGGGGGCGTAGTAAATAGGACCAAATATTGTTAGTAAAAATAGGGAAATATAGAGGTTTTTGTGCCCACCGTAGGTCCTATTTACTATGGTTCACCGTGATAACCAACACACGTGGCTTTATCTATAACCCCATGTCTCTAGGTATGATAGTTCACCAATACCGGGGACCATAGTCAATAGGACCTATGGTATACATAAAAACCTACTGGTATATATTTAACCATTTTTACTCAACAATATTTGGTGTTACTAACAATGGTCCCCCGTAATACTGGACATAAATACTAATTCCAAGTATTGTTCCACGTGACAAGCCGGCTTGCCTGGTATCATCTCCCAAGGAGTGTGGAAACGGGTGGTCCTTCACCCTTCTAGAACTGCGTCCCCATTTTGGGGGCAAACCACTCAAATTCCAAGCAGTTTCTCCCCAAAACGGAACTGCAGTGTTGAAAGTGTTACTAAAGTGTGTACGCCAGTCTCTTATGTACTGCACCCGCCACTCCTCAACACCCCAAAGCAACGAACCCCCCGGCACCATCCGCCAACTCGAACTCCCTCACGGTACCCCCCCCCTCACCTCCCCCGCCTGCCTGGCTGTCTAGAAGCACGTAGCCTCCCGGCACTTCAAGGTGTTGCAGCAATGCCTCCATACCATCGGTCATCACTACCGCCAGGTCCCGCGCCGCTCGCTTCGCGTTCTGTTGCGGTTTTGTGTTTTACGCGGGGTGTAAAATTTTGGCGCGGAAGGAGTTGGCACCAAAAACAAAAAGAAAGTTGAATCGGAAAAAGAACGGCAATTGGCAAAAAGTATGTACACATTTGTGGCGGCAAGTACGCGGCAGAGTAAGAAATGGTTGGCGAAAACAAAACGGCAGAAAAATACGAAGCTGGCAGATGAAAAATTGGCAGAATGTCCCCGGTGGCTTGGTAGGTGGTCCGCGTGCCTATCAACATCAATTTCGTGGGTTCTTGTCTCACCGAGTGCATGCTCGTAGGGACTTTTTCTTGCATAAAAAAAAATGATTGGCGGAAAGCGCGAGAGCGTGAGTTAGCTACATTCGATGAAAATCGACGAGCAGTGGGAATGCTGAACCCTATGCGCGACAAAAAGAAAAGGCGCGTACCGGGGGTGAGACAGGACGACACCTGTGACCACGGCTTGTCCAGAAGATCGCTGAGGGTAAAACCTCGTACGAGTTAGGCTGGAAGGTAAAATGCCGACAAAAAAAAAAAAAGGATACCTGATACGATTGTGTGCAGCTGAAAAAAAAACGAAAGCCCCCCAGCAGTAGACCATTCGAAGCCTGTACTGCCCGAAAAAACGGAAGGTGTAACGACCGGCGAAAGCAAAAACCGGTACATGTATACTTGGCGGAACAGTTACCGGCTTGGCAGAGAAACGATTGGCGAATCCATGCCGGGCCGATCGAACGACTTCGTTGGCGCTACAGATCGGGTGGAGTGAGTGAGTTCGCTGACTGTTTCCCAGGGTGGAATGTGGCGGGAGGGGGGTAGTTCGAGAAGTGCAGGGGTCGTAGTCGCACCAGGCGAACGTGTTGGTATTGAGCGCTCCTGATAGCAGTACGACTTGGCGCAGTTACCACCATGAGTACCAACAAGAACGCCAACAAGAACATCCAAACCCAACAGCACCAACACCAACGCTAGCCGTGCTTTGGGATAAATACGCACGTATGTGCAAATATCCACCTCCCTGATCAGGTAAATATCAACCACTACGGTCGTTCATATACATATACGTGCGTACATGTACAGTCCGCGCTTCCCTGGTCAAAAGCCACTTTGTTCATGTGACACCCTCATACATTGTGTACTCGTGCACGTCGGCGCTCGAATCAAAAATCCGCATGCTTATTTGTGGATCGCAAGGTCCAAAGAGGAAAAATATGCCGCACGGGACTGTCGAAAACATTAGAGCCTGCGATAAAGGCATTACATCCTTAACAAAGCACACGCCCCGTGAGGCAAGGCCAGAGCAAGGCCGAGGCCGCCCCTGGGCACTGCTTAAGCGCGTTCCTGATAGCAATACCACTTGCCGCAGTTCCAACACCCCCATCACCAACACCACCAGCACCAGCACCCCCACCCCCACCCCCACCACCCCCACCACCAACACCAACACCACCAACAACATCAACACCAACACCAACACCAACACCAACACCAACAACACCAACACCAACACCAACACTCCCACCACCAACACCAACACCAACACCAACACCAACAACAACAACACCAACACCAACACCAACAACACCAACGCCAACACCAACACCAACAACACCAACAACACCAACAACACCAACACCAACACCAACACTACCACCATCAACACCAACACCAACACTACCACTCACGGCAGCGAACAACACACAATACCCGTCGTATCATCGCACTGCCGTCAGCACCTGCACCATCCCACCATTCCACAGCTCGAGCAGACCATCGATTCCCACTCTATGGTCAAGATGCTGTAGTTCGGGGCGTAAACATTCCCGATCTGTACCGCACGATCCAGCTCATGCTGCTGCCGGGTGGGAGCCGTACAGCCTGCACCATCTGGGATATGTTTCCTGGGTCGGATCTGTCCTACAGGTGTACAGATCCCGCACAGCCTATCCTAACGGCGGGTTAGGATCTAGATGATCTACAGTACACAGATAGATCAGATAGATAGATCATCGTCTACCCATCCAACACGTGGAGGATTTCCCCCCCTCCCACCTCTATAGTGCTGCCCATGATGAATGCCTCCCCCTTGACGCTGTCCTTCCTGTCCCTGCACCGCGCGAGCTCGCTCTTAGCTTCAGAAAACTGTCACAAAGCGCCAAAACAAATCACGAGAGCAAAAAAAAAAACGGCCGAGGAAAGGCACCAAACACGAGATTACTTCGTAGCCCAAGCGGGACTTCAGAGGGAGAAACTGATGGCAAAACGCGTGCTGCGATAGGTGTAGCAGAACCTACTGGTCAAATCATTAAAAGGCTGACGGGCGAATCCCCCCAGAGAAGGAGTTACCTGCCCAATATTCTCGGAATCCCGCTAGCACGGGGCATGCCAAGAGGTTGGTTGGAATCGACCCGGCTAGGTGCCATGTGATCTGCTGCCTACAAAAGAAAATGACCCAACCCATGGAACCTTCGTAAGAGGAGTAGCTCAACCCCCGACCCCCGAGAATAATTTGATTGAAGGTGGCGTTTTGGCCTCTTTTTCGTCACGAGCCTTAGGAGGATCCTTCAAGCTCCGTAGTTTCGGGTAATATATACCTGGTATATTTTATTTTATTTTATTTTCTCATCCCATTCATTATCTTCGCACATCTTCTTCTCTCTCTCCATCCAACTCGTAACTCAGATCCGGGGTCACATAGCAGGCTCTTCTACCCCCTTCCCGCTACGGTACGTGCCTTCATTTTTATCGCGAGAAGATTCAGCCTTTTCTTCCCTCGTCGACTCGCATCGAATTGTGCCTACCCACGCTGCAAGGCGCTCTCAACAATATACATATATATATATATACCAGTTAGGAAACAGACCACACGAAACCCAACAAGAACAATGGTTTTCGACGAAAACATTTGCAAGCATCCTATCACGGGGGGGGGGGGGGGGCATAGTAATACATAGCTGGTAACCGGTGGCAATATTTAATATAGTCATCAGAACACCACGATGGACCCCGAAACCGTATACCACCGTGTCCCCAAATGTTAGGGCTGTTTATATACTACTATTCAATCAAAACGGTCCTAATACAGAGGGACAAGAGTGCAGTAGCTTCCCGCTACCTTTACACGTCACATTCGGCTATGGCTACCAAGACCCCTCGTATTAAATGTTTTACACCAGCAGCAGTCGTTAAATACCGAGCCCCAGTGTGAGACTTGGGGGCGGGGAGGGGAGAACGACGACAACAGACGATGGCCATGACAGCATCGGTGACACAAACCACTTCTAGGACAGACAAGGGTCGGGAAAAAATAGTGAACGGGGGGTCGGGGGGGGGGGGGGGACGACGATAACGAAGACGACGACGCCAGTAAATGATCATCACGACAGCATTGGTGACACGAACCACTGCTGGGGCAAGTAAGGGGTGGAAACGAGTAGTCAGAATCGTAAAGCAAGGAGTCGCACAACGTGCGATGGATCACCGAATCTCCGCTGCATGATTCAAACCTTTCATGACAAACATGTTCCCGATTTGCACCATTAACATCTATCACGGGGGACCATATTAAATAGGACCTACGGTAGAGACTAAAACCACTATATTTCCCTATTTTTACTATCAATACTTGGTTCTTTTTACTATGGTCCGCCGTAATAGCTCATGTTGACGGGTGGGAGCCGAATAAATCTGCACTATCAATACCTGGTACCTGGTATCTATTATCCTGGATTGCACCTGCACCACCCGGTATTTTATACTTGCACGAGAGGCGGAGAAATTGCACGTACGTGCTCAGAGTTGCACGTAACTTCAATACGGTCGCATGTAAAGCAGGAGTTGTTGTAGATAAGTATGGCCTACATGGTACCAAATGGGATCGGGGTGCCAGGTGGGCCTCCGGCGGCTCCTATGGATGGCTGACTACATTTCTGCACCATCATGTGTGAGCAGGGTGCCAAACGAGATGAGCCCATGCCGGGATCACAGTACCAAATAGGTACAGTGTCCGAGGTGATATAAAAAAATGCGCGCAAATCTAAGAACCTTGCGCGCATAATACGACCCGAAATGTATCCGCGGGTGCTGCACAACATTCCATAACTGCATATAATATCACATACCCGGTACACATATTTATTTATTTATTTGTTGTTTTCCAAATATAGACACACCCACTCCTCGAATTTCTGGAGCTTCAGATTGTGTCTTTCTCATGCGCGAACGGTGTTTCCTGCATGAGGCCAGTTAAACCCCGCAGTACGCGCGACAAAAACACACACACACAGCTCGCGAATATGAGCTTTGACGAAATCCTCGTTATCACAGCTGTTGTTTTTCATTTTTACAAATATGTGCATGATCTACAGCAGTAGCTTCTCTGCTTGTAGATCGTCATCTGTCCGCATGCGTGCAGCACCATATCATGCTCTCCGTCCTGATGTTGTGCGCTCGCACTGCTCTTATATGTGCATACAGACCACTTCAGGCGAGAAAGTAACGACCGTCTGTGCGGAGGACTGGGCCGCACGTGTGCGTCGTGGACCCCGTGACACGCATGCATGGATGAAACAAGAACGGGTCAACATCCTGCCCGCCGAGGTCTCGGGCCGCAAACGATCCTGCGTCATGGAACAGGGTTAACCGGTCGCCGGGTCCAAGCGTATGTTCTCCCGCACCGGCCCGATTACGGTTCTTCCGCGACCCTACGGGTGTCAGAACACGTAGCCTTTCTACTACAGCTGTAGCATCTTCTTGGCTTCTACGCTATTAATAGTGGGATTATGATCGTGTCCGCAGACTGCCCCAAAAAAAGAAATTACAACCTCCTCCGACCGATATGGGTTGTGTGAGTGGTTTTTCTCTGAGGGCACCTTCCAACACATTCGAGAAACTGGTTGAGGGTCACTCTGTACAAGACAGCTAGAAATAGAACTAACCCAAATCCTTAGCCAAAAGGGTGTTAGTCAAGATTTTGGTTGGGTTGGGTTTCTTGCAGTCTGTCTCTTACTGGTAAAACAATAGAAATCCCAACCCACGAAAAAATTACAAGTAGTGCTGTGGAAGAAGGTGACCAAAGATGACGTGTTCAACCCCACGTATTCCTGGGTTGGGTAACTATGGTCGGTTGGACAGCAAATATGGCAACTTATGATTGACCTGCTCGACCAATCAGCTCCTCATCTTTGTCGGTTTCAAATAATATATATATATATATATATTCCAACCCAACTGGACTATCGAACAGCCCCAGTCAGAGATGCTGCCCTCGTGTCGTACACAGAGTACCTCAACCATTTTATCGACCATGGGGTAACGCCTCTTCGTACCGCTCTCACTTTCCTCACGCCTTATCTATTACCAGGTATGCAATCCACCTGGGGCAAGAGGGGTTGAACGAAAAAAAAAAAAGACAAGAAAAAATACAGCAACCGAACAATAGCCCCATGCCGGCATTTTCGATGTCACAATCCTCTCGTCTCTACCACATGTAGGCCTCATCGGTCCTTACATATCCGCCCAGAGTGGTATACTATACCTGGTACGTTAGTAGACGGATGACAAAACCGCACTTCGCACTCCTGGGATAGCAAATCGTGCGAGTAGCTGGGTCTGAAAAAGGTTGGGGAATAGATGAATGGGGTGGGGTTCGGATTGGGACTACAGTAGGTCCAAGGCAGAACAAAAAAACAACCAACCACGACTGGGACCTCGTGACGGAACAGCAAGAAAACAACCAATCACGACTGGGCCCTCGTGCTGCAAGAGCAACGAGAAGACCCATCAAACAACACCCACACCAACATAGGCAACCACAAAATTACAACATCGACTGTCAGCAACACCAGCGCCGTCACCCCGTCACGAGCATCAACAACAATGAGGGGCGCTTACCACTTATTCGATAAATGATTGACGCGCACTGTGTACGAGACCAAGAGAACATACCTGGTATAACCCTAAGGCCGTCCGACCAACCCTAGCCCTGACCCAGAGCCAATCTGACCACATCTGGACGAAGCGGTGAGCTTTACCGACAACAACCACCAACACCATCACCATCAGCAACAACATCACCAACATCATCACCCACACCCACACCAACACCAACACTAGCACCAACAACACAAACACCAACACCAACACCAACAAAACCACCACCACAAACACCACCAACATCACCACCACCAACACCAACAACACCACCACCAACAACAACAAAACCACCTACACCAACAACACCAGCACCAACACCGACACCAACACCAGCACAACACAATCAATAACACCAACACCAACACCAACAACACCACCAACACCAACAAAACCACCAACAAAACCACCAACACCAACACCAACACCAACACCAACAATTCCCCTCCCCCTCCCACCCACCCCCACGACAACCAACCTGTGCAACCGTTGCGCGATGTGTCTTGCGGGTGGCCTCCAGCTCTATCGCGGCCCGCTTGGCATCCGCCTTCGATGCCTCGGCAAAAACCGCCGCCTCTTCCACCAGTTTCTGTTCGGTTCGGTCAAAAACACAACAAGAAACAGAGGTATGGGCGGCACGCAACCACCAAACGCTAGGAACATGACCGAACTGGAAACAGGTCACAAATAAACAACGCGAATTTAGTCTTCGGCGTCTCATGACAAACATTTATGGTTCAGAGTACAGCAGACTAACAATTGATTACGTACGAAAACGAAGCCTGCCCGTTTTTAACACTGGCAATATTATATTCTGTCGGCCGCCTCTTCGCCAGTTCCACAGCCTCCTGCTCGGTTGGGCGGAACGAAAACGAGAAACAGATAGGCACAAAACGAGCGCCAATAAAACAAAACGAAGTGGAAACAGCAGCCTTCGCCAGCCTCTCACAACTACACAAAAAATGTACCTGGTACCTGGTACGTACGTAGGAGGTAGGACTAGGAGTGGAAAAACACGTACAACACACAAAAAATGCACCTGGTACCTGGTACGTACGTAGGAGGTAGGACTAGGAGTTGGAAAAAAACGTACAAATGTGCCAGTACACCAGTACGAGGGAGCACTCAAGCACCCTGAAGGTTGAGCAGTTTCGGCTCGTCGGCATTTGCACGAGACACAGTAACACAAAAACGCAATTGGTGTGCGTCGGAACTCCCTGCCTGGCCCAGATCGAGGGATAACGAAAGTGGTGTCGCGTACACTCCTCTGGACGAAGTTATAAAGAACGTTCTAAGAAAAATTGTGGAGACTATTACGGGGGACCATAGTTAATAGGACCAAATATTGTTAGTGAAAAAAGGTAAATATACAGGTTCTTGTGTTCGCCGTAGGCCCTACATACTATGGTCCCCCGTGATAGATGGTCCTTCTATGTCCCCCCAGAGCGGGCCTATTGCGCATATGGTTCACAATGTGCTCGAACCGTAGTACTACTCTGGGCACAAATATGAGGACCGCTTGGTGTTCATGTTAATGTATAAATGGCCATTAAATATCCCCCGTCCAGAGTGGTGGTTTCTTCAGCGCGGTTTTATCCGGGCAACCTTCGCAGGAAAGGGTACGGGCACGGGTGTGGGGTAGGGTGAGCTTTCAGGCTGGGGTGGCGCCTTCACATTATCCAAACATCCCCTTCTCCTCTTTGCTGGAACCACACGCTGGACAGTTCCCACCGACACAATTCCATAGCTAACCCCATGTGCGAGCGGTGGGAATGCGGACAAGGAGTCAATTCTTCCCCGCTTTACGTCCAACCCCAACCATCCACCGCCAGCCATCCCCGCCCCCCTCCCTCCTCACATCCTCCCACGCCTACCTCCCCCGTCTCTCCACCCCCCGCCTCCATCCCGCCCAGCCTCCAACCCCCCAAAACACCCCATCGACCCTCACTCCCATCCACACCCCCAACCCCGCCCCAGCGCTGGGGTAGGAATCATGTACTGTTGTTGGGCCGAAACACCCCTTTTTATCTGTGGAAACCCCGGGTTCGGTGCTGCCACAGCCCGTTGGATTTCGTGGGGCTATTGTCAACCATGGTGAATGTTTCGTTCTTTTGACGCACCAAGGCCGCAAGTTCTTGCTGTTGTTGTTCCTAACCCTCTAACCCTGTTGTTGTTGTTGTTGTTGTCGTTGTCGTTGGTGGTGGAGTTGCCATAGCTTTCGATGTTGTATTCATCTGCATTCGAAACCTGAATATCATTCATTTTCTTTTCTTTTCGGTCTCCTGCCCCCCCCCCCCTAGTCGTTACTCAGATCGGGGTCACATGGCAGCCTCATCAAAGCACAAATTCTTTGTGGTTTGGGTGTAGTATTACCCCCCCCCCCCCCCCCCCCCCCCCCCCCCTGGCCAAGTCTCGGGAATACGAGTGTGGTACAGTAGAGGTCCATCAATAGTGCCGGCTGATTAGCGCCGGGTGCCCGCTATAGCGACTGTGTGAAATTGCTTGACACGTATGGGAGTATTAACCAATATGGCAGTGTGCTGAATAGTGACGGGTGCCGCGATAGTGCCGGTATCGTTGGCTGGCGCATACCGGTTCGGTCGAGGCGCCATTTCTGTATATCCCCCAAGTACATGTACGTATCCCCGCGCACCTTAAGCCGCTTCTCTTCCAGCCTTAACGCGGCGGTTTCCTTCTCCAGAGCGGCCATAGCCTCACCCTCCGTCTGCCGGGTGCCCCTCTCCCCCGCAAGCTCGGCGTTGACCTGCTCCAGGTCCTTCGACTCGCGAGTGAACGCCGCCTGGGGTGGGCGTTACAGTGCGATTTGAAACCATTATTGGCAACCATAAATCACCGCAGAAAAGTGGAGGGAGGGAGAGAGGGGGTAGTACTGGTTGTCATGCATGGCCGTAGTATTTTCAACACAGATTCTCGCATCCCTGCAATGCTGGGACGGAGCGCGTTGGGTTTGCACCGACTAGGCAGACAGAGCTTTCTTGCATCTCGATGACAGCGTCGACTGCATATCTTTGTTTTCCGGCGGCGGGGGGGGGGGGGGTGTACTCGATAGGAGAGATGTACTCGATCTCATGCGTGGCCGTAGTCGTATGACCAGACCCTCGCATCCCTACAATGCCGGGACGGAGAACGTCGGGTTTTCACCGAACAGGCAGATACTGCTCGCACCAAGCGCGAAGATGTGTGAGGTGTTGGGCGAGTCGCATGAAGGGTGAGCTGCATCCTACTAAGAACCGCTTTATAGGCGGATTTCTTGCATATGAATGACAGTATCAATACATCTATTTAGCTCCTGGTGTGGAATACATTTATTTAGCTCCTGGTGTGGAATATATTTATTTAGCTCCTGGTGTGGCCAGCTTCCAGAGACAGCAATGGGTTTACTACAGTATGTAACTGCCTCGTGGGTGTTTTACCATGAACACTGAGGGGGAGGGGGGGGTCACTATCATACATGGCCGTAGTAGTATGACCATAGACCCTCGCATCCCTACAATGCCGGGACCGACCAGGCAGCCATTGCTTGCGCCGAGCGCGAAGCACCGTGAGGTGTCCGGCAAGTCGCATGAAGGGCGAGCTGCATCCTACTAAAAACCGCTTTAGATGCGGATTTCTTGCATGCGGATGACAGCATCAATGAATTGATTTAATTTCTGGCGTGGTCAGTTTCCAGAGTAGGCAAAGAGCTTACTATGTAACTGCCTGGTGAGTGCCTCACCATATACACACTACGTGGTACGATCGCCCCCCTTGTGCGGGGTAAAGGTCCTCTCCGCACAAAAATGATCTTGACCGCCAGTCGTGGTAACCGCCAAAAAAAAAAAAAAAAAACGGTACCCTGGCTGCCTAGCTCACCCAGAGAGAGGCGTGTTTCACAGCGTCGTCACCAACCAACGCCAACCCAATATATAAAAATAAAGGGGGTGGGGGGGGTAGTACTGGTTGTCGTGCATGGTAGATTATCGCATCCCCGTAATGCCGGGACGGAGCGCGTCGGGTTTCTACCGACCAGGCAGGCATTGTTTGCACCAAGCGCCGAGCGCCGTGTGGCATTCGGCGAGTCGCATGAAGGGTGAGCTGCATCCTACCACATGCGAACCGCTTTCGCGGCGAGCTTTCTTTCATATGGATGACAGAGTCGAACGCATATCTTTGTTCTCTGGTGGGGAGAGGGGGGGGGAAGAGGGGGTACGTGTTTTTGGCAGAGCGTCAGGGATAGGGGCTAAAGCCAAACAACATCAACATCAACACATGAAGACCAATTGTCCCTCACATCTCCGCCCCGAGATAACATATATTATATATATATATATATATATATATATCCTACACTAATTCCAAGTTAGTTGCCCCAAAAAATGTGTGTCCAATTCAAAAGGGATCAACACCAGAGCTCTTCACGGGTCATGACCCGACCCGCGGCGCGGTTCGAAAGGTTTTTGAGGTACCACGAGATGGGTTGGATTGAGTCGGGCCGGGTCAGGTCAGGTCAGGTCAGGTCAGGTCGGGTCGGGTCAGGAGGCTTTACAATTATTACACATGCGTCAGCTGTGAGTTCGACTGATTGAATACCTGGTGGTTGATGCCCAACTTCGCAAGCTGGGCAATGAGTCTGTTCTAAACCCCATGGGTCCAGTCAGGTCGGGTCGGGTCGGGTCAGGTCACCCCGACCCGAAAAGATCCGAACGACCCGCGAGGACCTGGCCCACGAACAACCCCTCCGGAAAAAAGAAAAAAACGAGCTCTCTATACCAAAAAGTATACGTAGCCCTCGCGGTACCTCGCGCTCCAGCAGTTCGGCCGACAAGCGCTTGGCTTCGTCCTCGCATCCTTGCAGGCTCTTCAAAGCCTCTTCGGACGCTTCCAGCTGCAAGGGCCGCGCCGGCACGACGCGGCACGACAGCAGAGCAGAGGACGAGGCATGAAAAAAAGGGCGAACAAATCGTCACTGTCGTAGAAACATGTGCGCTGGAACGCCTACAAAACGAAGACAAAAAAAAAACATAGCACATCGGCTTTGACATCGGAATACGAAATATTCGGTCCAAACGTACCACGTACCCATATCGAAACACACGTCTACCCGAGTGTTTCTCTACCCGAATGTCCCACCTCTCGTTCTCGGCGGGACAGCTGACCCTGCACGTCGGCCCTCTCCTGCCTCGCCGCGGCCGAGGCTTTCTCCTCCTCCGTCAACCTGTCCCGAACGGACTGCTCCGACTCGCGGGCCTGAAAGTGCGCACGTCGGAAAAATGATCAGTATCCCATTCGAACGATCTACAGCAGTAGAGCTTTCAGGGTGGATACATTCAACCTGATCCGTGTGATCGATACATAGCTCGCGTTTTTCGAGGCGGAAAGCCTGCAAATGCTCTCAGAAAAGTTCACAGCATTATAGGAAGAACCCAAAATTAAACAAAAAAAAGAAAGGTAGGGCGTGGTTCCATAATTGCCGTATGTACTACAATGGATGTTGCACAGCATCTCGAAACGGCAGGTTGAGATCTAGGTGATATATCTGTATATGATATATGTGTATATGATCTATCTGTATGTGATCTATCTGTATATGATCTATCTGTATATGATCTATCTGCAGATGATAAACTTTCCAGGTGTGCAAACGTGAGCTGCGTCAGAACACGCGGGTGGTGGCAATGGTGACGGGGTGCTGGCGGTGGTGGTGGTGGTGGTGATTGCGCGGTGATGGTGGAGGTTGGCAGGGAGTGTGGCGTATGTGCATGCGGTAGGGGTTCTGGATAGGACTGGGGCATAGGACAGGTTTAAGGCAGTGTAAAAAAATGGGAACTGAAACGATGTAGAACGCTTTAGAGCACACCCCTCCCGCCACCAAGATGAACACCGCGCCCACCACCACCAACACCCCCCTCGGCCATACGGCTACGGCCATGCATGACATGAGCACATCACCACCACCACCATCACCGCCACCACCACCACCACCAGGCGAGCAAAGCCAAGATCAAAACTAAAAAAAAGATGTACGCACATCCTTCAGTTGCGTGTCCCGGCTCGACAGTTTGGCCAGAGCTTCCGCTACCTCTATCCTGCACTCTTGCAGTCCGGCGAACCGAGACTCGGACTCCGCCGCCACTTCCGCGAGCTTCTGCTGCGTCTGGTGCTTGTCTGCGATGAGACCGTCGATCTGTCCCCGTAGCTCCGCCTCTCTCCTGCGCGTACCAAGCGAGATACCGTAACCAAGCAGACACGACGAAAAGAAAAAGACAATACGTAGTACACGGCGCAACCGTGAAAAACAGCGAATCAGTAGAACAAGGGAGACAGTAAAACGGCAAAAACAACATTAAGGCCAATTATTATGCCGTCGGATTCGCAGTCAGTTGAAAAAGTCTATATATATTCGGCACGGTCGCATGAGCTTTTGCCCCGAAAATGTTTTAAAACTGGTATTTCTCGCCTGATAATGTGTCGGAGTTCTCCCAAGACCTGCCGGGGGGGTGTTTCGCGCTTCTCGAGGGACCCGGTTGTAAAAATCACCATTGGCGCTTTTTCGATCAAAATAGGGTGAATATGATTGCTACAGGGGATCGGATCGAAAAAAATACGTTTTGTTTCGACACGATCGGGCGTTTAGATCGTATTTGACTAGTGGGATCGAAAAAGTGCGAACGGCAAGTTCGTGCGCTCTGGGTGGCTGGAGAAGCGGGAAACACCCCCCAGAGATATCTTGGAGAGAGATCCAACACATGCTGAGGCGAGAAAGACCCATTTCCAGCGTTTCCGGGGCAAAAGCTCACGCACAAACGTGCTGAAAGTTGTTCTTTCAATCGATGGCAAAACCGACGGCATAGGAAACGACCTTACGGAGCAAAGCGCACAGCACATCAAGCAGGGACTATATTCTCGGTCAGCGTGAAACCGACGTAGACGAAGGCATGTACGATGTTACTATATGGCGGCGTAACTAGCGCCGCGTTAGCACAGGGGTGCAACGGTTGTTCAGCGCTCGTTTTTCCTCAACAACAGCGATAACGGTAGCTGATAAGAGTCCGCACATACTGTACGTAATTTCGGAAGGCTCTCGGTCAGATCCTCGCGAAAACGCCGTGTTCGGTGCATTGGCAGACCTTCCAGTTCTGTATATAAAGTCGAGCGCCGAGAAACGATCGTACCCGTGTGCGCAGTCAATATGCTCTTTACGGGTACGCGGAACCATGGTTGAAGGTGACAACACAGTATAAAACGCGCACTATTCGGCGAGACAGTTCAAAACCTACAGATAGGGTATCTACAGATATATCATCTACAGATAGATCATCTACGTATAGATCATCTACATATAGATCAGATATTTCATCTACATAGAGATCAGATACTTTATCTACAGATATATCGGATAGATCATCTACAGATAGATCAGATATATCGTCTACAGATAGATCAGAAAGATCAAATACAGGTAGATCAGAAAGATCAAATACAGGTAGATCAGATAGTTCACTATATACAGATAGATCAGATAGTTCATCTACATACAGATCAGATAAACTATATACAGACAGATCAGATAGACAATCTACACACAAATCAGAGAGATAATGTACAGATAGATCAGATAGATCATCTACAGATAGATCAGATGGATCATCTACAGAGAGATCAGATAGATAATCTACATCCTAACCTGTCGTGTTGATATGCTGTGCAGGAAACGAGCAGTACGGATGCAACGCAGGAAGCATGAGCTCTGGCATAACGCAGGCAATACGGTTTCTACCCGGCAACATGAGCTGCGGATAGGTCACACCCACCAAAAAAAATACCTCCCCTGACAGGTCTCGCTCCAGCAGATAGGAATGATCTATATGATCTGCCCGAGGTCGGACACGGCTAGAAACGGCGTATGCTGTATCTAACCTCTCGAGCTCCTTTCGCGCTTCCGCCTGGCCCCTATCCGCCTTTTCCGCCCGAGCTTCGCAGCTCGCCGCCTCCCTCGTCGCCTTATCGTTGTCGGCCTCCGCTTCCTTCAAGGCCTCCTGTTAAGTCGTGGAAAGGCCATGGGGATACGGGAGTAGAATGTATATCAACTGTCCCTCTCTGTCTCTCTCTCTTCCTCTGTCTGTTTGTCTCTCCCTGCCCCTCTGTCGCTCTCTCTCTCTCTCGCTCTGTGTCCCCTCTCTCAGCCTGTCTCTCTCTTTCTGTCTCTTCTTGCCTCTTTGCAGCCCTTCTTCTCCCTATGCTCACCTGTGCTTCTCTCGCTTTTCTTCTCTCTCCTCACCTATTTCATTTGCCTGGCCATATCTCCCTCTCTCTTTTCACACACTCCCAAGCCTCGTCCTCCTTTTCCCTCCTATCGATGTGCCTCTCTTTCTTTCTCTCTATGTTCATTCTTGTATTTTGCTTCTTCTATATATGCTGCTCGCTTTATTTTTCTTTTGTGTCCCTCCCCATCAAAGTATCTCTCCAACTCTCAACCGCCGCCCTCTCTCTCCCTCTCCCTCCCCCCCTCCCTCCCATCCGCGCCGCCGCCTCCTCATCCCCTAGCCCTCCTAGTAACCCTCCGAATAGGTTATCAAGAAAGCCTTCATCCGGTTTCCAATAACATGTACATTGGGATTTCAATCATAAATCCAATCGGTTTTCAAATAACGCCTCCATCAGCATACCAAGAACACATTCATCGGGTTTCAAATATTGCCCCAAATCGGGATTGCAACAGGGTTTTCACCGTGTTTTCGAAGAACGCCAACATATACCAAAAACGCCTTAATCGGGTTTCCAAGCATACCCTGAATCGAGAATCCAACCGGGATTCCAATCAGTTTTCGTAGAACGCCTCCACCATTTACCAAAGCCTAAATCGAGTTTCCGCGAAAGCCCTCCCCTTCGACCGCCCCCCCCCGTTTCCTTCCCACCTGCATCTTCTCTAACTCCTCTCGCTGCTGTGCCGTCCGCTGCTCTTCTAAACGCCTGGCGGAGTCCGCGTCGGCCAGCTGGTCCTGCTTGATATGATACGATAGAAGAATGGAGGTGAAATATCACACCACATGATATATCACACAACATGATATATCATACCATATCATATCGTAGCATATCATATCCTATCACGTCACATAATATAGTATATGAGCTCAGACGAGTTATGGCATACCTGGTACATGATGCGAGATCACAATATATGAGATGGCATGGTGTGATGTGAAACACAGTAGTACATTATCCGAGATGATATTATATGACGTGATCTAATATTTACCCAGGTATATGATATAATACGATACGATATCATAACATAACATATCATCCCACGATCAGATCATTGATAATGTATGGTATCCTATCCCAGGTACCTGATACCTGGTATACAACATCATACGATATACACGGTATAAGAGACGAGATGAGCTGAGGCGGGACGAGATCAGACGAGATCAGCTGCAACGATACGGTCTTACAACTGGGTGGGAGGGTGGCAACACCTTGGACGAAAATGTAAGCAACACTTGGTCTCCATATCAATGTTTGGAACGCACTTTATAATGCCGTCCATAGTGGTATTAGGGTAGAGTACACACAGATGCCCCTCCCCCCCCCCCCCCCCCCTCCCTTGCACAATTACCGAAGGCGCAAAAAACATTTTGTTAGAGACATTGTTGAAGACTGCATGTACCGGAATAATACTACGGGGGGCGATAGTAAATAGGACCTACGGTACACACAAAAAACTACATATTTCGCTATTTTTACCAACAATATTTGGTCCTATTTACTATGGGTCCCCCGCAATAGCAAGCTTCGTGAGGGTATAGACAAACTCTCAGTTCCCTGTTGTACGCCTAACGGCGGGTGTGCCGCATTGTTCAATGTCTCCCCATTGTTTTTTTTACGCGCAGATTGCGCAAGGGGGGGAGGGAAGGGTTGTCCTCCACATGTACCTTTTACGCGCACATTGTGCAAGAGGGGGAGGGAAGGGTCCCTCCCGCCCACTGGCGTAGGTAGGTATATGACAGACCAATGCCGTACATAGCGTTAAGTCCACGCAGCAGGGGTGCAATGCAATCGTTCTTCAGTGCTCGTTTTCGCTCGCAGACGGTAAGGGTACTGAAGTCGTACCAGGTACGTTCTATTTTCGGAAGGTTCAGTCTCTCTGGACCAGACTTTTTCTCCGAAAAACACCCTTGTTCGGTATTTTGGGGGGGGGGGGTGTACTCGATAGGAGAGATGTACTCGATCTCATGCATGGCCGTAGCCGTATGAGCATAAACCCTCGCATCCCTACAATGCCGGAGGGGGGGGGGGGGGACAACAAGAAAACGAGTTGCTTTAAAAACGACCGCACCTCTGCTGTGTAACCCCTGTGCGCACTCAGTACCTCTCTTCCTGCCGTATTCCCCTCCCTCGACACGCCTACATACTCGAATCACCTGCAGCGCATTCTTCTCGGTCAAGAGTCGCTGGTTGCCCTCTCCCGCCACCTCGAGCTTCGACCGCAGAGCGCGAGCCTCTCTCACGAGCTGCTCCCTCTCCGACTCCCAGGATTTGCACGCTTCCGCCGCGCCCGCCTTTCGCATGGCGACCTTAAGGGGGGGGGGCGGGGGGAGGGGAAGAAAGAAAGAGGAAAAAAAGCGTGTGAAAAAATATACCAAAACGCAATATAACGTCAACGAAAAGGTGATCTCGCTTCGACCATTGACCACGCATCCCTTTCGAGACGAATCACCGCTCCTACCCCTGTGGCAGAAACGCCTCCCAACATTTCAGCGTTCGTTACATTTGCTTTAGCGTGAGCAGGGGTACAGAGAAAAAAAAAAAAAACATAGAGAGGGAGAGAAAAAAAACGGAGCCACAGTAGAGGGTTGGGGTTTCTGTCAGAAAAAAAACACACACACACGCAGTAGGTTTCAAGTTTAATACACCCCTCCCCCCTCCCCCCGCCCTATGTGACATTCGGAAAAAAGCGTGGCGTGGAGGGGTGAATCGGGGAGGGCAGCAGGGGGAAGAGGGGAGGGGGTGCTCCATATCATGCATGGCCGTGGTCGTACAACCATAGGTGAGGGGGGGGGGGGGGGGGGGGGTGTACTCGATAGGAGAGATGTACTTGATCTCATGCATGGCCGTAGTCGTATGATCATAGACCCTCGAACCCCTACAATGCCGGGACGGAGCATGTCAGGTTTTCACCGACCAGGCAGACATTGGCTTGCACCAAGCGCGAAGCGCCGTGAGGTGTCCGGCGAGTCGCATGAAGGGTGAGCTGCATCCTACTAAGAGCCGCTCTAGAGGTGGACTTGCATATGGATTACAGCTTCAATGAGCTGATTAAATTTCCGGTGTAGGCACTTCCAGAGACAGCAACGGGAGTACTATGCAACTTCCTCTTGAGTGCCTCACCATAAACACTACGCGATACAATCATTCCCACTTGTGCAGAGTAGACACCTCGCACAAACGATCTAACTCGACAACCGGCTGTGACCGACCGCCAAGAAGAAAAAAAAAAGGTACCCTGGTTGTCTAGCTCACGTAGTGAGCGGCATGTTTTACAGTGCCGTTGCCAACCGACGCCAACCCAACCTATATATATGATAGGTTGGGGGGGGGGGGGAGGGTCTCAAAATGGCGAGGAAGGCTAATTTTTTGTACCACAAAGGAAAAAAAGAGGCATGTGAGGGGAGGGGGGGGGGGTCAAGAGGTGAGTGACTAATCACATAGTTGTACTGCAAATGCATTTCAACGGTATACGTGGTTTCATCAGGGGGGGGGTCACATGAACATCGTTCCGTGTCTTTGAAGAAAAAAAATGAAGGGGGAGGGGGCTCGCACTGTAAGGTAACCACAACATACGAAACACCGTGCTAACCTTCTGTTGCCATGCTTACTATTAATAATACGGGGGGCCGTAGTAAATAGACCCAAATATCGTTAGTAGAAATAGCGAAGCGAAATAGGTGTTGGTGAGTACCGTAGGTCCTATTTCATATGGCCCCCCGTAATATTACAGGGGCAAAACGTGCGTTAAACGTAGAACGCGAACAACAAACAAGGAAAGATAAACAGGTACCATTAGCACAAACCGAAAAAATACCGAACCCCCTCCACACTACATAAAAAATATAAAAATGGCTCCCGCTATGTGCAGCAGCGTCCTGCACAAAACTTTGTGCAGGTCGTGTGTCGTCAATTTCAACCTTGCACGTCGGCCTAGACCAACTCAACCCCAGGCCACACCCTAACCCTGACCCTAACCCTGACCCTAACCCCAAACCCCTTGAGGGGTTCGAGGTCGGCAGGGGCAGTCACGCGGCCCCGCCGCGTGTTTTGGTGGCGTTATCCCCCCCCCCCCGAAAAAAAACGCCGGGCGGCCGAAAGGCCCCGGCTTTGACCAACAAGACCCGCATCCTGCACAAAGTTTTGAGCGGGGCGCTCCTGCACACAGGTCGAGCCCAGTAAAAACCTATACGGTACCTGATCATCCAAAAGCGCGAGGGCATTCCTCTGATCCCCCACCGCAGAAAGCGGCGGCACCAACGACTCCGACGCCCCCCCCCCCCCCCCTCCTGGCCCCTGCGGCTCCGACCCCCACCCCCGCCCCTCCCTTGGCCCCCCCGCCCCCCCCCTTCGCGGTGGCCGCCCCAGCCCCTGCCCCCCCTCCCGCTTCCACCGCCACCGCCTCAACTCCCGCTACCGCTCCAGCCACTCCCACGACTTGCACGACTTGCGCCCCTTGAACCCCGTGGGTAGAGGTGGATGTTACGGGTGATGATGATGATTTTCGTGCTGCCGCCGCTGCGGCGGCGGCGGCGGCGGCGGCGGCTGCCTTGGCTTTTTTCTGCCTCCCGGACCCGGCTATGATCGGGGGTATCTCGAGGATTGCCTGCAAAAAAATACGGGAGAAAAGGAGTTGGTTGAAGGGGGGGAGGCGGGGGGGCATTGGGGTGAGGGGAGGGGGAGGTCCATTGAGTACAGGACACGAAGAAGGGGAATGGGGTTGGCAGACGCGATGGCAGGCGGTTTTCGGGGGGGGGGGGTGTACAGAGGGTTGGATATTTGCACCGGCAGAATGCCACTGCAGTAAGTTGGGTGTGTACAAACAGTAGAGGGAGGGTGTACCCATGCCCTGCACGGGCATAGTCGTATGACCATAGACCCTCGCATCCCAGTAACACTGGGACGGAGAACCTATTAATACTGTACGTAGGGTTTTCACCGACCAGGCAGGCATTGCTTGCACCAGGCGCGTGTTATTTAGGGCTGTTTACGTACGCATTACAGAGGAGCATAGTAAAAACACATTTGAACATATTGGTTTATGTCTGCATTTGATGGGTCCCGGTAAGTATGGTTCTGCTTCCTGGCACCAGTTGATGGTCCACACGAAGTCCTCGGCACATCTGCAACAGCAGTAGGGATGGTTGTTTATGTACACGACAGCCAGGGCCATGTACAGTAGTATTAACACACCCCGGTGATAATGATGCGGGTTTACCAGGTAGAAACTTACCACCCGGGGTGGTATCTAAATATATACCATGGCACCTGGTACCAGTATAGATCTATATATGGCCACGTGCTCCACACTGCAAGGATCGCGCCCGGACCTTGACCAATGCGTCCGGCCGGGCTTCCCGTGTCGACTACATAGCGTTTCGCCAAAAAGTGCTCGTACTTCATACGAAGAGATACATTCGAAAAAAAGTACGAAAAATTCACGAACATAAGTAACTACTAATATGCTGGTGGAGAGAAGGGGTAGTGTTACACCTATTCAAGAAAGGAGACAAGGCTGACCCGGGGAACTGTAAAGGGGTCAAGCTATTATTGATAAGCGCAGTTTGCAAAACATTTCGAAATATTTTGAACGATAGAATGGGAACAGCGATGAAGAAAGACGGAAAGAACGAAACACATGCCGGAGTTATAGGCCAAAACATAGCTGCGTAGACCATGTGTACACATTAGGTAAGATAATCTTCGGGGTTAACGACGTACGTACTGTTTCTTTCGAGATGTACAGAAAGCCTAAGGCCGTTTTCTATGCGGTTCTATTTTTGAGCTTCAGATTTTGACCCGATTGCATTTTCAGATACGAACTTGGCAAATCAAAACAGCCTTCCTATGCGGAAAAATCAGAATTATTGTGTGTGTAGAGATGTAGAGATTCGACCGAACGCCGAGACCAACAGCTGTTTTTGTGGTTTGGCGCCGCGAAGAGGAGCGCTGGGTGCGCTGCCCTGCACGTACGACCCAAGCGTGCGACCCAAGGCTTACTGCCTCTCTCTGGTCTGGCGGCAAAGAAACGTGGCGAGTGCGCTAGAGCCAACCTGTCTTGGTATTTTGTGTTCCATTTTGTGACTGACTCCTGCTGCTGTTGTACAGCAGTGTAAGTCTACGAGTACTCGTACGTATCCACGGAGAGGTGCGTGCCGAGTGCGCTTCTCTTGGTCTCTAGGCCGGAGCCCGCGCCAGGCGACTGTAGTCTGGCCACGGAAGGACGGGCCGCCCGCCGTCCGAGCGTCGGGCGCGAAGCAACGTCGATATACAGCTGTGTCACCATTCAACTCATCGATCGTTCTGCTGTTGTTTGCTGTCGTGGATAACATCTTGAATTTAGAGAGCATGCCATTTTTCGATTTGAAAATCTGATGGCCCAGGTCGTCGGATTTTGGCCCAAAATCCGACGACTTTGGTCATAAGATACTCAAATCGAAAAAACTCCGGTCGGATTTTGCATACTTGGACTGCATAAGCAGGGTCATTCGTTTTTGAGATCGAAAAATACTAATCTGAAGATGGAAATCGAACCGCATAAGAAACAGCCTAAGACGCAGTATGGAGAAACGGATTGTTTTGTTTTTTTTTGGCAGATAGGGATCCGAGGAAAGATGTGGAGAATGATGAAGTGGTGTGATGCTGGACGGGGAAATATCGAAGTGTGTTGAGACTTCCTATATAACAAGGACTTGCACAGGGATGTCCGTTACCACCTAATATATTCAAGGTACATATTATCATCTGATAGTAGCAGTCGAAGTAGCGAAGCAGGCAGTCAGGGTGGGGGGAGATGCAGAGTCGGGATCGATGTTTGCGGGTGACTTCGTGGGGATATCAGAAACACCCGAAGGATGGCAGAAACAACTGAAGGAGGCGCTAGAACACAGACAGCAGGAAATGGAGGGTGACGGCGAACGTCAACAAGTGCGCAGTAGGTGTATGTAACGCAAACAAGGTGAACCCGGTAAGCTTCGGTTGGAAGTGGGGAGAAGATGAACTGCGGATCGCAGGGCAGTATACGTATCATACCTTGGCGGAGAGACCTCAGAAGACTGCTGCTGGGACACACGCATATCAAAAAGTAATAGGAAAGGGTAAAGCACACATAGGCATTCGAGATGCGATCCCAACAGACTCGGGCCTTGACAGTAGGATCAAGATATGTATCCTGATGAATGTGATAGTACCAAAGCTAGAATATGCAGGAGAAGTATCGGAAGGGAACGCGAAGTTTGTTAAACCGATGGAGACGGTACAGATGACAGCAGCTAAAAAAAAATAGGACGCTCAAAAACGACGAGTAATACAAAGTCAGCATTAACCCTTTTAGCACTGCAGTCCTGTTTAGGCGACTTACTAGTCCAATTCCAAGTGGTTTGCCCCCAAAACGGGACTGCGGCCCTAAAAGGGTTAAGAGCAGAACTGGGAATGTACCCACTTAAGACAAGTAGAGACGCGAGAAAGTTGAAATGACAGAAAAAAAAGGGAGGAACATGCCAAAGACGACGTTGCCAGCCATAGTGGATCGACCTCGGGATGGCAAAAGTAACAAGGGGGCAAGCTGGAATAAGGTGGGATGGCGTAGTCGAGAAAGCACGGAAAGGTGCAGGAAAGAAACCAAGAACAGATGAGGTCCGTAGATAAGTTTGGGAGGTACACGACGAAAGCAGAAAAAAAGCGTAGAAAGGGAAAGACTAGTGCTAAGAGATGAGGTGAAATCGGAGAAACACTCAGATACGTCCGGGGGGTCAAACGAAGGGATAGGAACGGAAAAGCAATTGCACGGCCCAATGGACTCCGCGAAAACGCTGAAACTGCGACTGCCTGTAGGGTACCTGGGCCTGCTAGAAAGGAGAAAGAGGGTACGCCAACAGCCGGGAGAAGAAAGTGGATGCACAGACGTGCCCGTGTGGCAACGCAATAGAGAGTAGAACTCTCATGAGCGGAGAACGTGAAATGCACAAGGAGGAACGGGATGTGTTAGAAGAAGCGGCGAGAGAAATAAGCGAACGCGACATGGAGTTTGGTACACTAGATAGCAGCGAGAAAACCATCGCTATCCTAGGAGATATAGATGGTGGCCAAAGGCAGAGAAGCAGGAAGGGGGCAAGAACATCAAAACTTTTCTATGTAATAAATGGAAACAATGTAACGAGCGCCCAACTGTTGGAGGTGTCTCTACTAGACGTAAGAACGGGTGCTCCGTCTCGCAAGGGATGCGTGGTCAATGGCCAAATGCCTAAGGCAGGCAACCAATGAGTACGCTCCCCTCTCCCCCTATATTATATACCCGGTATACATAATATATACCTGGTATGTATAGGTTGGGTTGGCGTTGGCGACGACGCTGTAAAGCACGCCTCTCACTACGAGAGCTGCTGTAGACAACCAGACAACCAGGGTACCGTTTCTTTTTTTTTGCGGTTGCCACGGCTGGCGGTCGAGTTACGTCATTTTTGTGCGGGGAGAACCTTAACTCCGCACAAGGGAGATACCCGTGTCACGTAGGGTGCATACGGTACGGCACCCACGAGGCAGTTGCATAGTGAGCCCATTGCTGTCTCTCGAAGTAGCCACACCACAAAATAAATCAACAACCGTAATTCACGCTGTCATCCATACGCAAGAAAATCCACCTCAAACGCGCTTCTTAGTAGGATGCAGCTCACCCTTCATGCGCCTCGCCAAAACACCTGACGATGTCTGTCTTGGTCGGTTAAAACCTGACGTGCTCCGTCCCGGCATTGCAGGGATGCGAGGGTCTATGGTCAAACGACTACGGCCATGCATGACAATAAGTACTCCCCCGCCCTACCGTACTACAACCGCCCTCGCACCTGCTCAACCTTGTCTTCGCAGAGCTCTGAGAGGACGTAGAGGAGGGGCCTCCCGAGGGGGGTGGCACCCTGGGGCAGGTAGAGCGCCACGCGGTCTCCGCTGTTTATAACGGAGGTCTTGCGCTTGCCCAGCTTCACGCCGTTAACGCTGGTGCCGTTGCTAAAAAGGAAAAAGGAAAATGTTGTTAGGGATCGGGGACCGATATGAGAATAATCGACAGGTTGGTTACAGCATCGCAAAGACTATTGGGTCGACCGAAACATAGCCGCGGAGAAAGGAGGCGGGGGTAGGGGGGGGGGCGTACTCAACATTGCATGGCCGCAGTCGTATGACCAAAGACCCTCGCATCCATGAGATGCCGGGACGGAGCACGTCGAGTTTTCACCGATCAGGAGGACATTGCTTGAACCAAGCGCGAAGCGCCGTGAGGTGTTTCGCAAGTCGCATGAAGGGCGAGCTGCATCCTGCTACTAATAAGAACCGCTTGTGTAGGGGGGGGTGACGGTAAATCGACAGAGGCGTCGTCGCTTGAAAACCACCTGTACAATTTATCATCGCGAACAAGGATTCAAGTCGAACCAAACCTACTCCTTGACATATGACAGTACGTCCAAGGATAGGCTTCCATATGTAGTAAAACCTCTTGAGGCATACTTCCAAGTACCAGTATAGCCAGCAATAGCTATTTTTTGCATACGGTAGGACAACAAAACTACCAGGTACAGTATACCGGAATAGTCAGGGATACACGCCAAACGGTCAAAACAAAACCACTCTCCAATAGAAAAATACCGAAATGAAAAAACGAACCGGAAATTCCCGAGGAACTTACAAAAAAAAAAAAATGACAACATGGGTTTAGTATACTCTCCTGCCTGGGTCTCGGAAATAGGTACCTGGTATTAAATTAGCGGGGGGTGGAATGGGAGTCGTTTTCTGAAGTGCACCCCTGGCCCAGTGCAGCTGGAGGGGTTTGTCCTCTGCCGCGGCTTTGACGCCGCCGTCCCTCCGCCGGGTTGCATATCATACTCGGTGCCAATAGACTCTCGATAGGTACTGCCAATATATGTTTAATACCTATTATTACGGGGGGCCATAGTAAACAGAACCTAATATTGTTAGTAAAAATAGGCAAATATATAGGCTTCTGTGTGTACCGTAGATCCTACCAGGTATTTAACATGGCCCTCCGTAATAATAGCTCTTGGCAAAGTGTACTAAAGCATAGCTCTTGATACGTGCGCATGCTTGATACTTCCAAAGTCCAGCTCTTGGCGCATCTGGTAGGCATGCAGTCTGTAGGCTCTGTAGCCTGCGTTGAGATATCATCTCCCGCCTCCTTACAAATAATCGGACACAATTGTACATAAACAGACCCCCAACCTCACCCGCATACAGCCAACAACTATCTCACTTCTACCAGGAGTATTTTACCACAGACCAGAGGTAGTCCTTGATATATGCCGGTGCCCATACTCCCGCGTACCCCTCTGCGCCGTAAGGGTAAACCCGTTGGGGCTGACATGTAAATCAAACACATCCAATACACCCGCCGCACAGAGTGGCATTACACTCTTGCAGCTATTGATGTGTACTAAGGTACTTCGTATGATATGGACACACGAATAGCTCTTGATCTGGTATTTACGTACCAGGTACAATAAACACATCTTGACAAAATAACACCAGGTACGAACGACGGTCGATATAGCTCTCGATGTTATTCCCGAGCAAACACAGGTCGAGATTAGTCTATATATAGGGCATACTACTTCACGTATCAATCTCAATACCGGCTACCATGGATACACACCAGTCCAAAGCACAGCCTACACTTCCGATGACTCCTGGTTGGTAGAATGCACTACAGTAGCAATGTGTCCTAGCGGGCAACCGGCACGATTCTCCCGGCACTATAGAGGGGCCACGACTGTGCCTACTACTGACTGGACCTGGATGTGTCTTCTACCGCAGCCTCGATAGCGCCGTCGTCCCGCTTCCGGAGGAACAGACGACAGTGGCCGCTGCTGATATAGCCAAGGTCGATCATCGTCTGCGCCTGGCCGCCGGGGGCCGTCCTCGTGCGCCCCACGTAGGTACTCTGTCAAAATCGCGAGGCGGCGGCGGCGACAACATGCAAGCAAGCAAGCAGTGCAACAATGCCGCTGGGTCGTACAACAGCAGCAGCAGTGGTGCAAATAAAACAAAAACGCATACTCTTTGCTGGTATGTACAACATACCAGGTACCTCTAGCGATGTCGGTAGGCGCTTGACATTTGCTTACCACTTCCTTCGAGAACAAGGTTGACACACACTGTGTACGAGACGATTCAAAATAACCCTAACCCTAAGCAAAAAATCAGAGCAGCCTCAAACCTGACCCTCAGCCAATCAGAACAACCCTAAGTCTGATCCTAAGCCAAATCAGAGTAACCCTAAGCCTGACCCTACGCCAATCAGAGTAACCCTAAGCCTGACCCTAAGCCAATCAGAGCAACCCTTAAGCCTGACCCTGAGCCAATCAGACCAACGATCTAATACGTGACAAGCTCAACGGAGGTGCTCCGTCAAAAATCGCAAACACACTCGCAGGGATCGCAAAGATTCGCAAGGATGAGCGCGAGCCGAGCGCGGTCTTCACCCGGTAATACGGAGAGGGTCCTCCTGTACAACCGTTGCAGCGCGGGACACCTGTTATAGCCCCTTGTCCATCTGGGGGCCCGACATATCGACCAAAGCAATGGTAACGATGGTTGTTGCAACCCATCGGTCTCGGAAGTTACTGCTCCAAGTCGGACTAACAGTCGTCCGTGCACCAACGATCCTCGAGTAGGGCGAGACGTTCTACTACCACAAGCCGAAAACAATACCAGGTAGATTTCAACTTCAACATCGAGGGGTTTATATTCCCCGCGCAGGCCGATCAGTCCGAGAAATCACCCGGTTCATCGCTCATAGGCGTGTTGATGTATCGCCGTCCAACCCCCTCCCCCCCCCCCAACGTATGATGAACCGCATCTGTATGGGTAAAAGCTGAAGTATACACTATTACGGGCGACCATAGTAAATAGGACCTATGGTACACACAATAACCTATTATATATCTGCCTATTTTTACTATTACGGGGGGGCATAGTTAATAGGACCAAATATTGTTAGTAAAAATGGTTAAATATATAGGTTTTTATGTATACCATAGGTCCTGTTAACTATGGTCCCCCGTAATAACACTCTTTGGTCCTATTGACTATGGTCCCCCGTACTAAGTACGTAGCCGAACGGAGATCGAGATATAACAGCCATAGACGCACGCATGAAAGGCGAACGCCGAAATTCCCTCGCTGGTCTGCCTGCTCTGTTGTCCGCCCAAAAAGCAATAGATAGTCGAGTACCAGAGGTGCCGACGATCCGGCTTATTGGGTTTCCACACATGTATACCTTCATCAATACGAAGACTTGTCGAGTGCGGGTTGCATTTACTCCTTTTTTAAGGCGGGGTTTCCTCGGCCTGGGAGGGGCTGATTTGGCTCTTCGCTCGCCTCACTCGACTCGGCAAGTCGTCTGGCCACCAGCTGGCTTCGCCAGCCGACTTGCCCACGAGAAATAAGTCCGTTGGCTAACGGCACCTGCCGATTAGCTATTAGTCGTGAAATCCTGCCGACTCACGGCCACAGTAAGGACCGTTCGGCCTTCCATGTGAATATCAAGCGGGGGTTACTAATATTACAGGGGACCATAGTAAATACGTAGGACCTACGGCAAACACAAAAAACTATATGTTTACCTTTTTTCACAAACAATATTTGGTCCTATTAACCTTTTTATATATATTTTTTAAATCATCACTTTTACTTTCCAGGTCTAAGACCTACCTGGTACCTGGTATGACAATGGAAACGCGAAGTTGAAGAAAAAAACAACAAATATATTGCCTTAAAAAAACAGCCGAAAATTTTCTCGTGCCGCCGCTGTAGAAAAAAAAAGAGATTTTATTTTGATTTTTGATTTTTTTCCCCCCAACGGCTGCAGGCGGCGCAGTTTGTTTTTTCTGCTTGCAAATTGTCAACACGGTGATAGAAACCAGCTCGTGCGACGATCGACGCTCGATCTCGACATGGACTCAGCCCACGGCCAACCCGCTCGGTATCTGGCAAGGCCAACGAATATAAATAACGGCCTCGAAGATATCAGGTGGATCCATGGTCTAGGGGAGAAGAGCTTGCCGGCGGCGTCCTACGGTATCCTCTCGAACCTGAAAAAAAGCCTACTTTTTGCCATTCGAGACGGATGGAGAAGTTTTGTCTTCTGTTTTGTGCAAACCAGCGGCCAAATGTTTTTGAATCATTCGCCCGGTCAGCTCCCGCCACATGACACCGGCCAAGGTGTGAAGACAGTGACCCTAGGGTGGGTCGGAGCCCCTAACGAGCGGACTCCGATCAGAATTCATGACGCAATCGTTGGTTTTGTTGATCGATGTCTGTCGAGGACTCGGAATCTCGCCGCTTCGAACCAAAGATCGGCCTGAGTTTTTCTCAAGCCGATGCTGGCCCAACATCGGCCCCAGATTTGCTTTTTTCGGGATTTCCAAAAGTTAGGAACTTTGTTTTTTTTTACGTGGCCCATAGGAAGCGTGTTCTAAAACAATTTGGCGAGTATCTTTGAAATTCAAACTTTTTATTGATACTTCGCTGCCTCATTGGCATAGGTTTAACTCGTAGGAGGTTTTACCCTCGGCGATCTTAAGGACAAGCCGTGGTCACAGGTGTCGTCCCTTCTACCCCCCAGTACGTGCCTTTTATTTTTATGTCGCGCATAGGGTTCAGCATTCCCACTGCTCGTCGATTTTCATCGAATGTAGCTAAAATTCACGCTCTCGCGCTTTCCGCTAGTCAATTTTCTATGCAAGAAAAAGCCCCTACGAGCATGCACTCGGTGCGACTCGAGTCCATGAAATTGATATTGATAGGCACGCCGACCACCTACCAAGCCACCGGGGACGCCGGCGTAATAGTAGGATTATTTTCCCAGCCAGAGGGGTAAGACCTATGTCAATGGAAACGCGAAGTTCAAAAGTTTTTTCTCAAATAGATATATATATACAATGAATCTCGGCCGCTGTGAGCGAACCTTAAAATTCCGATTTTATCTTCAACTTTGTCTGAGACTCCGGAAGCCTTCGCTCCCCTGCCTTCGTGCTTGGTTTTTCGACCGCTTTCCTCGACGGTCGCGCGAGCCGGCCTCCGACGAGTGTTCTCCCGTGCGCGCGTCTCGGAGTCTCGCGCCACCGCGAGCCCTGCGACCCCGAACTTGAGGGATATTTGCTGGAAAAAGGAGACACGGACGTTCTATTTTCTGTGGTCCTGGAAATTTGTATAGGTGTTGTTGCTCCGCGAAGAGCTTCTCGTGACAGGCTTCATCTTACAGTATTAATAGTAATAGTAGTTTTTTACTCTCCGAGGTTCGATCTCTCGGTCTTGCTGATGCTATCGCTTTCTACCGACTGCCTTGCTTTGCGGGTCGTCGCCACCGGCCTGTTCGAACCCCTCGGTGCTGCCTTTCTCGGTGGCTCCCTTCCCTTGCCCCTGTCTCTTCGCCGGACGACTGCACGCGCCTTCTCGGGGTATCGCACCGTTCTTGGTACCAGATCGCTGTAAGAGTATATTATCTCGGTGATTGCTGTGTTGGTGTTTTAGAACTCGGCACGTCTTCTGTTTTCGCCGGGTTTCAGACTGAGAATACTACCCATGTCGTCAGCAGTAGGAGTACGGGCACTTTGCGGTTGTTCTGTATTGCCGATCGATATCAGGTATCAGGTATCCGGTAGGTGCTCGATACTGCTAATCATATCGCAGTACCTCGATTGCTGCCTGCTGTTCTCAGGATTGAGTGCGATAATGCGCGTACAGTACGCATCCTGTTCTCGCAGTAATGAATGCGTATACTGCAAGTTGCTGTCTGCTGCGATGCCGTACATACCGCTGCTGCTGCTGTTGCTGTTGTGCTGCTGCTGGTGTTGCGGCTGGGTCTGCACAGCAGCAGCTGCAGCAACTGACCGCAGCAGCAGCGATGCGTGCTACTACTCTTGCTGCTGCTGTTGCTGCTATCTTTTATGTTATGCTGCAGCGCTGCAGCTGCTATCGCTTTCGTGTGCGGGAGAGGTCATCTCCTCTGCACAAGCACCGTTGGAAGTAGGGGTGATATAGGCGTGGGTTTTGGGTACTTGGCAACTGGGCAGCAAAAGAGCAGCAAAACTACAGCAGTATACGAGTACTATCATCGTGAACAAACTTAAAGCAATCTCAGTCCTGTGAGAAACCCCTCGGAACTGAGCTGATTTCTGCTCCCGACAGCAGCAACTGAGCTCCAAATTATCGATGATCTCCTGGCCCATAAGAAATAATAAACGGTTGTGATTTCCAGGCTTCAGAGTACATGGCTGAAAAAGACAAAAATAATTACGTCCCAAACAAACGTGCTATAAAAGTTGGTCTATAAAATTCGAGTGAGACAGATACGAAAACTGATAACTGACACTCGGCAGTGGCTTTTCCCTGCATCACTTGGCAGTGCCCTGATCCCGTTCGTAACAAGATCGAATGGTACATTTATTTGAATTTCCTCAAAATTTATCACACGACTTGGCACTGGGGTATATTTTCCTATCCGGAGCATGGGTGCCGGCAGGCACCCATGCGGAGCCCTTGTATTGCTTTAAAAAAACAGCCGAAAAAATTCTCGTACCGCCGCTGTGGGAAGAAAAGAAAAAAAAGTTTGATTTTTTTTTCCCCCCGCAACGGCTGCAGGCGGCGCAATTTTCTTTTTCTGGTTGCAAATTGTCAACACGGTGATAGAAACCAGCTCGTGCGACGATCGACCCTCGATCTCGACATGGACTCAGCCCACGGCCAACCCGCTCGGTATCTGGCAAGGCCAACGAATATAAATAACGGCCTCGAAGATATCAGGTGGGTCCATGGTCTAGGGGAGAAGAGCTTGCCGGCGGCGTCCTACGGTATCCTCCCAAACCTGAAAAAAAAACTATTTTTTGCCATTCGAGACAGATGGAGAAGTTTTGTCTTCTGTTTTGTGCAAACCAGCGGCCTAATGTTTTTGAATCATTCGCCCGGTCAGCTCCCGCCACATGACACCGGCCAAGGTGTGAAGACAGTGACCCTAGGGTGGGTCGGAGCCCCTAACGAGCGGACTCCGATCAGAATTCATGACGCAATCGTTGGTTTTGTTGATCGATGTCTGTCGAGGACTCGGAATCTCGCCGCTTCGAACCAAAGATCGGCCTGAGTTTTTCTCAAGCCGATGTTGGCCCAACATCGGCCCCAGATTTACTTTTTTCGGGATTTTCCAAAAGTTAGGAACTTTTTTTTTCAAAATGTGGCCCGTAGGAAGCGTGTTCTGAGAAAATTTGGCGAGTATCTTCGAAATTCAAACTTTTGATTGATACTTCGCTGTCCCATTGGCATAGGTCTACTCGTAGATCGTCTAGTGTGGATTTGATTCATCTGATCTATTTGATCTGTTCGATTGATGAATCCCCCTCTCACGGTATAGGCACAGCCTTTGCGCGGATTCGTCGGTGCGCAATGAGCGCCTCGTCGCCCCCTCGGCTCCCAGCCCAGCCCTTGATGCTGAGCGGAGGGCTGCCGGTGGCAAAGAAGGGGCTCGTAGTCCATTTTCAAAAATTAAAAAAAAAACGGTAAATTTTCTGTTTCATTTTGGCAAATTTTAGGACACTAAAACTGAAGCAACGGCCAACGTGAACTCGACAGCGTGAAAGTTTGGCGAACCGCGTAACGAAGAGCAGATACGCCCTGGCGAGTATATACAACAAGGTGCGAACCGAGGAAAAATCGAAATCGAAAAATCATCCGTGGTTTCCAATGCGTTGGGGGCTTCAATATACCCCCAAATACTTTCCAAATTTACAGCTACTTAGACCTATGCCAATGAGAAAGCGAAGTATCAATCAAAAGTTTGAATTTCAAAGATATCCGCCAAATTTTCTCAGAACACGCTTCCTATGTGCACGTTTTGAAAAAAAAAACAAAGTTCCTAACTTTTGGAAAAGCCCGAAAAAAGCAAACCTGGGGCCGATGTTGGGCCAACATCGGCTTGAGAAAAACTCAGGCCGATCTTTGGTTCGAAGCGGCGAGATTCCGAGTCCTCGACAGACATCGATCAACAAAACCAACGATTGCGTCATGAATTCTGAACGGAGCCCGCTCGTTAGGGGCTCCGAATCACCCTAGGGTCACCGTCTTCACACCATGGCCGGTGTCATGTGGCGGGAGTTGACCAGGCGTACGATACAAAAACATTTGGCCGCTGGTTTGCACAAAACAGAAGACAAAACTTCTCCATCTGTCTCGAATGGCAAAAAATAGTTTTTTTTTCAGGTTTGGGAGGATACCGTAGGACGCCGCCGGCAAGCTCTCGCCGCCTAGACCATGGATCCACCTGATATCTTCGAGGCCGTCATCTATATTCGTTGACCTTGCCAGATACCGAGCGGGTTGGCCGTGGGCTGAGTATATGTCGAGATCGATCGTCGATCGTCGCACGAGCTGGTTTCTATCACCTTGTTGACAATTTGCAACCAGAAAAAAAAAATGCGCCGCCTGCAGCCGTTGGGGGAAAAAAAAAAAATCAAACATTTTTCTCTTTTCTTCCCACAGCGGCGGTACGAGGAAATTTTCAGCTGACCCGAACCGACCCGCGAGATTTTGAAAGCCTCTTGACCCGATCCGACCCTATCCCTGAGATTCGGAAATCTCTTGACCCGACCCGAGCCGACCCGACCCGCGAGATTTCAAAACCTCCTCACCCGACCCGACCCGACCCGCCACCTTCCGATTGACCCGTGAGACACGGGTTTCATGCGGGTCGGGTCACCTCGACCCGCGAGACCATTCATCTTGACCCGAAGGTTCGCGGCCCGTGGGTCGGCACTTCAAAAACAATTCAATGTTCATTTTAGTGCCTCGAAGCAATGTATGACCTGGCAGTAGTGGGTATGAATGGATGCGGGCATGCGTATATGAATTTGACGGTGTTTCAATGTCTGAATATGATGCCCAAGGAGTATTACTAGCATTGAGTATTGGTACGAGAGAAACCTTTGGGAAAGAGAGCGGGAAGTGATTCAAGTGTCGGATCCGCGAGCCGAATGTGTGGGTCCGACCCGCGGGTCAGTGCAAGACAACTCGCGGGTCATGCTGGCCCGACCCGCGAGTGACCCGCTTCTCGTGGGTCATGACCTGACCCGACCCGTGAGCTTTTCATCACCTCTTGACCCGACCCGACCCGTGAGATTTTAAATACTCTTGACCCGACATGAACCGACCCGCGAGATTTGAAAATTTCTTGACCCGACCCGACCCGACCCGTGATATTTGAACACTTCCTGGCATGACACGACTCGTGACATTTTGAAATCAAGTCACCCGACCCGCGGGTCGGGTTATGACCCGCGAATAGCCCTGAAATATATTTGAAAAAAAACTTTTGAACTTCGCGTTTCCATTGGCATAGGTCTTACTGGGGTAAAAGTACGAGCACACACGTACTTAAAGCAGATACAGCATCTTGCTTCGTCGTTTCTGATTGCTTGTTTTTGCTACGTACGTGTTGGGAGAGCGGCAGGGCACGGGGAAGCGATGAAGCGCAGGCCGCCAGAAGGTTTACTGTACTCTCCTGCTTTGCCGTGCTGATGTCGGGTTCGGCGCAGTGTTTTTGGAGGGCTCGCCGCAGCGCTGTGTATGAACTCACCAGCTCACACACTCAGGCACACCCCGACAGCGGCAGCAACGTTTGGTTCGGGTACGCAGCGCCGAGCGCGTAAGAGATTGGTACAGCAAACCACGTACGTACGGGCAAATTATTGCACATCGACACCCATCGGTTCGTTCTCCGAGAATGCCAATATAAAAAAAGCGCAATCCGGAGAGGCTTCATTTTCGGATAAGTTTACCGACGAAAATACCCTGCTAATTTTCATTCTGCGCTATTAACACGACGTAACACTCTATTAAACCGGTTTTTCGTTTTGGATAATAACGCCTCCTGACCGGTTTTCGGTTTCGCCAAAATAGTCACCGGTGCCCGGTATTTAGTGATTAGAGGAAAGATAACTTGAGAAACCACACATTTACTCAAAAGTCACACCAGGCATTTGGAGGCTTGGTGTGATGTACACTTCGATTATACAAGTGTGCTATAGACACGGGGTTTGCGTTATCTTCACACTAAATCGTCATTACTATTAATACGCAGCTTCTATCAGTACACCCAGTTCAGTGTCCGTCCTGGTGTGTACGTTCAGGAGTATACAAGTATATGAGTTCAAGAATTTGTCTATAAGCGGGCTATTACGGGGGACCATATTGAATAGAACCTACGGTCCATACAAAAAACCTACCAGGTACCTGGTATACTCGTATATTTCGCTATTTTTACCAACAATATTTGGTCCTATTTACTATGGCCCCCCGTAATAGAATATACCAGGTACCAGGTACTGCTGTACGTAGGTTGTAGGCAGTCAGGCAAATAAAGCAGTGCCGTCGTGCGTGAGGCCGATAAAAAAATACGAAGACAAAAAAAAATAACGACATTGTCGGGCGTTGCTTTGGCACAACCCGCAAGTAATACATGCAGCAGCAGTAGGAGGAAGCGTTCACAGAATACGACGTAGAAGAGGAGAGGTTCGGGGATTTGGGGGAGATAAGTCGGCCGCACAAATCACGTCAACAACAAAAGGAGTTCAAGAAGCAAGCAGTACGTACGTTTATACGGACGAGTACGAACAATGGTTTTCAAATTCAAATAATTGTCTGAAAAACAGCCATGTATGATACGCGCAGCCTGCGGGTATGCGCGATACGTAGGGCGGGGGACTGGTTGTCATTCTGGCAACCCGCCCGAGTTCTGCGTTGTTTCTTCTACTTGTACGTGCATATCATTGGTTCCTTGATTATAACCCACGCGTTGCTTGCTCCAAGGGCCATCATCGCAACCGGCAGGCCGGCAGGGTGCAAGCGCAGGGCTGACACTGCTGTGTCGCTTTTGTTTGAAACACGGCGTTGCACCCAAGCCGCACTCCGCCGCAGCGTGCCGCGCTATGTATTCATAGGTAGCTACTATCATCGCTAACCTGCCACCCGATAGCGCTCGAAGGAGACGGGCGTTGGCTGCATTGGCTTGATTACCACTTTGTAAGACCTTGCACTGCTGGTACTGCTGTTTGTTGTGTGAAGAAAGACAAGACGTTTGAAGCACGCAGGCTCGCATCACATATATTCAAAATCAAATGTCGAGTTCTGGAGTTGCCGCTGGCGATTGACATGATGTGAAAAGCGCAAATTCGCAGCTGGAGACTAAACCACAAAAACGACCACGCCCCACCCTGCACAAAACACCCCCAAACAGCAACCACGATGAGGGCACTCACGTTCCCATGGAGCGTAATAGTTCGCGGAACCTTCTCGCTTATGGGGCCTGTGATCGGCTGGGACACCGCTTGGGGCGTGGGAGGATCCTCCACTAGCTCTAGGGTGGCCCATTTCGTCCCCTTGTTCTTCGCTGTCATGTCGAAGCTTGGGGGCGCTCGCTACACCGCTTGCCTTCCGGAGCGAAGACTGCAACAACCGTTTCGTAGCCGGGCGAAGAGGCTTGGTGTGATTCGAGTTGCAAGCGGGGTAGAGCAAGGGTGCAGAGCAAAGCTTGCAGCCGTCGTCTCTGGTGGACTTTACGCAAACAGAGACAGAGAGGAGCCTCGGAGCCTCCTGGGTTTTTGGGGTTTCCACATGGTTTCGTTCAGCGTTTGTTCTTTTCAAAAATAAACATGAAACCGCCGCACCTCCTCCTTCACGACGCACGTTTCGACGTTCTCTTTTTTCGTAACACACCCACCGAGTATACCTGGCAGCGGCAGTACCTATGAATGTTCCAGAATACGCAAGGGTTACCACCACAGGTACATATTATACCACGTACCAGGTACGATACCAGGTACTTGTACGTACAGCGGTAGGGGACCCCGACATAATGGGAGACCTTAACACTATGCGACCCCGGCATATAGTGTGACCAAACTGATGAAAAGTTCATCACCGTTATCAGCCGTCTACTTGGAGCGTGAGGGCCCACAAGTGCGGGCATGTATGTGCTGTAGGAGGATCGATCATGATGCCCCCGTACCGTGTACGATTCCTTGCATAAAAACGTTGTAACTCGGACACCAATGCCTACCATCCCGAAGCACGCAGCGCAGTGGTCGTTGCTGCAATCGCTAGTTTTGATTGTTGTGATTTTTACCCTCTGAAGTCCCATGAGGGCTATAAGCGCGTGTGTGTTGTCTATCCGAAGTGCGCGTGGCTGCGAACGTTTTTCCTTGCGCAGCACGACATAGAATATTCCCACCGCTCAGGATACCATCTACAGTAACTGCCGTGGCAGGGCATACGCAGCAAAAGAGGTGTTTTCGCAGACTGACTACAGACAGAGGTTTCGGTAGATAGATTCTGATGTTGTGCGGCAATGGGAATGACTATATTTTTTCGGTGGACCATGATAAATAGGACCAATTATTGTTACTAAAAATAGTTAAATATACCTGGTACCTGGTATAGGTTTTTGTGTGCAACGTAGGTCGTATTTACTATGATCCCCGTTCATACGAACTACGACTACTACTGTAGTATTCTCATTGTTGTGCAGCGTTCGTTTGATACTCGTGCGGCGTTTGTTTGATGTGTCTTGGATATATAATGCAAAAAAAAAACAGAACCCGTCGCACCCACCACCCACCACCCATATCTCCGCGCACCAGCCCGCACGACGTTTCGACACATTTTTTGCGTAACCTACGGTCGTTTCGTCGTGCTCCCTGACCTCTTTTCTCACGCGTGCTTTCTATCCAACGTATGACTCATACGAGTAGTTGCGAACAGTCCTTGCAAAAAAAAACGACGCAGTACATATAGCCACCGCTCAGGACGTTCAGCATATAATAATGAATTGCATTGCAACCTGTTACCACCTATTATTATTAGTACTCTCTACCAGGTATACAGGGCATATGCAACACCGCACGCGCGGGGATTAGCATCTCATTAAACTATACTGGTGTACAACAAGCACGTTCCGCTGTGACTCGTTCGCGGCTGGGGGTTACACATCAGGTGGTTGACCACCACAGCCCGCGCAAGGCATCGCACGTTGGTAGTACGGAGAAAAAGAAAACCCTGTGGCCACAATCCTTGGATCGGTGCCGTTTCAGTCACCCATAATGTCGTGGAGCTTTTGTTTTTTTGGGGGGGAAATTCTCAACGTCGAGCATACATACAAACATTTCTATAGGCCTTGCCCAGGAGATGATCGCCGACAATGCCCGCAAATATTAATTATAACACGATATTACGGTGGGGGGTATTCGTGGGCACAGGGTCGTCTGATGTTCGTATACAAAGGACAAACCACTGAGCTGCTCAGCAGACCTGACTGAGAAGAAACCCCTCTGAGGGTTGGTCGGTCAAGCACGTAGTTCACAGGCTGACGCCATCGACACAACAAGGCAGAAGCGGGAGTGATGGTGGCAATGGGTGTCTCGCCCCGTATCGACGATTTTGCATCGTTTTTTTCTTCTTATTACGGGGGACCATATAGTTAATAGGACCAAATATCGTTAGTAAAATTGGTTAAATGTATAGTTTTTTATGTATACCATAGGTCCTATTAACTATGGTCCCCCGTAATAGTATTATAATATCACATGCCCCGGTAATTTTTAACGCGGAAGTCTTCATGTGTTTCACTATTTGCATTCGCCATGCGACGGATGTGCAGGCATGAGCTTCAATGTTGACGGCTCATAACCCCCCCCCGAAATAAGAGAACCAAGGGAAAACCAAGACTCAAGGGACATCCACATGTACGAAGAAGTCTAAGGTTCATTCTTATCGGAGAGCGTTTTTTCCATAATTTCCAAAGTTTGGAAATAGTTGGAGATATGTATCAATATACGGAGGCGTTCTGTCACTATTCGTGAAATTCTCCAGAAGCAAAAATATCAAGTTCGTTAACATTCCAATATTTATTTTGGGAAAAAAAAACCCAGGAAAATATGGAAGATTGAAAAATTGCGCGAAAACAATGTCGTAAATTTGGAAAAAAAGCTCTCCGATAAGAATGACCCTAACTCCGCCTTCTGTAGGTGCTTCCTTTGCTTTGTGACCCGTTTCCTGTAGTACTATAAATAATTTATTGCGGTCCCGTCTTGAGAGAAAATATTTCAACTCTGTCCCTGAACATAATGACCGTTTTCACTTAATATTAGTGTGCAAACGTTTCTTACACGCTCGTATTTTGGGAGAGAGTGGTATGAATTCGAGTGGTTTGTCCCCAAAACGGGACTAGTGCAGTCCTACAACAGCGGCCCCAGAAGGTTAAGCTCTACTCGTATTTCTTGGCAAATAAAATCCACACCTCGGACAGGTAATTCGTTGACGATTTCTTCCTGCCCCTTAAGGCTACGTCTTCCTTTCATTTTTTTGACGTACTTTGCCGGCTTCGTTGTTTTGTCGTTCAGAGGTGTGGGAGCGGGTTTTGAGAAGCCGCATCTTCGACTCATGTTCTAGTTTGTGGAATCGGGGTTTCCATGAATTCCCCATAATAATTCTGCATATACGGCTCACCAGAATGGGCTAGTGTTATGGTACTGCTGTGTATGAGGTTGAAAGCCCGGTAATTGCCTGGGTTCTGGCACTGGGATCGTATTTGTAGTACTTGGAAGGCGTATCTTAGGTGGAAAACCAGGGGTTTTCCATAGAGGCACGAGCGTGGTCTCAGTCTCCGTCGTGCGCGAAAGGAATACAGCTACTCTTCTTTCTCTAAGCGAACATCAACGTGAGCACCAACGAGTACCGGCTTAATAAGCAGACCTGTCCAGGGATACAAAGTATCCCGCTATTGATATTAACCCTTTTAGCACGGCAGTCCCATATGTGGGGACAAAGCACTCAATCTATAAGTAGTTTGTCCCCAAAACGGGACTGGGATCCTAAAAGGGTTAACATCATGTTACGGGGGCGGGACCTACGGTACATACCAAAACCTGTGTAAATCGCTATTTTTACCAACAATATTTGGTCCTATTCACTATGGTTCCCCGTAATAGCACACCCCATAATCTACATGAGTCAGGGCAGAGATGTGAATCCGTGACCTGCAGCGGGTGAAGTCTTCGGTAATATATTAACAGTATTAAGCTCATGTCGCCGGGTCGGAGGCTTTTCTTCAGGTCGGATCTGTACCATAAGCAGATCCTGCATAACCCCTCACAACGTCCGGCGAGGAAGTACTGCTTGCTGTGGTCCGGGTGCGAAATACTCATAACCGGTCGACGCCGATCAGCTGACTGGGGTTTTTTCTGCCGTTCGCCCGTGTACGTAAAACACCGCCAGTTGTTATTAACCCTTTTACGACTGCAGTCTCGTATTGGGGGCAAATTACTTGGAGTTTGACTGGTTCGTCCCCACAACGGGACTGCGGTCCAAGAAGGGTTAAACGTAGGGAATACCTGGCGCCCTGGTAGATGACAAGGGTTACCGACAAATCAACCAGGGTCGTTTATTATTTGGTCCTGTTTTGTCATAGTAGCCTCTGTAGAACTGCACCCAGGAAGAGCAGCCTTCTTTGGGGCAAACTGGCCGAAACAAGCTCTAGACTGGTTGATATTTTGCAGTTGTTGTGATCGACTACACTTCAGCTCAGTATTAATAGGATCAAATATACACCAGGGATATATGTATATCCTTCGCATTTATATCTTTGTGTATACTTCGCAGTTACATATTTTATACCAGGGTATAATATATATATAATATATACCTGGTATATATTATATATACCAGGTATATATATATATATATATATATATATATGTCCTCGTGTACCTTATGCCCAAAGTTCGCCCGCGCCGCCACACATTTTTGACGACATAAACGTGCTGAAAGTCGGCACCCAAAAACTATTGATAGGTGTAGTCTACAGTGCGTGCTCTTGCTATGCTGGGTGTTTTTTTTTAGAGTGGAACGACGTTGGTTCTCCGTGTCCTACTTCACGCGTTTAGAGGAAGCGCGAAACGTCGGGTAAAAACGCGCACAAGATGCATGGAGTATTCGTCGTACGGTATCTCTAAAGCTCTAAAGTCCCTCACACACGCAAGTGCCTGTGCTAGTACAGCATTCTGAGTAACTATTTCGGGGTATTGTTTGGTCATAACGCACGGCCAGCTCGTACGGGCGGGCATTGTCTATGCCTGCTCCCGAGTCTTCGGGCTGTTTGTTGGAGGACATCTCTGGATGGAGTGCCAATCTTTGATGGTTCCTTGGACTATTTTTTTCTGCGTTGAACTTGTTCGCTTTGCCGAACCATGAGGGAGAGCTTGTTCGCTTTGCCGAGCCATGAGGGAGGGCGCACATGACACCTCACAACAAAAGCGGTCCATTGCCCGTCACCAACGGCATCGTCGTCGTCCGTCGGCAGGAGTGACTGCCTTGCTATTCAGCACTCGCACTTGCTGTGCGTAATAGCATCGCGCAGTGACAAAGTTAGTATGTATTCTGACAACAGCAACAACAACAACGACAACAACAACAACGACAACAACAACGACAACAACAACAACGACAACAACAACAACGACAACAACGACAACGACAACAACAACAACAACAAAAACAAAAACAAAAACAACCCCTCTGTTTTTTACGGCCGAACTTCACAAACCTTTTTGGGGGGGGTGCACTACACAGAAACCTGAATCGGAATCGAATGCTAAACGTTTTATCCCCATGACGAGAGCGCAAAGTCCCAACGGGGTTACGGCCGGGAGGCGTGTTAGGACAGAGGTAGCGCATTTTGGGTTAGTTTTTTTCTTCCTGAAGGACGGGCCTCGTTGGCCCCTGAAGTCGTGAGAAAGCCATTCTTTATAGGAAACCTTATAGTTTTGCATACCTAGCTAGGCCTTGCGTGTTTCTTCGATTCAACTCAGTTTTTTGGGTGACTTGCTGATAGCGCAGAGCTCCTTGCGGTCGAGGGAGGGTTATCGGAAAAAAAAAAATGTGAGCCTCTTCTGTAGCATGACTACGTAGGCATCCCTTCGCGCTTTGCGTGTATCAAGGAACTGGCATGGCTACGCTTAGACGTTCGGTGCCTGGCAGATGCCGGTTCGATGCCTGGTGCCACAGCCCAGTCGCTTTTCACCGAGTACCGAGTTTGTCGTCTCGGCTAGGGTGATGACACGCGGGCAGTGAACAACTGAAAGAACGCCCTAATGGCGTTGGACGGAACTGCTCGAAGCCAGAGAAGAGTGCCTAGTGGATGGGGCTCAGTCGCTGTTGGAGGGATGAACTGCAGAGGCGTGTTGTTTGTTTTCCGAGAGATGTTTCGTGCGCCTATTCGGTTTCAGGTGTCTCGTGCTTTAATCGCAAACGTGGATGGTGGTCTTCCTTCCTTTTCTGTTTCTTGGTCTTTTTTCGCGATTGGTTCACGCTGCACATCGTCCCCCAAACCTTGGGAAACAGAACGTTCCACGTTAACTCGAGCCAATAGTTATTATTTATCTTGCCATCCGACAATGTGCAGCATGATCTTCAACATGGATCACTCATACCTTTCCCGAAAGAAGAGAACCTCGGAAGCAAAAGGAAACCCATGCACCAAGTGTACCTCCCTTCCGTGCCAACTTTCGGCTTGCCTACTCCATTTGCTGTATTTGCTCCTTCCTTCTCATTACGTTCTATCCTTAAATCCTAAGCTGCATCCAAGCTCCATCCCCACTTGTATTTCACCAGAACTAAGATTGTCGCATAGCAAACGAACTACCGTAAATAGCGTTGAGTTCGCACAGGAGAGCGTTCGTCCAGAATGGGAAGGTTTGCCAACACGAGAAAAGCGACGTTCGGAAATATCTGGTCGAGAGAGAGAGGGAGGGAGAGAGAGAGAGAGAGAGCCGTCCGAAAACATAACGCCCGACCTTTTAGAAATCTTTACCGTTGTTATGAGAAAACGACCGTTGAAAACTTAACTATCGCGCTCCTGCTGTGAGGCTTCAACGCTCTTGACGACAGGTTTGCCTCGGTTTCCTTCTTCTCTCGGGGAATGTTTCCGAGTGATCAGCGTGGAATCTATTCTAATCCAAATAGGCTATTGCGGTCCAATAGTCTACTGCTGTAGTTCAGCTGGTTTCCTTTTTGTAGCATTCCTCTTCTTTTGGGGGGTGTTCCTGAGTGATGAACGTTGAAGCTCATCATGCCTGCACATTGTCGGATGGCAAACACAATACTATAAATAATACAACGATAACATATAGAGGGGTCTCGCTCGAGTTGGCATGTCGATCTCCGGCTAAACGTCATCCAAAGTATCTGACACTGATGTAACCTCCACACGTGCCGCCGACGTGTAAGCTCGATCTCCGTCTCCCACGGCCCACGTCTGGCTGAGAACTCTCCATTCGACGTTGTCATCCATAGACAAGAAGCCCGCCTCAAAAGGGTGTTTTCAGTAGGATGCAGCTCGCCCTTCATGCGACTCGCCCAACACCTCTCCGCGCCTCGCGCTTGGTGCAAGCAGTGTCTGCGCTGGTCGGTGAAAATAACGCGACGTGCTCCGTCCCGGCATTGTAGGGATGCGAGGGTCTATGGTCATACGACTACGCCCATGCATGACATGGCTACCCCTCCCCCTCCCCTCTTTCCCCTCCATCTCTCCTCCGCCACCCCCCCCGCTCCCCCCCTCCCCCCCCGCCCTCCCCGCCTCTCCCTTTTCATCTCCCCAACCCCCCTCTCCCCTATCTCTCCACGATGTGTTCCTAATGATGAAAAAAATCCACACCCCGCCCACCCCCCTTCTCCTCCTTCACTCCTCCGTCCACGCCTCCCGCCGCCCCCCTCTTCCCCGTCTCTTTGCCCCCCCCCCCCCCCCCCCCCCCTCCCCCCCCCCCTCCCCCCCCCCCCCTCCCCCCTCCCCCCTCCCCCCTCCCCCCACGACCCTTCTCCTCCTTCACTCCTCCGTCCACGCCTCCCCCCTCCCCCCTCTCCCCTCCTCCCTCCCCCCTCTTCCGCCGCCTCCCTAGCCCCGTACTCCGCTCCCCGCCCTCGTGTACTCCTACCCTGACAACCTTGATGCCTCCTTTCGTTTGCGTATATCGAAGGAAGAAGTAGAGAGGGAACACTCCTCACCAGGATGGTCTCGATTGGAGGCATCCGAAGGGAAAGCACTCTTCGATCCGAGCAGTGAGTTCCTAGAGGGGGATACATTTTGCCGAACCTGGCTCTGCACGATACAGCAGTCTCTCAACGCTCACACTAGCTGTGCTTTCGCCCCCCTTGGCTTGTTGCTACAGCTGTAGGTCGTAGTAGTTTGATACGGAATCCACCGCTGAGAGCGCCTATTTATAGTAGCGTGGGCATGATAGGCGCAATTCAGTTCAATGCTATTAATAGACGACGGGGGAAGGAAGCGCCGAAGTCTTCTCGCGATAGAAAATGTCCTTTCAAGGCTAGAACAGTAGTGGGGAGGGAGGAGGGAGAAGAGACTCTGCTTTGTGACCCTGTAGTATCCGAAGTAGTACTGCAGAGAACCTCGGGTCGGGTCAGGAGGTGTTAAAAAATGTCACGGGTCGGGTCGGGCCATGACCCGTGAGATACGGGTCATTCGCGGGTAAGGTCATCATGGCCCGCAATTTTTTTCCGGCTGTGCCGCACGTCCGACCCGCGGGTCTCGCCCAAGGATCAGTATTTTTTCTAACGTGTGTAGCTATCTGCCGGAAGGCCGCCTTTGTGACCCGCGGGTCTGGCCCACGGGTCCGACATTTTACAACAAAAAAAACTCGCCGTTTCCCACCCAAACAAAAGGCTTCTCTCGTGCCGATACGTAGACCTCCGAGAGCATATCATAGCGTGTAGAATAATCACACGCGAATCCCGGGTCGGGTGAAGCCGTACAGTAGTATATTATTGTGTTCATGTTCACGTCCGCCCATTTCCGAAAACAAAACCGGCCACTCTCTCATGCAGGGTGCAATAATGAAGACAATACATGACAGCAGTATAGGAAGCCCGCGCTCGTCGCGGCAGCAGCAGCAGCAACAGCAGCAGTAGCAGCAGCTGGCCCCGGACCCTCCAGTAGCAGCAGCAGGCCCCGGATCCTTGCGGATCGTGGCCCCCGCTGTCAGATCCACCGCTTCAGTGCTTGCTGCTGGAGGCTGCACAGCTAGGTCGCTCGCCGGGGCGCCAGCAGAAGCCATATCGGGTCAGAGCTATAGGTTCGACCCAGGGGCTCGGAGGTATCCGCCCGGCAGAGTGCCGGTGTGTGCCTTTCTCCATGTCATCATATTTCTGATCATCATCGTCTTTTTTGAAGCACACACCACACAATGCTCCAAAAAAATACAAAAAATGAAAAAACCGAACACAAACGTACGACATTTTTGGAAAAATACAAGGGACCAAGGACCATCCAACCGACCAGCGTACCAACGTTTATATCGTTGGACCCGTGAGCTTTCGTCGTAGACCCGTGTCTCACGGGTCAATCGGAAGGTGGCGGGTCGGGTCGGGTCGGGTCAGGAAGTGTTAAAACCTCGCGGGTCGGGTCGGGTCGGGTCGGGTCAAAGGGTTTCGAAATCTCGCGGGTCGGGTCAGCTGCACACGACCCGTGAGGTTGACCTGACCCGCGAAAAGCCCTGAGAAAAACCAAGGGGAAAAATAAAATAAAATTAAGGAAAATGTAAAGTTTTAGTTCCGAAGTCTAACAGGGGAAAAAAAACAAAATCAAGGAAAATCTAAACATTTGCACGAAGTCTAACTGCTGTATGATGGAGGCCTTCTGCGATAGGGGACGTAGATTATTTTGGCCGAAAATATTTCCGACTGACCAGGCTCCTTAACCCAATATCGTTGGAATGCCTTTTAGGCTTCACAATTAATCTTTCGTGACATACACACTAATAGTAGGCGTTTGGATCGCTCATCGGATTAACGGAGTGCACTTAATTTGTTTTTAAACGCCAGTTTTTTGGGTGAGGTATAGTGCTCCTCAAGTGAGAAGGAGCATCAGAAAAATACCAGAAAATTATCAGAAAATTCAGGTGCTACCCTTACCACCGTCGCACACGTGTCTGTGCCTACTTCCTTTCTGCTTCAAGGGCTGCCCTTGCTCCGTAAGTCTTACTTCCTGCTGTTGTCGTCTCCGCGGGCAATATTGTAGTACATACCTGGTACCATGGATAGGTAAAGTGTCCATGGCGGAGGGGGGGGGGGGCTTGGCCCTCGCGGTTAGAGGTGACAAGGCCAGGGGTGGGAGCAGAGAGAGCGAGACGGGGGGGGGCTCTTTCCTCGACACGAACAATAGCAGTATCAGACAGCAACACCGCGCAGTCTTCTATTGCGTTGAAGCATTCGCGCGGCAGTTTTACACCAGACATTTATAAGGGCAGCAGGGTGCAGTCCGGAGCTTTTTTTAATGTGTTTGGGGAGGAAGGGTACTCGGCGCTTGAACGGGGCAAGGCCAAGAGTGGGATAACCAGTGTTTGAGGGTAAGGGGTGTGTGGAGCGGACCCGCGGAGAAAGAGTGAGACGGCGGGGACTCTTCCCTCGACACGACCGATAGCAGCACCAGGCCGCAGCAATACCGCGCAGCCTTCTGCGCGTTGAAATATCCGCGCGGCAGCTACAAACCAGCCTTTCATATGGACAACGGGCTGTCGTTCGATGCCTCTTCAGAGGAAGCGTTTGGGGAGGAGGGCTCGACCCTTGAGGATGGAGTGGGTACGGCCTGCGGAACGGCAAGACGCATCTAGTTTTCGCAAGTTACGGTCGTTGGCAACATCGTTGCACGCCTTTGCTTGCCGTGGTCTGGGTTTTCTGTTATTTCATCGTGTTTTTGTTGTTGTTGACACTCACGGCGCACACGTTATTGTCAGATGCCTCTTGAAACAACACTATTACGGGGGACCATAGTTAATAGGACCTATGGTATACTTAAAAACCTATATATTTGACAATTTTTACTTACAATATTTGGTCCTATTAACTATGGTCCCCCGTAATAATGTGTGAACCCTACATGGTGTGCTCTTCCTTCGTTGGGGTGTGGGCCTCTTGATACCTCTAATACGGGGGACCATAGTTAATAGGACCAAATATTGTTAGTAAAAATGGTCAAATATATAGGTTTTTATGTGTACCATAGGTCTTATTAACTATGGTCCCCCGTAATAAATACTTCACTTGCTCGTACGGGTATAGTCGGCTTGATACCTCTAAATACTTCACTTGCTCGTACGGGTATAGTCGGCTTGATACCTCTAAATACTTCACTTGCTCGTACGGGTATAGTCGGTCCAGTGAATGGGCGGCTATCGTCGGAGCTATGCGGGAATGGAATCATACAAGAGCTGTCAGCCCACAGGTATACGAACACATAATTCCCGACCTTCCACCACCCATTTAAATTTGCGAAACCCACCAGGCAGGGGGAAGGGTGTACTAACACCCAAAAATGAAATACCTGAGAATGAAACAAAAAACATCGCTTTCCATTTTTTTTCGTCCCGAATTCCCACCGCGGTGAGTGCTGGTTTGCTTTTCATTTCAACCTTGGGAAGGAGTTTTTATTAATGTCTGGCAAATAGTTTTCTCTTGTGGTGGAACCCCCCTATCCATGGTGGTCAGCCAGGGCAGTGAGACGGCTTACTGTAAATAGCCAACTACCTGGTAGTTTTGGGTGAGATAGGGCTGCAGTCCCGTTTTCGTGACAATCCACTCTTACAATCATAGCCCTTTTAGGACCGCAGTTCCGTTTTGGGGACAAACTCCCTACAAATAAATAAAGTGCTTTGCCCCCAAAACGGGACTGCGGTCCCAAAAAAGTTAAGAGCGTTGAGTTCGCACAGGGGTGTTATCTTTATTTCAGCGCTCGATCTTTTCCAGAACGGGACGGTTGCCATATACTCACATATGTGTAGCGAACAACAACATTATTAGGGTGTTTTAGGAAAGATTCGGTCCAGAGCCTTCCGGAAACGTAATGCTCGAATTTAGGACCCTTTGTACGTACTGTCGTCGAGAAAACGAGCGCAGAAAAAGGATCGCGCCTCTGCGCGGGAACTTAACGTTTTTTAGGGACTACGTAGTAGTTAAACGTAGTTGCACGAAGCTGTAATCTGCGGAGCTCTTCTTTTTTATTTTTATCTGACCTGCGCGTTTTGTGCGTCGCTCCGCGGTGTGTTATAAATATACTTCGAAGTATATGTATATATCTATATGTAGAAGAGGATTTGACGGGACAAACGTAGACCTGACGGGGCAAAGGTAAGACCGTCAACCAAATAGTTCGGTCACGAGACTGCTATAGAATCTAGATGAAGTATCGACCACTCAACTGGTCCAACTCACAGCTGACGTACTCACGCCCGGCCAGCCGGCAGCCAGGGCACGGCGCAAGCACGCCCGGGGCCGCCCCCGACAGAGTCGGGGTCGGGGATCACGAGGAGGCGGGTTCGGCCCGTGAGGTGAATGAACCTCATCTCGCGCTACAACGAACAACAACGCAAAAAAAATATACGTCTATAAGAAACGCTGAGGAGCGCTGAGAGTACAGGGCGATCAATATCGTGCTTAATATATCTATACCGAGTCTCTGAGCTTTGCTACGTACCTAACTGCAGCAAAGTAATAGCTTGGCCGTGGTGTCCAGTCTACACTCTTTGCCCTTGAAACAATGGGCAATCCCGACTTAACCCCTTTAGAACGCAGTCCCGTTTTGGGGACAAACTACTTGAAATTTGAGTGGTTTGTCCCCAAAACGGGACCGCGGTTCTAAAAGGGTTAATCTCCCAAAACCTCACGAGAGTGCACATCATTCTACATATAATATGTATATAGTAAACGTGTCCAAAGCAGTGTCACTCACTGATGTGATGGGCCGGGCCGGGATTAGTTCACGGGCGGGCTCTCTTCATGGTAGCAAGTCTTAAGACGCACGGGGTTGGATGAAGGCGGAATATAGAAGAATTAAACAGGAAGGAGTAGTGGTTAAAAATTACAAAAATAATAGAAGAAGAGCCGTCTCATGATTGTGGCACCTCCCGGACACATATGAAGTGCACCCGTGGGCGAAAGAAGCCAGTTGCGTCTACGAGCACCACCAGACGGTATCGCACAACCACCGCGTAAATCTCGTACTCCCAACTTATAGTGGTGGTGGTGGCCTTCATCTTATTTTATTCTCTACAGCCCCCTTCCCATCATAAACACAAGATAAACAGCGGCGGCGGGTGGATCGAGGTGGATACCTATCATACGGGGGGGCATAGTTAACAGGACCAAATATTGTTAGTAAAAATGTTTAAACATATAGGTTTTTATGTATACCATAGGTCCTGTTAACTATGCCCCCCCGTAATGGTAACATTCATGGTGCGGGCTTTCGAACAATAAAAGGCGTGTGCCTCGTTCGTGTTTCGAACCGAAGGGGACAGACGGAGAAAAACCGACGCAACACAACGTCAACGTGAAAAAAAAAAAAAAAACTCTTCCTTTCGTTGCAACACGAGTTGTCGGTTGAGGCGCTCCTCCAATGGTTATAACTTGTGATGTCATGACACAGCTTGCAGTTTTCCTTTTTTTTTTCTTGCTCTCGCTCTCATCCCGCTTACCGTTCGTTCATGATCTTCGCACCTTCGCCTTATTTTCTCTCCCCCTCCTGCTTATTTATACAGCCACAACAAACTCAGATCCGGGGTCACATATTACAGCAGTATAGCAAGCAAGCTCTTCTACCCCCCCCCCCCCCCCCCCTCTCCTCCTCAAAATGCGGTTCGTGCCTTAAGGCTTGCCTTTTTAACGGCGAGGGTATACGCTTCATCAGCCCTTCCTGTCTCTCCTCGTGCATCCGTGTCGAGTTGATCCATCTACTCGTATCTGTGGGCAAGAGGTAGGTATGTCGAGTTGATCCATCTACTCGTATCTGTAGGCAAGAGGTAGGTATATAAGGCAGTAATACCGAGAATTGAGCTCTCCGAGCAACTAACTCCTAATGGATGTGATAACCAGAAGAAACTGCAACTGAATACTATTCATACGTAAGTAGGCAAAGGATCAGGCGAGTGGAAGAATGCGAGCGGTTTCCGCTGAACCATCTATGATGAGACGCATACTGTGTGCTACTGTGGTGTATTGCGCTAGGCGTACGTAGCAGTATATTAACAGTGGTATAGTGGCATTCGTCCTGCCAGCTGAATACATATCCAGAGGATCTATGCAGAGGTCTCGAGACCAACACACAGCCGCCGGGTGGGCGCACGCTCATACAACAGAACAGCAAGCAGTCGGACCGGTACAAATTAAAAACTGTCGTTCTATGCTGTAACTTTTAGGCCATAGTTCTGATGACTGTGCGTCATTATTGCGGTAGGCCGTCACCAAGAAAAGCGAGCACAGCGGTCACGGGCGCACGGCCGATGCCACCCACACTATCAACAGCTGGTACCAGGTACGAGTATAGGTGCGGTTTCGCACATATTATACTGTACATCGGGCAGATGATCGGTCCCAACGTCATGATTGATATATATATATATTATGTCAGAGACGAATATACCCTGCATATATATTTATTTATGATCTGCACAATCTACTGCTTGCTGTATAATACGCACCAGGTACCAGGTAGCTTCGTTGCCGGATTGGAGTCGAATATCTTTATATGTTCCCTGTTTCGGATCTCAACTTACACCAGGTCCAGCACAACAGACCCTATAACGGCAGGTTTCGTGAGAGGATCTAAACCGTGATGATCTACTACCATGCATGTATCAAAAGTTAAAGATACAACAACAACAGCTGGGAGGTCGAGGATTTGGTCGAAACACAAAATTAGATTTTCTCAACGGCCGCGCTCGTCCGAACATACCGGGTACCCGCCACGTCGCGACTGTCGCTTTAGCGTGTCGGTAGCACTTTCGCTGCGCTACGTACCTCTGCGCGATCACACAGCATGGCAAAGCCAATGGCGATGCGCAAGGAGGCGGGGTCGTCGATCATCGCACATTTCACCGCACTACGACGATGGTATCATATTATTAGTAGTATCATGAATACGAGCCGCTCAAGAAAACTCGTACTTACTTGTGGTATTACGGGGGGCCATAGTTAATAGGACCTATGGTATACATGAAAACCTTTGTATTCAACAATTTTTACTAACAGTATTAGGTCCTATTAACTATGAACCCCCGTAATAACATGCAGACGGAGGGAAGGGTGAGATTCTTTCTTACTCCACCAGCGCCGCAGCAGCAGTTAGTTGCGAGTGTCTTTCCTTTTCTTGGAAACACCGCCCAGCTCTTCACAACATTCTATCCCAGGGTGGGGGTATCCCGGCCCGGCGGGGCCACATATACCTGGTAATATAGTTTCTCTCCCCGCACACACTCAGAGGTGCTCCGAACTCTGAAGTCTGCACTCTCTTTCTTTCACTTACTTTGCATTGTTTGTCAGCGTCGGTGTTTCATGATATTTCAAGCGCGAAGAAGTTTCCGCGAAGTTTCCTGAAAAGTTTAAATTTCGGTTAAAAAAGATGTTTCCGTGTGGTGTGAATTTCACTGAAAATTAGTGTCAGAGTCTCCGCTCCTGGGGTTTTTATATTTTGCCTGCTGCGGTACTTCATGGGACACTTGCCCGCTTGCACCCCCCTCCTATTAATAAAAGCCCGACCCTACCTCTCTATCGTACCCGTATTGTAGACGAAATTGCTGCGCGGCTGGTACATGACACGTCGGGAGAGCTCGAGAGCGGGGCAAGGCAGCGAGCGGTGCACACATCAAACCGGTGATCCGGCCTGAGCTTCTGTATTTCTTGCAGGAGTCGCAGCTTTTTGATTGTCTCCGTGCGTGGGCATCGCCCAGCATCGCACTCTGCTCCAGCGACCATTGTTGTTCTTCTTGCAGTTTCTGATTTTGTGCAGCAGGATTCTTGACTCTGTCTGGGGCTGCGGGCTGGGTGCAAGGGTGTTCCTGCTGCTCACTTCCCACGAGGTAGCGGACGTAGCACTTCGTGCACGCACCTGTGGATAAGGGGGGGGGCAGTCGTGCTCGCACCTACCGACCGTTGGTGCAAGGGGGAAGACGGCCGGGGGATGGTAGGCGGCCTTGACGAGCCTGTGGGAGAGCGAGAGAGCTTTCTGGGCGGCGCTGCGTCCGCTGGTGCTGATCCCGATCAGGAAAGGATGCCTAATAATGGGGGCATTGCTGGCGGCGCAGCGAATATGAGAGCGAGGACATCGAGACGACGGTGGAGAGAGGAGGGCCACGCCGAGCTGCTGGAGGAGAGCCCCAACGGGGCGAGAGGGGATGGGGATCGCTCTGAATGTGAGCCGTGTGGCGCGAGGCAAGGCGGTGCGTCTTCTCTGGTTGCGCTTGATCTAGGTCTGTCTTCTGTCTCGACTTCATTCATTATTGATTGGTTCATCATGTCGTTCGCGTAGAAGAACATCCCCGCGGTGGACATGTGGAGACTGCCTGTCGTATACCAGCAACCAGCAGTGTACGCACCGAGTACCAGTACAAAAGTGAACTACACACTTCGGAAGATTAATTGCTTGGGTTCATCATGTTGGCGTCGAAGAACAGACAGGCCCGCGGGTTTTACCTGTGCTGTGTGTGTGGACATGCACGTGGAGGTTGCTGTGTTGTGTGGTGTACCGGTACCGAGGACCACTGCAAAAATAATCCCACCAGGTCCATATGTCCCTACGTACGTACTCGCACACACAACAACCAGAAGACACAACGACAAGCGTTGATGTCCAGAAAGAAGCGCAAACTACGAAAGACACCAACGATCTAAGGGTCATTCACACGCAAACGAACAGCACCAGTTAAAGACAGGCTGAGTTCTACAGGGGTAATCTTGAAAGTTTTCACAGCAGCAAGCAGTGTCGTTAACCCTTTTAGGACCCCAGTCCCGTTTTTGGGACAAACTACTTATAATTAGAGCGTTTTGTCTCCACATATGGGAGTGCGGTTCTAAAAGCCCTTATTACTTCGGGAGTCGTTACAACGAACTTATTAATAGTCAGTGCGGAGCGCACTCATTTATTTCTCGAACAAGAAATCCAGCCTGAATTATGGTTCCCGTTTCTTATTGTATTGGGTGTAGGTACTCTGCCGTGTGATAGCTCTATTGATAGAGCAGTGCTGGTGGTCTGCGTACAACGAACTATTATGAATAGTATTAATAGTCCACCGCGGTGCTCAAGCAGTATAAAAATAACCCACCAAAAACGTGAGGCCGGCGGGTGCGCTGAGAAAAATCGTGCTCGGCGGCGAGCGCTGCACTGAACGTTATACCTGGTAGGATGCCGTTTGATCACCGGGATTCTGCCCCACAGGCTACCAGTAGTTACGATGATACCTCGTACAGAACAGTAGTATTAATAGGGGGTTTCTCGCTTGGGGAAGAGGGTGTGTTCAACGCTTAACCCTTATAATGAGGCGAGCGAGCGAGGCGAGCCTTTTAGTACTGCAGCCCCGTTTTGGGGCAATCCGCTCAATTTCCAAGTATCATACGTAGTTTGTCCCAAAAACGCGACTACTACTATTATACGTACTGTGGTCCTATAAGGGTTAAGAAATGCCGGCTTTCTTCTTTCGCCTGGGAACTACCCTCTTGAATGTTTTTTCTGCTCTCTGCTCTTTCTTACCACTCTGTCCCCGAATATGAGGATCGCTCGTACACTCGTATTGTATAGAAACGTTCATTGTATTGCGAGACAGCGTGAGAGAGCAATACCCTATTCAATGTATGTATATATACTCGTACAGCTCAGTAGGTACACACGGGTAAGAGTACTCAGAGCATACGTCGAGTATACCTGGCAACTGCTGTCTTTTTTTTTTTTTTTTTTTTTCCATCCCATTCATTATCTTCGCACATCTTCTTCTCTCTCTCCTTCCAACTCGTAACTCAGATCCGGGGTCACATAGCAGGCTCTTCTCCCCCCTTCCCGCTACGGTACGTGCCTTCATTTTTTATCGCGAGAAGATTTCAGCCTTTTCTTCCCTCGTCGACTCGCATCGAATTGTCTGCACATCAGTGGTGCTGTAGTGGTGGTACTCGCACGTTTTTTTCGTCAGTATGCTTGCAAGTTATGGCCACAGCAGCAGCAGCAGCAGCAGCAGCAGCAGCAGCAGCAGCAGCAGCAACAACACTTTCCTCTCGAACACGTACGTACACAGCACGAAATCCGCCGCGAAACAAAACGTCCGCGACCTTTGAGGGCATCTCGTGCGCACAAGGCCGCCGGCAGGACCAGAAGAACAAAATGGTCAGGGGCATGCTGCTGCCCGCCCATTGCAGGCTTGCCGTGGCCTCGCCAGTGCCTCTTCGGACACCTCTGGGAATCCTCCCTCTCTTCTATTGATGCTGTTGCAGCACAGCATATACCGCTCCCCTCACAAGAAACCTGAAATCGGGCTCAGGCTGACTTTCTTATTCTGTGCGAGCGCGAAATCGCTGTTTCTTACCAGGTATGTTACCCTTCCCTATTTTTGGTCCCCGAGAAGACGTTTTCCCTATTATTAATCATAGTATCACGGGGGACCATAGAAAGTAGGACCGAATATTGTCAGTAAAAATAGGCATATATATCGTACCTGGTATAGGTTTTTGTGTTGCCGTAGGTCCTAATTACTATGGACCCCCCTATTAATAGTGTACGATGAATGGTGCCTTGAACCCAGGTCAGCCGCAGGAAAGAAGGAGGCATCATTCTTGAAGCTTAGGCACTGCCTGACCCTTTTCATGCTGGGCTGCCCAGAAGCAAATCTCTGGCTCCACATTAATTTCAAGTGACTTGTCCCCGAAACGGGAGTGAAGTCCTGTTAATGGAAGGGTAAAGCTGAGAGGTTTCTTTCTTATATATATACCTGGTATATTTTTTTTCAATTTTTTCAGGGCTCTGACTTTTCTGTGAGGTACTTTCTTCAGGGAGCTGGCCTGCGCAACTGCTGTATGCGCCCAGTCTATAGCTAACGCCTCGCTGGGTGAGCCTTGAACCCTCACTGCTGTGACACCGCCTTCGAACAGCCTTGAGCATAGTGGGCATAGGCTATTATATTGAATGCAGTGTAGCGCTCGCGTGCTGAGCACGAATTCTTGCTCCGAGAATTTCTCACGTATGTAGCGTCCGCGAAAAAAATAAAGAGCCATGCGTTTTCATCTGGCGTCTTACTCGTATGTATGCCGGTGCCGCTGTTTAGCAAGGCCCCTCTTTAGGTGTTGCGCTGTTGCGCCGGCGCAGCATTGGCCGAGGAATCAGGAATCAGTAAGCGGAGCACGCAATTAGAACTGGGCAGCACGTTTCTCCGCGGGTGAAACAGCAGCAGTTGTTGCGAAGCCTTTCTTTTTTTTGCGCCGCAGGCGAACTTTTTTTCTGGGGAGGGGTATTTATTGGAATCTGTACAACTGCACCAGTCGTTTTTGGGGCAACAACTTAGAACTAAGACGTACACACCCACATACCGGTATTTACGGGATACGTTCTGGCTCTCTACGACTATAACGGCGGTGAATACCATCCGGCAGAATAATGCATGTATTAAACTCTTTGAGGGGTAGTTTCCGGCGTTTATTAACGTTTACCCGGTACCTGGTATATCGAAAAAATGGACATACGGCAGCCCCTGCTAGCGCCCTCCGGAGACTCTCCAGGGGCCCTCCGGGGGGGGCTCCAGGGGCTCTCCGGGGGCCGTCCGAGCCCCTCTGTGGGGTGCCAGACACGCCTTCGGCGCGTAGCGCCCGCGGTTTATAAGCAGCCCTGCTGCATACCATGATACGAAAGAGCCCCAAATGATACTGAGCCCTGGGTTTCCGCACAAACTTTGATTCATGGAGCGGTTATTCACACTAAGGTTTGTGTGGAACCCACGCTTTGTCAACAATATATAATCTACAGCAGCCTTAATGGGACACTCTCCCAGTTTCGTGTGAGACGGTCGGCACTACTGCTGCAGCCTGTACGAAATCAGGCATGAAAACGGATCGGGACACGAAATCGAACACTCAGAACGCCGGCCCCACATAAAATGTGTATCAGGTACAGGGCAATAATTCACCAGCATTGTGGGAGTCGTCATGCTGAACGTAGGTGCAGAATGCACCCGTCTATTACGGGGGACCATATTAAATAGGACCTATGGTACACGCAAAAACTATATACTTCGCTATTTTTACATTTTTACTAACAATATTTGGTCCTATTTACTGTGTTCCCCCGCAGTAGACAAAGACAGCCAGCCTAAATGGTCTCTTGCTATGAGTATCATGCATATGTACGCATGTACGCTACCACAACGTACGCTGAGCAAGCTTGAAACCGTTTTTATAACGCCAGCGTTTACCCTGGCTTACTGTATGCCACTCTGTACGTAAATACATGGGTCGTTTTATCTGAATGTTAGTGTACGCACCATCCTTGTGTCAGGGCTAGAGTTTTACCAGGTACCTGACTTGATTTAGGAGTTACAGGCAAAGGTGTAGCGTTCGGCGCTTCCACCGATTTCTCAGTCCAGTTTGCTTAGCGTCGCTAAAAACTCGAGCCTCGATTTCTTTCTCGCGATTTCTCAGTCCACTTTTCTTAGGCACGCTAAATAAAGACTCGAGCCTCGATTTTTTTTTCAAGCGAATTCTTAGTCCGTTTTTTCATCGCGTCGCTGAGTACTTGAGCCTCAATTTCTTTGTTGCGGGGGTTGTGTATCGGCACTCGTGGTGACTATCAGTATTAATAGTAGCTCCAAATGTTGGAGGGCGCCTTTTTGCACCTCGCAGGGTGGAAGTACGTGCTATTTTGCAACCCTTATACATAGAGCTGAAAGAGCTGAGATCAGCGGAGTGACACGCGGAACGCTCAGGCACTTGTACCTCTTCACCCAAACCTTCAGCCACACCCGCGGACAGCTGCGAGTAGGGCGTCACACATACATGGGTGTGTGTATGTCCCTGTCTGCGCTGCGGTGACCTCTGCAGCTAACAACGTCCTCTACAATGGCACAATTGAGGATTAGGTGTGAAGGTGCTACCTACTTAGCTATAGGGGTAAAAGATCGAACGATTACCCCCAGCCCAGGGTAATCCTTGTAACACTCTCCCCCCCCTCTAAACGGCGGGATCTTTATGGGGCGTCGGTACCGTAAGCGGCCGTACGCTGGCCTATCCGTTTCGTTTCAATACCTGGGGAACCAGGGAGATATTTATATGTCTCTAAGGACCGCACGCCCAAGCGTTTCTACAAAAAAGAAAAGTTCGAAGTGAGATTCGAACCCGTGTCCTCGAGGACGTCAAATGTGAAGGTGTTACCTGCTGAGCTATAGGGGTAAATGATCGATCAATTGCCCAGCCCAGGGCATTCCTTTAACATAGGACTGTAGGGTCTGGGGAAGGGGTACTGTAGTATACCGGGTTACGGTTGGGACGTGTCTCTCGGCTTCCAGCTGCAACGGGTTACGAGTCTGTGTCTGCAGCCGGTGGGTTACAAGCAGGACCTCCGCAACCAGCTCCCCCTCCATGTTGCTTCGTGCGAGTGCTGTTGTTCTGCTGAATACACACCATATACGCGGCGGCTTCAGGAAAAACCCCCCCAAGCATGTTGTGGCGGTGTCTAATGTCTATGTAGCCGAAGACAACGCGCGGCGGTGTATCGTTAAATGCGTGCACTGGCAACCGATACGAATTTCGCCGCCACGGCGGGCTATTTTGATCCCGCCCAACTTGTGTACGAGCAAAGAAACGGACAGCGGTGGCTATCTTCTTTCGGGAGATTATGAGTGATCAACGTGAAAGCTCATGCTGCACCACACCGCAAGCAATGTCAAATGTTCCAGACGTGAAATGTTTCCGGTACAGTATGCAGATGCTCATGTTTTGATGTATTTTTTCATGTATACATTTTGTGGCAACACTTGCTGTACGCTACTACGGGGGATCATAGTAAATAGGACCAAATAGTGTTGGCTAACATAATAAAACATACCAGGTACCAGGTACAGGTTTTTGTGTGTACCGTAGGTCCTATTTAATATGGTCCCCCCGGAATATCAAAACCGTGTACCTTGTACAGTACAGCGGCCCAAAAAAGCGATGAGTACCATCTTGTCACGCGACTATATACTCGTACTGTTCATTTTTTTAGGAAGAGCGTTCAGCGGCTCAAGTTATGCCGTGCTGCTCGGGGATGGTTCCGACCGTTTCGTTGCGGTTCGGACACGCCATCTGCCACACTACTGCAGTAGCTCGAGCTTCTTCCCGTGGCCGGTGCTTCAATGGTCCCCTGTGTTTGGACGGATTTTCCCCTCTGACGCCCTGAAGGCGTCGGTCGAGCATCGGACATCAGAAAATGCCGAAGGTGGGGAAAAAGCAAGGCCATCCGGACGACGATATTTATTTGTTGCTCCCGCAGTTCTGCAACCCCAACCATCCACCGATGTGCCGTCGCACCTACAGTAAGTGCAACCCCAGCCCAACCTAACCCAGCCCCAACGTTAGGCTCGGTGGTTTTCGTGTCTCTAGGGACGGGACCCAAAAATCACCGACTCTCCCATCCACCACACCTGTCCGCTAAAACACCGACCCACACCCACTCACCCCCCTATCCACCCACCCAACCCAACCACCCCCCCATGTGCTATCGCACCCCGACCCGACCTCAACCTGATCCGACCCTACCCAACCGCATCCAACCCAACCCAACCCAACCAAACCCAACCCAACCCAACCCAATCCAACCAAACCCAACCCAACCCAACCCAACCCAACCCAACCCAACCCAACCCAACCCAACCCAACCCAACCCAGCCCAACCCGACCCGACCTCAACCCGATCCGACCCAACCCAACCGCATCCAACCGCATCCAACCGCATCCGACCCAACCCAACCCAACCCAACCCAACCCAACCCAACCCAACCCAACCAAACCCAACCCAACCGCGCCCAACCCAACGAAACCCAACCCAACCCAACCCAACCCAACCCAACCCAACCCAACCCGACCCGACCTCAACCCGATCCGACCCAACCCAACCGCATCCAACCCAACCCAACCCAACCCAACCAAACCCAACCGCATCCAACCCAACCCAACCCAATTCAACCCAACCAAACCCAACCCAACCGCGCCCAACCCAACGAAACCCAACCCGACCCGACCCGACCCGACCCAACCCAACCCAACCCAACCCGGCCCGACCCGACCCGACCCGACCCGACCCGACCCGACCCAACCCGACCCGACCCAACCCAAGTCTAGTTCACGTACATGGTGGTGTTGTATTTAGGGCATGCCGCTCAGGCCCGGGGGAGGGATCAGGGTGCAAGCGGGGTTACGCCAGACAGCCCGAAAAAAACAGCGCTTGCGGGTGCTATCTCGTCGCCGCCTGTCTTTTCTCCTGTCGAGACAGTTATCACGTGTAGATACGTCATCCCGAGTAGTTTTGTCGGCCAAGAAATGCGGGTGTATTGAGAGGCGTTCTACGATAGGGGTTCACCCAAAATAATTTTTTTGAGGCTCCTCACTCAGGGAGCTCCATACCTCACCCGAAAACTGACTTCAGCAAAAATCAAAATGCATCGCGGAGACTAATCCCATGGCCCAAGTCTCCATTTTTTTATTTTTTTTTCGAAATCAAGGTTGACATTCCGACGATTAGGAGTCATAAACAAGGAATCCCCGTCTTTCAGAAACCAAATAGCGGAAATGTGCTGCCTCTATCGTAGAAAAGGGTTAGAGCAGTATGAGGCCACCAACAAAATACGCCTACCTGGTACCTGGTGCCAAGCATTTTGCAGAGTGTTTTTGAAAGGCTTGAGACCTTTTGTGGCGATACCACCCTTGAACAACCCTGAGCATAGCCTCTTTTGTGCCAGCATAAAGGGTTTCGAGTAGAGCTCGCCTCTGACCACGATTTCCCCCCCTGACACTATGAGTGTCTGTGAATTTCCCGGATTTTTCCCGGAAATATCCTACCGGGTGGAATGTAAGTGCTGCTGGTTTAGAGTAGCTCTCGGCACTGACCACGATTTTCCCCCTCACGCTATGAGTGTCTGTAAAATTCCCGGAAAGTTCCCGGAAATATCCTACAGGATGAAATGTGAGTACTGCTGGTTTAGAGTAGCCCTCGGCACTGCCCACGATTTTCCCCCTCACACCATCAGTGTCTGTAAAATTCCCGGATTTTTCCCGGAAATATCCTGCCGGATGAAGTGTGAGTACTGCTGGCTTAGAGTAGCTCTCACCGTTGAGCACGATTTCTTACAGCAGTCCCATTTTCTTAGCGTCCGCCGAAGAAGTGGGCCTGGTGTTCTTGTTCTTATCTATATAGCAGGTATATGTTTTGTTTTTGATGGGCTTACGCATACATCTGTACGGTAGTTCTAAAGGCGGTGGGGGTTGGGCTAGTCGAGAGTTCACGGAAACCGGAGAAAACGACCCTTGAGCATTTCCCACGTCCAGAATGAGAAAAAAAAACAGAAAGCTGAGGGAATATTCTTGGCGGAAAACATTTTTTTCGCTATCCAGAACTATGGCTATTTTTTGGTTTTGGTATATACCCCCCGCCCCCCCCCCACCCCCCCCCCCCCCCCCCTCCGACCCCCTGTTTGGAATTAGAAAAGGGGCCGAGTTGTTTTACTTCTTCTTCGAATCCTCCTTGTCTTATGCTTGTTTTTTCTTTGAGGAATTTAGTACCGGTAAGGAGAGACGTTTCTAGGAGGGTACAGACCCGCGCGAGCCCCAACGACTTCTATCAACCGAGAGCCGTAAGGGCGGAGAGGTGCCGCTCGCTACATGCTGACACCCTGCCACCGCTCGTGTGGCTTGCCAAGGTCTTTTTGGAGACGCATGCCGCTCGACGAGCAGTGTGCCGTATCACACGGGTGATGAGACAATACACGTTTGGTATGATGGCACACAGGGTGATAGGATATCACACAGGGGGATAAGATACCCCCCCCCCCCCCCCCCCCCCCCTGGGACGATTTTTCGGGCCGGTTGTATCCAAATCATGCCTTAAGGGGGAAATATCCGTAACGAAGACGGCGGCCTCGGAAAGAGAGATCTCGTCGTGGCCTTTCCACTGACGCATGCATCGCTCGGCGCTGTGACCTAAGTCCACCCGTTTTTGAGAAAATCAGCATGGAAACCCGTCGATGGGGGTGTGTTACCTCATCACCCGTGTGATAACAAGGCCATGGTTTGTGAGGTTTTTTGCCCAAAACTGCACAGAACGCGACTGCAATTGAGAATCTCCCATTTTTGGCATATATAAGGGTTGGCGGCTTATCGATATGCCAACGTTGGGCGAAGGCTCTTGATAAAAGTATTCTATCACGGGGGGTCTAGAGTGGCGCACTTGCCGAGCGCAAATGCTCGGCTGCGAGTTCTTTCGAATCGAACAAAATCTCAGCCGGAGATTCTCAACCGCTGCGGTCCCGTTTTGACCCTCTCGGTGCTGCAGTCCCGTTTTGAGGACAAACTGCTCATAGTTTGGAGTGGTTTGTCCCCTAGACGGGGCTGCAGCACTATGAGGGGTGATGGAGAGGCTGTAGTGCTACAGTCAGAGGGTTGATGGTATCCCGGCGACTACAAGGGACGCGTCTCCTCAGTGATAGAATTCCCCGTTCGAGGATACCCGCCAGTCCCAGTGACAGGCCTACCCCCAAAAAGTTCTACGTAAACACCCCTATCGTTGCAGGCGGCGCTGCTTGTACTGTCCTACCGTATCACCCGGGTGATAACACACCACACCCCCTGGGATGGGTTTTCGAGCCCGTTTTCTTCAAAACGCGACTGGGGGGGGGAAGGGGGGGGGGAGGGGGGGGGGGGGGGGGGGCATACACAACCGAAATTGCGGCTCTGGGTATTTATCTTCTTCGGGATCGTTCCATCGATATAGAGGCAACACGCATTGGCGCATCACTACTCGTAGGCGTTTTTGCAAACCCCTCCTCCGTTGTCGAGACGAGGGGAGGGGGGGGGGGTCTTACCACACGTGTGTGTGTGTTTTTTTTCGTCGGGAGGCTGTGATCCGGGCTCTCGCGACATGCACAACACAAAAATATAAATTGTCAGCGACGGGGCAGGCCAGGGACGGATGGACCCACAGTGCCAGCAGCCTCTGCCTCTACGGTGACGACGACGATGCTGATCTCGCTTTCCCTCAGTTGCTTGAATTGTGGCCCCTGGGCTTAAAACAGGCGAAGAAGAAATGCGTCTCGATACGTAGGAGAAAACGAACAATTACTGTCTACCAGTACGAGATAAGGCGCACGGCATACCTACCACGCGAGGGAAACGGCACCGACGGGCTGTGGCATACCCATACCCATCCCGCATCACTTGCAACCAGACAGCATGCCCCGCCCGATTGTTTTGCCAATGCTCGCTTCGCGACATCTTGGGTTTTTAAAAGGCGCTGATGACAGCTTCGTCTTTTTGATGACGTGATGTTTTTTTTTTTTTTTTTTTTTTTGTCGTCGTCTCCCCTTTGGAAGCTTTTTTATTTATTTATTTTTTCATCGTCTTCTGATGACGTGACATTTTTTTGTTCTTCTTCTGTCTCCCCATTTGATGTTCCCTTTCACTCTTCTTTTCTCTCTCCCTCCTGTTAACCCGTTTAGTTAGTACATCAGTCCTGTTTTGGGGGCAAACTACTCGGGATTTGACTGGTTTGTTCCCAACCACGGAACTGCAGTCTTGAAGGAGTTAATACTCGTATCGCAGATATGGGGTCGCACAATTCCTCTTGAACTACAGTAGTATTGCGGGGGGCCATGGTGAACAGGACCTAATGTTGTTCGTAAAAGTAGGCAAATATATTGGTTTTTGTGTATACCGTAGGTCCTATTAACTATGGTCCCCCGTAGTAGTTGTCTATGAAAGTGGTTGATGATTGGGCGTTGTATCGTACAAACATACATAAATACGTACGGACATACATGTGTAAAGTACATGGTACATTCGTACATACTTGTATACACATACATACATACATACATACTTGTATACACATACATACCAGATATATAAGTACATACATACAAACATACATACATACCTGGTACATAAGTACAAACATACATACATAAATACATAAGTAGATACATACATACCAGGTAAGCAATAATACAACACACACATACGAACATTAACATACCTACGTTTATCCTTCTTTTTTTTCAAATGGTTGTTTTTTTTCACCTGCCCGCGATCAGCGAGTCTACCACGATTTTTTGTCGCTTTTTACGATATAGTTGCCTTCTTCGCGTTCTTTTGTTTCTGTGTGCGTGCTTGCTTATCGTCCCACACTTTTTTTTCCCGGAAAAAGAAGAAAAAAAATGGATAAAAAGAAAAAGTCGACGTTGTTTCTTCAGCGGTTTGGCAGGCTTTCTTTCGCTTTTTTCACCGGCTTGTTAACCCTTTTAGAACCGCAGTCCCGTTTTGGGGACAAACCAGTCAAATTTCAAGTAGTTTTGTCCCCAAACGGGACTGCGGTTCTAAAGGGGTTAAACTTCTTTTGCACTCTTAGTTTTGTTTTCCTTTTAATACGATCAACCACGAACACACCCCACAACGGCACGCGTGATCTCATCACCGCAAAAACGTTCGTTGAGTTCGCACAGCAGGTGTGCGTTTTTTTTTTTCAGCGCTCGTGTTCGCTAGGGTGCTAAAGTCGTACCAGGTACGTTCTATTTTCGGGAGGCGCTCTCTCGATCAGATTGTTTTCCGAAAACAGCTTGGTTCGGTGTTTTGGCAACCACTATGTCCCTAATATATAAGGATTGTTTTGATTGAATATTAGTGTACAAACGCTACATAGATTTCGAGACAGACTGCTTTTGCTTTCCTGAATGACGGAGCCCCTTATCCCAAAATCGTCAGAAAGTTTTTCGTTTTTTCGATATTTACAGTAGTATTTGTACACATAGACTATGGAGCTAGATTGTTCATCGACCACATTGCACTCTCCTTTTTTTTTTCATTTCCTGTTCTTTCCTGAATGACGGAGCCCCTTATCCCAAAATCGTCTGAAAGTTTTTCGTTTTTTCGATATTTACAGTAGTATTTGTACACATAGACTATGGAGCTAGATTGTTCATCGACCACATTGCACTCTCCTTTTTTTTTCCATTTCCTGTTTTCACTTTTTGTTTTAAGAGCCGCTCAAGCGAGGAACCTCATGAAAAAAAAGTTGGTGAACCTCTGCATTTATTCTTAGCAATGTGTTGGCTTTCCAGCACGTTTAGTCTGCGGCTAACAAAGTAGGAGAACGGGATAGGGAGAGGTCAGAACCTACACGGTCGTTTGCCGCTCAACCGAATGCCCTCCTTTTTCGCTGGCTCGATTTCTTTCCAAGGTCCAGCAACAGCAGTTAGTTGCGGAAAAACGAAAATTAGACGAATCTGTCGTCCTCTCTTATGAGACACCGCAAACCCTATATATATGCACAGAAAGCAGCCCAGGTATTGGGCTCGCAGCAGCACGCCCGTGGTGCATCTCACTCCCCGGAACATCGACTTGTTGATTTTGAAGGCGGGTGTCGCCACGCCAGCAGTGTTTACGGGAAATGCTTGATACCTGGTAGTCCACAATATCTCCTCATTAGATTTTGGTTCCGACATCTTTTCCAGATTTTTTCCAGGGCTTTCTTCGGAGAATTTTCCCAGAGTTTCCCCAGGCGGTCGGGGCTTTCTTCGGAGAATTTTCCCAGAGTTTCCCCGGGCGGTCGGGGTTATGGTCGGGGTGAGGTCGGGATAAAATACGAAAATACGGAAGTAAATATTAAACCGTTCAATCGAAGGTGACCCAACGGCGAAAAATTGTGCAGCCCTCCACAAAATGGCCCGAAAACGGGTTTCCAGCACCTCCGCGGCGTCTTCGGGGTGCGTCTCGGCTTGAGGGCTGTTAGCCTCTCTAGGACCGCACACAGTCCCGTGTTGGGGACAAATTGCCTGGAGTTTTGAGTGTTTTTTGTCCCCGAAATGGGACCGCGGTTTTATAAACACCATGGTTGACGGGCCTTGCGTGTGAGACGAAGCGGACTAATCCAAGCACCAAGCCTACCCCCTAGGGTGCCTCAAAACCGTTTGTTTTGTAGGATGCGGCTCACCACCCTTCATGCCACTCGCCCGACACCCCACGGCGCGTCGCGCTTGGCCCAAGCACTGTCTGCCTGGTCGGTGAAAACTCGACGTTTCCCGTCCCGGCGCCGTAGGGATGCGAGGGTCTACGGGCGTGCGACTACGGCCATGCGTGATATTGAGTACGCCACCCCCCTCCCCCCACCCCTCGATCCTGCAACGCTAACCCAATCGGACCGCACTACTTGACCAACCAAGCATCAACACTTGGAACACTACCGTCAAAGGTGTTTAGTTTGTACGGCAAGGGCTTAGGGCGCGATCGGTTTTTCGACGTTCGAGAGTCCCTGGATCGGAGGGGTTATTTATTGCCAAGACCGAATAACCTTGAGGTGTTTTCGGAAAAGGTCTTGGTTGGTAGCCTTCCGGAAAATTTAGCGTTCGGCGTTATATGGCACCGTTACCGTTGTGAACCCTTTTAGGACTGCAGTCCCGTTTTAGGGACTGACTGCTTACTATTTGAGTGGTATATCCTCAAAACGGGACTGCGGTTTTGAAGGGGTTAAGAGGAAACGAGCGCTGAAAAACGATCGCATCATCCCGCTGCTCGAGCTCAACCAACGATATTTAGGGCACTCCCATCCCTTGCTCTGGCCCAAACCCCAACCCGGTCGAACACGACTGCTTGACCAATCAAGATCGTGCATCAATAGTTGGTTGGGTCTCCGAACACGTGGCGAGCTTGATTGATAATATCACAGCTGTGCACCTCTCTCCCGCTCGCCGTTGAGGCACCGTCTGGCTCACCGCACTGACTGACCAGATCAAGATCAAGCAGCTCTAAATACACTTGACCAATGGAACAATAGTATTTTGGGTCTCCGAATCATAGGTGGCATGCTCTACTACTACTACTACTACTACTACTACTACTACTACTACTACTACTACTACTACTACTACTACTGCTACTACTACTGCTACTACTACTACTACTACTACTACTACTACTACTACTACTACTACTGCTACTACTACTGCTACTACTACTACTACTACTACTACTACTACTACTACTACTACTACTACTACTACTACTACTACCACTACTACTACTACTACTACTACTACTACTACTACTACTACTACTACTACTACTACTACTACTACTACTACTACTACTACTACTACTACTACTACTACTGCTGCTACTACTACTACTACTACTACTACTACTACTACTACTACTACTACTACTACTACTACTACTACTACTACTACTACTACTACTACTACCACTACTACTACCACTACTACTACTACTACTACTAATAACTGTGCACCCTCTCCCACCCGCCGCGGAGGAATGGCTTCCTTCTCCGGGTTGATTTCATGGACGGCAAAAAAAAACAAAACAACTTTTCTTACAGGCCGACTGCACCGCTGACCGATCACTGGTTCGCATTGGCGTTTTTTTTTCCGGACGAGATATAGTGCTGTAGTCTTCCACTGCAGAGTTGTTGTAACCTTGTCTGTTGACCCCCACGGGCTGTGTATTCATCCAGTTTTGGCGACCAGCCACGGTTTGTGAGCACACCAGCAAAACACAGCAAGAGCCAGCGACAACGACGACCACCACCACCACCATCACCAACACCACCACCACCACCACCACCAACAACAACAAGAACAAGAACAACTGTCTGCTACGGTTCGCAGTTTGAATCGTTTTGGTTGAAAGGCAATTGAACTGATGAGTACCGTCGTCGGAAGGACGGTCGGCATATCAACGGCTCCGAAACAGATTGAAAAGGTATTTTCCCGGTACCTTCCGGCCTTTCAGAGTATATCGGGTACCGGTATTTTTTTCATTGCGGTGTTTTCTCGGTGTTCCAACAATATCGAATGACGGTACGTATGTGTATCGGAACCGTCTCGGTGATTTTGTCGAGCGAGAACACTGACGAGTCGCGTGCACGGTGTGAGGGATTTACCGCTCGCTGCGTGTGTATACCTGGTACCGAGCACGGTGCAACGTTAGACGGGGCATAGGGATACACCCACACGCGGTGCGCAGCGTACTGAACTCGAGTAGGCCGCGCCTGTAGTGCATGCTGTACATAAGCGGGCTGCGTTGCCACACCACCACCACAGGCCACGGGCCGCGCACGGGGCCTGCAACAACCTCGAACATCGAACAAAGGGGATGGCACTGCTTTGTTGCTCACGCGGTGCTTCATCCACTTCATCCAGTCGTTGCAAAACGAAGCACGCATTGTATCACCTGGTGGAACATAAACCGCGCTAGACACATGCTATGCACTGACTGATGATGTTCTTACTACAGCCATGCCCCTGAAATCTATCCCGGCAGGGGGGATGACAAATGCCGACAAATGGCGTATGACGGCATCCGTATGACGGCATCGGAAATACGGTATCGTTTTTTTTTTGCCGATATATACTCGTACGGCTTGAGGTTTTGTCCCTTGTGGTTTCGCTGCTGGGCCTTTCATAGGTGTTGCCATACGCCGTGCGGAGGCTTTCGTATAGGGCGGGCGACAAGTACCGGAAAACCGAAATACGGTATCGGCATTTCCGTATCGGAAAATATGCCGAAACACACCGATACCGTCTTTTGTATTTTTGTTTTTATTCTTGGGGTTTCCCGGTGCGGTATGGATTACTTTCTGTACAGCATATATATATATATATATATATATATTTGTCAATCGAAGCGCCGCGAGCCCACCCGCTTTGGTGGAAACGAGTACAGGGCACGTGACGACGCCGGCGATGGAAGCTTCGAAGTTGAAAACCAACGCGGAGGCAGCGCCCCGGTGGGTCTCGGGGTGGGTAGCAGTCCAATTTCGGCTATATAGCCTGCGAGCTGGGGTCCGCCGCTATTTGCTCCCTCGACAGGGCAGCTGGGACGAGCTAGTTTGCAGAATTTGCAGCAGCTCGGGGAGAGACACGTCTCGTCGCCAGAAACAAACACCGTGCTTCGGGCGCAAGGGGCCAGTCGAGACGGCACCCCCCCTTTAAATGTTGACGTGGTGACGCGACGCCGTCCGTTTCCCCTGTTTATAGGTACGACGTGCCTCGCCTTTGCCTGAATTGGGCATTCCGGATGTTCGTTCTGGGGTACCAGGTATTCGTTATTTTTATTTTGTCGCCTTTGGGTTTATTTTTTCAAGAAATATTTTTCCTGGAAAAAACCATGCTCTTAAAAAGGGACCCCTGTTGTTTGTTCCTCTAAAATACCTACCATTGCTGTACATATTGCTTTCGCTGTTCTAGCTCCTTAAGGACTGTATCCCGTAAGTTGAGAACGAACGACTTGGAACTATATAGGGCGGCAGTATTGTCTCGAGGATGGAAGGACCACCACCTACGCTTACGCTTGAGCGTTTTGCTTGATACTGTAACAAAATGCTTTTGGGTCCCCCGTATAATAGCGGCCTGAACACCGACGTTTCCGCTCTTATTAAGGGTCTACGAGTACAGTATACAGCCCACGTTTTTTTTTCCGATCCTTACGTTTGCTTTCCAGCTTCTGGACAAGCCGTGGTCACATGTGTTGTCCGCCCCCCCCCCCCCCCCCCCCGGTACGTGCATTCACTTTTATCGTGCATAGGGTTCAGTATTCCCACTGCTAGTAGGTTTTCATCGAATGCTCGCTAACCCAAGCTCTCGCGCTCTCCGCTGCTCGATTTTTTTGCAAGAAAAAATCGCTACGAGTATGGGCACTCGTCGATGATTGAACCACGTAGTCGCTTTCAGTAGGCACAATGACCACCTACCAAGCCACCGGGGAGGCCGGCTATGTAGGGCGGCCTAAGAGACGCGCTCTTGTCAAGCGTATAGGAGGAGCATGCATCAATAACAAGTATCATCACCATGCTGCATAAGCCGCGTGCCCTACAGGCCCTTACTTTGCAGCTCGGACACACACCCTGCCCAGGCAGCCCGGACTGCTTCTTGCTTGTGGTGGCCGATGCTGTAATCGCTAGCTAGAGCTTTGAGCTAGATTGCAAAGAGTCGGCAGCTAGGGATATATTGACACCCGACAGGAAATTCGAACGAGGACGTGTGGTGAGCTTGAGCCTTATTTTTTTCAGCCCGCCGCAGGATTGAAAAAAACACAATGCTGGCGGGGAATTATACTTGGTTGAAAGCGGTGCCGACTACCCGACTCACAGCCAACCACAAGCTATGAAACCCGAATGATCCAGCCAGCTTTCAGCCCTACAGCTGTAGCAGTAATTCGGCGCTTTTTGTTTTGGCGATTTGTTCCCCTCTTTTTTAAGTCTTTTAGGACTGCAGTCTCCTTGTGGGGACAATTGGGGGCAAACTGCTTGGAATTTGAGTGGTTTGTCCTCAAAACGGGAATGGAGTTCTAAGGGTCAATCTTAAACGAGGAAGTGTTTTTCATTTTTTTTCAGTATTTTCCCCGAAATTTCGGTATTTTCCTATAGGAAAAAACCGACAAACACCGAAATTTTGTGAAAATACCGAAATAAACCTTAAAAAAAACAGCCCTCGTTAAGATCGACCCTGAAGGGGTTAAGCTTCGAAGATGTTCAGGTCGTGCTCATCGGACGAACGAGTGGGGCTGTCGTGACGCCCTTGACCTTGCGTATCCCGCCTTTTTGCGGTGTACAACAGCAGCGTCATATGGCGTTTTTTTTGGCATGCCGGGTGCACAGGCGCAGGCGCTTCTATTCACGCCGCCGAACCGAATACGACGTATATCCCGGCGACGCATGCTGCAGTAGAGGTATGCTTGAAAAACGTAGCGCCTACCTGGCACCTTTTTTCTGGGGCTCCTCGTTAGCAACAGCGGACAGTAGGGGTATGCTTTATATGCGTAGCACCTATGCGTAGCACCTACCTGGCACCTTTTTCTGGGGCTCCTCGCTAGCAATAACGGATGGTAGGGGTATGCTTTACATGCGCAGCACCTATGCGTAGCACCTACCTGGCACCTTTTTTCTGGGGCTCCTCGCTAGCAATAGCGGATGGTAGGGGTATGCTTTATATGCGCAGCAGCACCTACCTGGCACCTTTTTCTGGGGCTCCTCACGAGCAATAAGAGACCGCTAGGTCCTCACTCTGAAGGATTGCTGGGAGGCGTGCTACGGTGAATGTAGCGCGTTTTTTGCCTTGCAAGGCAATACATCTGCCTGACGGTATTCCTCAACCTTGGCAGCCGAGTAAACTGCCCAGTATCGCTCGTCCCCTTTTTGGTATACGGTGCAGTTCGAACATTCACCTCGTCTTAACCCCTTTAGAACCGCAGTCCCGTTTTGGGGACAAACTACTTGAAATTTGACTGGTTTGTCCCCACATATGGGACTGCGGTTCTAAAAGGGTTAAGGCCGAGGTTAAGCGTGTCCATTTTTGCCTCAAAATCGGTTTTGGGCGAGAGCAAGTAGAGCCCCTCTGGCGAGGAGCGCCAGAAACGATCCGTGGGTGCTCGTACCCCTTGGGGGCAACACGCCTCCTGGATTTGTGAAAAAAACATGAAAGTTCTGCTGAAGTGTATACCCGATGACCTATTCATAGCTATGCAACGAAGAACACGTGAGTCACGAATGGAGCTCCGACAATACAGTGGTTTGGTATACTATTACGGGGGGCCATAGTTAACAGGACCTATGGTATACATAAACACCTATATGTTTAACAATTTTTACTAACAATATTTGGTCCTGTTAACTATGGCCCCCCGTAATAGAGCCCCTCGATTAAGGAGGCACGGCAGTCAAAAATGACTCGAGAATAAAATGTCGACACTCTTACCGCGGCGCGCGTCGGGCGCACCTCTCAGACTCTGAATACATGCCCTCGTTTGGAGACCCGGGAGACGTTTGGATCGAGCTGGAGCCCGGGTGGACCCCCGACGCCCTTTTCGTTTTGAGACGAAATACGGCCCATACAGCTTACGTGCGGACACTTGATTTTGTGCTGTGCATACGGCGTTGTAACGGCGAGGCTATACGTGCATCATGACGACAGGAACTGCTTGTAAGCACGAGCCTGTCCGAAATTTTGATAGGTCCACCCTTTTTACCGACCCTGGACCAGTGCCACATGGCCTCCTGATACGAGGCTCGCGCCTATATAACTAGTTGCACCCCAGCATGGCGCTAAGACCCTTCGCATCAGACCTTTGGAAATGTCGAGAGCCACTTGCTGACGACTTGCCCGTCCTTATCCCTCCGCCCCCGCCCCCCCCCCCGCCTCTGCCCGCTTCCGTTGTGCTTCGATTCGTTGCCACAGCTACAGCAACAGCGCCTGGTTCGCGGACGCGCTCAACATTGGAATCGAAGGCGGCCGCCATCGCGCCGAGGGTAGGATTGGTCTCACCTCCTCGCCTCTCGGGTTACCTCGAAGCGTTTCTGTGTACTCCAGAAACCACTCGCATAGGCCTGTCGGTGCTCGCCTTTGCAACGCTGCTGTCCGTGACGATGGCCGTCGCGGCGTCCTTGGGGCTGTGGAGCTGGACAGATCTGTTCCCGCGCAAGGCGCACCTGTTCGATGTGGTGCGAGACTGCAGGAAGGTCCGCATTGGCAGAGAGGCACCCTGCAGCAACGTGCTCGAGTCGACTTGCTTCGACCGGAGCCGGTGCTCCGGAGCGGACGGGGGCCCGGAGGGGGCAACCTCGCTTTCGGTGTACGTGCACGACGACGAGTGCTCGATGAAGAGCAGCTCGGACATCGTGGCGCACTATCGCGGCGGGGCCGTTTCGAAGATGTGGTCGCAAGCGGCCGAGGCGCTCCGTCAAGTCGCCGCGACGAGGTATCTGCATTTGTTTTGTTTTTGTTTGTCCTTCTGTTTTTTTTTTTTTTTTGTTTACCGAGGGGAAAGGAGGAGGTGCACGCATGCCATGCTTGGCCGTAGGCGTATACCCGTAGGCTCTCGCATCGCTGCAGCGCCTGGACTGAGCACGTCGGGTGTTTACCGAGCAGGTACAGGGGGGGGCGGGGGGGGGGCGTACTTATGTGTTGGTTGCCGTTAGTCATTTGACCGTTGACCACGCATCCCTTACGAGACGGAGCACCGTTCCTACCCCTGACATAGACACCTCCAACGGTTGGGCGCTCATTACGTTGTTTCCATATATTACGTCGATTTTTTTGTTGTGAGATTAACCGCGTCCGGTCTCGCCACCTGTGGCCACCATCTATCTCCTAGGATGGAGATCGATACTAGATCTCGATGGTGAACCAAAACCCTCCATATCACAGTCGAGGGAAGTTGAAGGGGAATGGAGGGAGAGTGGAAGGGAAGGAGGAAAGGGAAGGGAGGGGGGGGGCACGGGGGAAGAGGTGTTTGTGCCAGCGCTGTGGGCTGGGTCAGGCGCGGTTGGGGGCATTGTGGACGGTTTTTACGTCGTCGAAGTCGCACACATTTTCGTTCAAGTCTCAGGGGTTGTCGGTCGAGTCAGACAAATCGTTCGTGCTGCCTATTTGTTCGCGGTATCGTACATGATTTGAGAGCTTGAGGCGCTAGCGGGGACAGCCACAACCGTTGCCCGCGAGAGGTACCAGGAACGAACTGCGATTGCCCGCTTGCAACAAGAACTCGCCGCCCAACCAAAGAGCTCCAAGTGCATTGGCGTAAGCCGTAAGGTCGGCCTCTGTCCTCGTCGCTCCTTGGCGGTAAAGAGTGTCACCCCACGATAGGGGTTGCACGTTTTCGGTCAGAGGTTTCTGACCGACTGAGTTCCCGAAGTGAGGAACCAGCGGTTGGGATGAAAAAGAAACTCGTGTATCCGTTTTAGGACTAGCGCATAGAGAAGTGCCGGTCGGGTGGCGCGAACAATTTTCTTTGAAGTACTGTATCGGGTGAGATATTGAGCTCCTGATGTGGGAGGGGCTCAGGAACGTCTGGTGCACCCCCCTACCGTGGGGTGTGTCTAAACCTGCTGGCCGTGTCGTCACAAGTACATGCCACGTCTTGTCAAGCGGTTGTGCTCATGTGCCCGTTTCAGGTACTTTGTTAATCCTCCGCCGGATCGGAAAAAAAAATATCGCTCAATCCGTTTAGGACTGCACACTCCCAAGGTGGTGACGGAACGCTTTTGGAATTTGAACCAAATTTAGGTACGTGTACACGGCACTACTATTTACGGGGGATCACATTAAATAGGACCTACAGTATACATTAAAACCTATACGTTTCGCCATTTTTTACTAACAATATTGGGTCCTAATTAATATGCCCCCCCGCAATACTCAAAGGGTTGAGCTCACCACGCTTCCATACATATACATATATACACATATAGACATATATTATATATATCTATATTACAATAATATATGATACAGTACCGGTATATGTATTATATATATATGATGCATATAAATCACGTGTCGTCCCCAATTTGGCTACCCAACTCGCGCGCACCTCAGGGGATTGCTCGTGGAAACCCCGCAAGAGGCGTGCATTATCGTGTATGGCGTTCCCCATGAGGGAGAGTGTGTGTCTCGAACGCCCACGTGGGGGGAAGGGAAAAACCACCTTTTGCTGGACATGAACGACGCAAGCCGGTGAGTGATGTGCCTTTATTGTTTTGTTTGTTTTTTGGCAACCGCTTTATGTTTTGTGCTGTGTGTTCAGGCCTTTGCACGAGCAATCCTCGGTTTCGTTGGTGCTTGTATCGATCCACCCAAGAGACGCTGTTGAGAGGACGGGGGGTAGGATAAGCTATCAATAGGAAGGGGGTAGGATAAGCTATCAATAGGAAGCGGGTAGGATAAGCTATCAATAGGAAGGGGATATGATAAACTATCAATAGGAAGGGGGTAAGATAAACTATCAATAGGGAGGGGGTAGGATAAGCTATCAATAGAAATGGGGTAGGATAAGCTATCAATAGAAATGGGGTAGGATAAGCTATCAATAGGAAGGGGGTAGGATAAGCTATCAATAGGAAGGGGGTAGGATAAACTATCAACAGGAAGGGGGTAGGATGAACTATCAACAGGAAGGGGATAGGATAAGAAAAAAATCTCATGGGCGTCCGATTGTTGGAGGTGTCTCTGTTAGTTGCTGGAACGGTGGTCAGTCTCGATGGTGATGGGTGGTCAGCGGCAGAATTTCGGAGGCAGGCAACACATGAGTACACGCCCTGCTCCATCTCGAAAGGGATGCGTGGTCAATGATCAAATGACTAAGGCAAGCAACATAATATTACGCCCCCCCCTCCCCCCAGGAGATGAGGGAAATATGCTAATGTGACATAGAGGAGTTTGGTACTCTAGATATCAGCGAGAAGACGATCGCTATCCTAGGAGATAGATGAGGTGGCCACAGACGGCCGAACAAGAAGGGGGTGAGATCAGCAAACAACTTCTATGTAATATGTGGAAGCAACGGAATGAGCGCCCAACTGTTGGAGGTGTCTCTATTAGGAGTAGGAACGGTGCTCCGTCTCGAAAGGGGTGCGTGGTCAATGGTCCAATACCTATAAGGCAGGCAACAAATGAGTACCCCCCCCTTCCCTCCCCCCCTCCCCCTCTAAGAGACTGTAGTGCTAGCGATGTAATTATCCCACAGTCTCTCAAGGCGACTGACGCCCCGCGAAAAGGCTGCCCCTCTGCGGACACGGTGGTGGTGGCGGCACGCCTCGCTAAGGGCTGCCCTCGTGTGTCCCCTCGCACACGACCAGCTATCCCATGCCCCCCATCGCTCATCCCATACCTCGCGTTGCTTGGTTTTCTTTTCTGCTGTTTCTGCCGCGTGCGCGGGTTTCGCGACACCAAGGGAGGCGTACCCCACGCTAGACGATAAGGCGATGTTCGCGGAGTCCAACATGCGCCCGTGCTACTTCCGCCACGGCTACGACATCGCCCTGCCTCTGCGGGCGAGAGCGTTCTTCTACAGCTTGAGGTCTGTCGCCCCTCAGGACCGCAAGTACTTCGCCACTTTTAAGGTCAGCCGGGTCGGGATGTAGCGCACCAAACGGACTCGGTCATTTTGCTTTTTTTTTTTTTTTTCCTTCTCGGGGGTGTGAACTGCGCTCGGGCTAGACAACCACGTGTTTTGAGGGGCGAGGTGAGGCTTGCCTCAAGACCCTCTACAACTCGAGGCGGAAAAGGCACCTGCGTCTTGGGGGTAAAAAACGTGAAAATGGTCTCGGCGTACGCGAAATAGTAATAGTAGTAGTATTAATAGTAGTAGGGGTAGAAGCAGTAGTATTGATAGTAGTAGTAATAGCAATAGTAGTAGCAATAGGAGTAGTAGTAGTAGTAGTAGTAGTAGTAGCAGTATTAGCAGCAGTAGCAGTAGCAGTAGCAGTGGTAGTAGCTGTAGCAGTGGTAGTAGTAGTAGACGCACCTGGAAGCGTATCGCATACTAAATACCCGAGAGGCGAACCGAGACAAGCGCACATTGCAAGGGCTGTAAACCCCCAGCGAGACAACAACGTCGAGAGCAAGGGATGGAATTGGCCGCAGCGAGCACCGCGCGCTGCTGGCACTCCTGCACAGGTAGCTTGTAGCCCCCTCAATTATTGGTTTCTCCGTGACGCCATAACTTTTCAGTTCTCTTGGAAATCGAAAACGTCCGGGCTTCGGGACTCTCCTGCAGTCCGGATCTACCGGTGGGCGCTTCGTTTTATTCCGCCCGCTTCTGTCGGTCGCTGCACGGAAGGAAAGAAAAAAAAAAAACTCGTTTTTTTAAAACAAATTATGCGTCCTGCGGTAAATGTATTAAATGCACGTTTCCGCTAAACTGTTTCTGAAGGACGGGGCTCCTTAACCCAAAATCGTCGGAATGCCATTCTTGTTTCGAAGCATGACGCTTTTGTATACGTGGGCCATATGATTTTTCAGCGGGGTGCAGTTAGATTTTCGCTGAAGTCAGTTTTCGGGTGACGTACTATTAGTGAAGACCCTCCGAACATTTAGGGTGAACCCCTATCGTAAAACGCCTCCGAGGCTGTGCTGGTCGTCGATAATGAGGGGTTCGCCGTTGGGGACGTGGTTGTTTCTCCCTCATCCGACGGGGCTTGGCCAGTGTCGGATGTGCCTGGGTGTTTTCCCCATGATAACGCGTGTCTGTTTCTGAGCCAGATTGCGGGCCGTCCGTGCCGCTGGTCGCCATCCGATACGGATGTTGTTGTCCGCTCCTCTATGAAATCACGCATGGTCGTTGAATTACTATACCTCAGGACGTTTTTCTTCGCCTCCCCCCCCTTCCCCTGCCTGGTCAGCTAGAATCCGGCGTGCTCCGTCCCATCGTTGTGGAGATGCGGGGGTCTATGGGCATGCGGCTACGGCCGTGTATGACATGGGCACACCTCCCCGGTATTGTAGGCTTGGGAGGGTCTGTGGTCACACAACTACGGCCATGCGTGATATGAGTACACCCCCCCCCCCCCCCCCCCCCCCCCCGGCTGGCTGCCGAGTGTCCCCTTTCTCCGCAACCCACCGATGATGTACCACTGCTGTCACACCGCCGACACCGCGCGGGCGTAACAGGGAAGCTTGTACCTGAGCGGAAACGGTCTGTTGGAGCGGACGGCGGTGCGCACCGTCGGCGACACCGCGGCCGACCCTTCCGGCGTCGTCGTCGTCGAGATGTGCGATAGATTCCACGGCGAGCCCGAGCGCCCTCGGAACGCGAAGCTCTGCCAGCGCTTGAGGCGAGAGTACGACAAGGCCGACTACGGCGACCTCATGAACACGACCTTCGCGTTGATCCCCGCGGGGCGGTCGCCGGCGACGTACCGCCTGGGGGAGGCGCTCTCGGCGGGCGCCATCCCGGTCTTCATCCACCAGAACTTCGTGAAGCCGTTCCCGGGGAGGATCCCCTGGCAAACGTTCTCGTTCTCCTTTCCCGCTGAGGAGGCACCGCGTATCGTCGACACGCTCAGGGCGGTTGCCCCGCGAAAGCTCGCGAAGATGCAGGCAAGGGTACCCCCCACCGCCTTTCGTTGTTGTTGCTGTTGCGCTCGGTAGACGCCTGCCACAACAGGGGTACGGCAGCACTGTTTTCTCGGCCAATTTTTTTTGGACTTGACTTAAGGCGCTCTTGAACTAAGAAGCTACCCACAACCTTCTCTCGTCGGACTATTCTCTCCTTAACCTAGGCCTCGTTTGTGATTACTTTAAATTGATAGTAAATATTTATCCGTGTTTTGGCCCAGGCCAGGGGGTTGTGTTCCGCGATACGTACGAGTGCCAAAAAACTTCGTTTTTTTCTGGGTGGCTTACAAAATAGTATAGATGCCCTCAATTTTGAGGAGACTCATGCAAATGAGGTGCTCTACCCCTACCGCAGCATGCATCGGTCCGTCTTTTTCGTCGTGGGTAGGCCGAGAGGCTCCTCACAGCTGGTCCTGGGGTTTCTTTAGGCAGACCTGGACCCCTCCCCCCCTGATGCAACGAAGTCGGTTGCACGCCGCGGGGTGTTTCTCCTGGAATACATCTCGTGGCCGAGCGGAGATAGCAATGTGTTCAGACCTCTGACAGAAAGATCATGATCTATTTATCTATCTATTTATCTATTTATCTATCTGTCTATCTATCTATCTATCTATCTATCTATCTATCTATTTATCTATCTATCTATCTATCTACCTATCTATCTATCTATCTATCTATCTATCTATCTATCTATTTATCTATCTATCTATCTATCTATCTGTCTATCTATCTTTCTATCTATCTATCTATCTGTCTATCTATCTATCTATCTATCTATCTATCTATCTATCTATCTATCTACAGTATGGATCATCTACAGTAGCTACTTACCTGCCGTTTGCTAGAGGTTGTGCAGGGTGTGCATAGAGCAGATCCAACCCAGGGAACACGTGCTACTGTAGATTATGTACGGGTTTTATCCGGCAACATGAGCTAGATCATCCATGAGCGGGAACTCATCTGCCGTGAAGCATCTACATTATGAAATATTCATCCCACGGTAGGGGTGGCAAATTTTTTCCTTCTATGGCAAATATGTTCTTACCGGTTTAGCTCTTCACGCGAGCAGCTATGTGTACACCGGTTAGCAAGTTTTTTTTTCTACAGCAGTAGAGTTGTTGTCTAAGACTAAATAACGTGGAAATGCTGGTTCGTCTGTGGGAAGCCAACTTCTTCGAAGTCATGTTTCGGGTGAGATGTTTTGAGCTCCTCGTGTGATTGGGCGAACTCAGAAAATAAGCCGCCACCCCTAGAAGGTATCGCTCGAAGTGAGACAGTCCGTTATGGAGACGTCGAGCAATGCAGCAAACCCCACAGGGTGTCGAGAACCTCTCAGTACGGTTTGTTGTGGTCTCCATGATGACTGTCTACTCCCACCTTGTGCAACGCCCGCACGCCCACATTGTGCAAGCCCCGGCCACCTGTGGGGATAAGTAGTGTCGACGATGAACGATTTTTATTCCGAGCTTGCTCAAGTAGCATAGACTACCGTTCTGTCGTCGTGGCACCGCTGGCCGCCGGCGTTTCTTGGCATTGGCGTTTCCACCCGTATGTGAGTGAGGCCAACAGAGCTCTGAACAACCCCCCGGAAACTAGCCATCCCAGGTGGCCGGTATCACATCGACGGCGCGGGTTCGCTCCTTCTTCCGTGCACACTGTGCGCATAAAATCTCTTTTGCGGAGACGTTACACCTTGTCACCCACCATTACGCGTGCCGAACTGAGAGGCTCGTTGACACCTTGTGGTTTTTTTCTACTTTGTTTCAATGTCTCCACAAGGATTTTTTTTACGCCCACATCGTGCAAAAGAGCGGGGGGGAGGGGGGGGGGGGGGGGGTTCCCGGCCGCCTGTGATGCTGCTGTAGCCGTCGAACGGCGACGGAACGCGAGTAGTACACCTGACGCGTGGTGCGGCAGCGGGGGGTAGCACTAAACGATCCTGAGGCTACTCGCCTTGAAGGAAATCTATACCTCAGCCAGCAGCCGGATTTGAGCATCAATGAAATCCAAGACCGATACACAATGGAGCTACTGTCATTGGTATATATAAGGAGCAAGTAACCGTAAATAGTGTTGAAAGTCGCACACGGAGCGTGCTGCGATTTGTTTTTTTCTCAGCGCTACTTTTTCTCTCAACAACGACAAGGGTGCTAAACGTCGAACACTCTATTTTCGGAAGGCTCTCTCTCGACCTGACAGTTCCGAAAAACACACACTTCGGTTCGGTATTTTTTGGCAAAAAAACAAGAAGAAAAGACAAAAAGCCTTTCCCGTCCTGGAAAAAAAAACGAGAGCGTTGAAGAAAAACCGACCGCACGCTCCCCTCTGCGAGCTCAACGCCCGATACGGTGTTGTCAAGGTGCAACGTCAGCCGCAGAGGTATTGTGTAGCGCCTCTACTAGGGAGACTCTAGTCAGAGCGATGAATTTTTGGCCTCGAAAGGGTGACCTCTACCACCCTACAGCAATGCCACGGTACGGATGGCGCCTTATTTTCTTGGCCCCTCGCATGAGGAGCTCAACATACAATCTATATTATATCTGTCTATCATATATATCACCCGAAACGTGACTTTCGAAGGAGTTTTGTTCGCGCAGACCCGACCATGCTCTCTACGCGCTGCGCAGACCCGACCGAACGGCCCCGAAGCTGATACCGGGTACACTCGTAAAAGTATCGCGCGACCCCCCTTTTTTTTACGGCTGCAGTCCCGTTTCGGGGACACACCGGTGATGTCGTAGGTTGTTGGTCCCCCAAGACACGACTGAAGCCCCCTAACGCGGAACGGTATACGAGTAGTCGATCACTTGAGGAGCTCAGGCGGTCAGAAAATATTGCCTCACAAGGCAAAAAGGTGCAGCGCGGATGAATGAGTCAGCACGGCTTTCCCTTTTCTCCTGCCCCACGCGCCCCGTACCCCGGCATCCAACAGGTGACTGCGCTAGAGGTGTTCGACAAGTTTTTCGGCCAGGGGATGAACGGCATCGTGGGGACGACGCTGGACATTCTGGAGGAACGGCTGGCCTTTCGTGGACAAAGGCGATGACGTTTTTTTTTGTACCCGCCGGGGTGATGTTCCATACGAAATCGCGCTACGAGTACACGCATATATTGTTTGTACGTGCTTCGCTTTGTAGTCTAGTTGTGGACTTTCTTTTTCTTTTCTGTAGTGTGTGTGTTTTTTTCATATTGGCCGTGGTGAGGTCGGTTCCACTCAGTCCCCCACATGTGCGTGTGTATATATGCATGCATGCGTTGTTTGGCAGACAGCACCGTTAGCCGTTGTGGCGAGCTACTCTATCACGCTGGGTGATAAGATAACACACCCCCTGGGACTAATTTCGGTCCCGGCTTTCTCCAAAGCATGGGGGGCACACACAACGAAAAAGTTGGCTCTCGAAATAATTCGCCGAGAAGGTTGCATAGACGCGTCGCCCGTCGTATTCAGTACGCCCTCACCGTTGTCGAGAAATATAGGTTTCAAAATCGTTCGAGGGGGTGTGTTATCTTATCACCCTAGTGTGATAGTGTCAGACGGTACGCTAGAGTGTAGGGGAGGTACAGGGGGGCACCCACTTTAAGACCATCCATCCGTTTTAAAAAAACGTTTCGGGAGAAAAACCCAGGTGACTCGGTTTTGTCACGAGAAACAAAACTACCTGGAATGGGTACGGTCATCGGTCAGAGATGAGATCACATTATGGACGCTACCACGCTCGTTTATTGGCTTCTCACGGGGTGGTGTCAAACGTTTTAGAACTGGAGTCCCGCTTTGGAGACAAACTACTCGGAATTTGGCTGATTTGGTCCCCAAAGCGGGACTGCGGCCCTAAAAGGGTTAAACCGGGTGTCCGCATTTCCTCAGGTTACCCGCAGGAGGAGGTCTATATACCACAGTAGTGGTGAGTTTGTTCGTGTTTGGATCTACGATACCCAGCATTGACGGTTACGTATTGCGTTCGATGTGGAGATTTTGAGAGATGAGCGTAGGCGCGCGACCCGATGAACACTACCAATGGCCTATGTAGGCATACCACACTTGTATTCACATAAAACCAAGAAGGAGATTGCCGAGGTATTTTGTCGGGGGCAATTTCTCGGTCGAATAGTCCCGTCCGGTAGAAAAATGCCTGGGCCCGGAGATAATCCCCGTATGTATACCGCAGCACGGATTTGGTGAATAGTTTTTGGGCGTCGTGGACGAGGGTTTGGAAAGGCGAGAGGAGCCGCAGGCGCGAGCTCTAAGCCAACTTTTATGTAGGTACCCAGACCAAGAAATCAGACCTGTATCGGGCTAGAACTCTGGAGGATGAGGGCGCACACAATATTTCAGCACTGTGCCTTGGTATGGTGGATGAAGGAAGAGTCGGTAGGGGCGATAGGGCACGGGGCGGTACAGGTGGCGTTGCTGTTGAGCGGGCTTGGGGCACCACCGCTATACAGCGCGATGGGCCCACCCTTCCTCCGTTGCGTGGGTGCTGCAAGAGGGGCAGGGGTTTGTGGTTGCTGTAGGACGGGCAGCCCCTCCTGTTTGCCGTGCATGTGTAGTGTTGCCTGATAGCGTTACTGCTCCTCACAAATTTTGAAGCCGAGACACAGCGGGGTGCGTGAGTTATCGTACTCCTTCAAAGCACAGCGAAAGCGCGGTGCTATAGGCGATGTGCCTCAACTATTCCGAGATTTTCACGGGTTCGCTGGGCTGGAGTATGTTGCTCAGATATCTGAATACTCCGCTAGAAAACCAGTCAGTTTACAAACGCATACCTTGTACCTTTCCGCCGTATTTTTACGTTTATGTTCGTTGCCTGTGTACCAGGTATCTAGAAAAAACACGTTTTCCCTGCTCGCTTTGGTGCAATTGTTATAATATTCAAAACACAATTCCGAACGTGGTTTTGTTTTGATCGCCCTAGACCAAGGGGCAATTCTGTTTCGTTTTTCATATCATCCGTTCAATCGGCCGAACTCACAGCTGATGTATTTATAGCCATAACCTTTTTTATATCGACAGCTGGTGGATCTGTGGGCAAAAACCCGGATGCTGAAGGGCGGGTCTTTGGTTTGAGCAATAGGGACACGCATGGGTTCGTTTTCAAAGTGGATGTTGACCACCGAGATACGTTCGATTCTTCTATAGGAGAAATTATTAATTTCACAGTTAAGTACCACTAGTACATGTTGATGGGTACCAGGTATGTATTAGTCCTGAAAGGCTTATTTTGGGCCGACTTTGCCCAATCTTCATGTAGTTGTTGCTTTTAGTGGGTGGATTATTTGCTTGGCCGTAGTGTCGGGCATTTTTTTCTACTTCTCCACCTCAGCATCGCTCGCTCTGCTGTCTTTGGTGTCACGAGCATATCTTATTTTTATCTAAAAAACTGTGTTTGTTCATTGCTGCTGTAGCATTGACTCGACATTGGGAAATGTTCTGACGAATGAGAGTATACCTATACTGCTTGCCACCAGTTCTGAAGCCGAAACCTAACGGGGTGCGAAAATGATTCCGCCCCTTCAAAGCACAGCAAAAGCGCCTGTCAGCGCGTGTCTTTAGCCCCTGCATCCGAGCGCGGCGGTTCTCCCCCCTCACCTAGTAGTCTACGAAACGAAACTGTTTACAGTTTCTGTTCGGTAAAACGCGAACTTTTGTATTTTCGTGCACAGGTTGATGAAACCACGACTGAGTGAAACGGTAGAGACAGATTGGGTGCGTTGAGCGCTGGCAGCAGCGGTGGCGGCAGCGTTCAGATAATGAAAGATACCCGGCGCAACAATGAAGAAGATCCCAACGGGTAATTAATCCTGGGCTATAGGTCCAAGCTCCTTGTTGACGCCGAGAACGAACCCCCACAGTTTCGCCTGCATCGGTGATTGTTACAACCCGAGCATTACCGACCAGCGCTGGAGCAACGATGATCAACCTCTACGCGGCCTAACAAATCCGCCCTAAGTTAAACAATAAACACATTGCGTCCGCAGGAGCGTTGGCGGCAAGGGTTCCAACAGTTTATTCTACGTACCTGGTGCAAAGATCCTAAAACCCGCATGGGTAACCAGGATAATAAGATCGTGGTTGACGCCCAAACCGATCCTCCACACTTTTGTTAGCCTCAGTTGCTCAAAACAAACCGGGTAAAATGAATCAGCACTCGAGTATCGTTGGTCAACACCCAGCGAGGTGGGCAATCAGCCTCACACTCATATACCTTCTCTAAACCCACAAGATGCGCAAGCAACCCCAAACATCACAACAAGAAAAAAAAAATCGAACGCGAAACTACTTCGAAGAACGTGGACAAGAACCCAGGGAGAACACGATACAGATGATCGAATGCTTCGAACTTCAGTAGTAGTAGCAGCGGTGACTGCAAGCGTTCGGACGTGAAAGTTACCTGGTGCGCAAATAAACCCCAAACACCTAATCCTGCGGTATCAATCCAAACTCGTCTTCGACGATCGGCGACTGTATCGGGACATAACTAGCCCTCGACCATCGCTGCTCCACATCCAGCCAGCTTGATAGTCACCCTTGGAAGAAAGCAATATATATGCAGATCGAGTGCTCTGAACTACTGCGTGCGGCAGCCGTGGCGGTATAAGGATACAGAATCTAGATTAGGGAAGATACCTGGCTCGAACAACACGAAAATCCCAACAAGAAAACCTGTGCTGCAATAGATCGAAGCTCCTATTAATAGTCTCGACGCCGAAACGATCTTTAATTGTTTGGTCGTTGTCGGTGATTAAATCAAGAAAAAAAGTAAAGTGTGACTCACCAGTCCTCGACCATCATCGTTCAACATCCAGCAATTTTGACACTCAGTGAAGTGAAGTGAAAATAAAATTACGGATACATCCAGTGCTCTTATTAACTGAGCGGCAGCTTAACTGAGCGGCAGCTTTAGTTTAGCTGAGCGGCAGCCGCGGCGGTGGCAATTATTTAGAAAATGAAAGACAACTAACTGGAGCAAAAATCAAGGATATATATCTCAAATCGAGATTCAAATTGATTTATTTGAAGTACAGCAGCAGCAACAGCAGTGGGGGCAAGGTTTCTGACATTAATGATTGAAAGATATTTCGTACAAAAAACAAAAATGCCAACAGGTACACCCGGTCTGAAGATTCAAGTTCCTTGTCGAAGCCACAACCATCTTCCACATTCTTTTTTTGTCTGCATCAATATTTTAGAACTAAGAGGTAAAAGTATGACCACCCAGGCCGTGAGCATTGTAGATGAATAGACATCCACAGCCAGCTTGATACTCACCGTTAACCCGTTAACCCCTTTGATAGCGACCAAAACAGTGCTACAGTTGACAGTATTCAACCTTCCACGAGCAGAGAAAGCTCCCAGCAGTAAGTAAGTAAGGGTAGAAGATCATGTTGCGTCGCGCCAGCGCCGCACGATTCGCCACATTAAAACTCGGGCACCACTTTATACCTCATCTATCTCTCACTCGCGCACATGGCGGCGGTGAGGATTCAGATAACTACTGTAGTAGTAGTACCTGCTGCGGACATACTCCTAACGGGTAGCCAGGGGTATACATCCAAAAGCTTCTTGTCGACACCAAAGACGAACCTCCACTCTTTCGTCTGGTTTCTGAAACACGCCAAATATTTAATCCGATCAACCAGTCAGTGAGGACGTTCAACCACGATACTCATCGTTAAGTGAATACAAGATACAGCTTTCAATTGAGTGCTGCTTTGAACTACAGCAAGATCGGTGTCGGTAAAATTCAGATACTAAAAAACACTTGTGGTGGCAATAACGACTTTGATACTGAAATGTACCTGATCTGATGCAAAAAACATGAAAATTCCAAGCGAGTAAACAAACGCGAGCTATAGATCCAAGCTCTTCTTGTCGGCGTCGACCCCGATCCTCCATAATTTTGGCCTGCGTATCGGTGTGGTTGAACCTCGCCAAGTATGACACACCAACCTGTGACTATTATATATATCGTCGATGGATATATATGCAGCCATCAGCTTGATGGCCAAAACGCGTAACTACAACAACAGCAGCAGGCGGTAACGGTAACAGTCCTGTGATACCTGTGCGAATAGTCCAAACTTATGAAATTCCCGACGGGTAAACCTGGTCGACATATTATTGTAGATCCAAGCCACTTGTCGGCGACAAATCGATTCTCCACAATTCGACCTGCATCGACGATTAAAGCCAACCTACCATGACTCACCAGTCAGTGGGCATCATTACACCGTATCTAGCCAGCATGATACTGAACGTTGAGTTGACCAAATATATACCAGGTATGCCGGTTGAGTGCTCTCAACCACACCAGCGGCGGTGACTGTTTACAGTCTGATGCTTGCAGATACCTGGTCGGTGCGAAAACATGTAGTAATAAGCTCTCAACAAGTTACCCTGGGCTATAGATCCTTCACAATCTCGCCTGCATCGATCGGTGGTTGAATTCAGGCAAGTATGACTATAACCAGCGCGTGAGTATCGTTGATTGAAATCAAAGAGGCGTTCTGCGATGGAGGTAGCACATTTCTGTTTTTGTTTGTTTTCGAATGACGGGTCTCCCTAAAAAACCCCGAAACCGTCGGAACGTCAATCTTGTTTCGAAAAAAAATGACGTTTTTTATCCTTAAGCCACCATGGGATTTTTCATCGGGAAGCGATCTGATATTTTTTGCTGAAGTCAGTTTTCGGATGAGGTATGGAGCTCCTCGACTGAGGAGCCTCGGAAAAATTAGGGCGAACCTCTACCTACCGTAGAACGCCTCCGAACCAGAGTGATACATATTATTTGATATAAAGTGAAAACAAGATACAGGCTGAGAGTGTTCTCAACTGCAGCTAAGCAGCGGCGTCTGTGAGAATTCTGATGAAATGCAACGAACGATACATTGTGCGGAGAAATGTAAGCTCTCACAAACAAGAGAAAACTTGGGCTATACATCCAAGTTTTTTGTCAACGCCAAAATAAACCTTCACATTTTTGCCTCATTATGATGGTGGTTGAATCAGACGACCATGACTAAAACCACAGCCCGTCAGTAAGGAGTATCGATGGTCGAAATCCATGTAGCGTGACACTGACCGTAAAGTGAAAATAAGGTACAGATTGAGTCATCTCAACTACAGCAGCAGCGGTGGCTGCGAGGATTCGGGCCGAAAGATACCTGGTGGTGCAAAAAACTATATGTACTCTCATGGCTGCGAGGATTCTAACCGAAAGATACACCTGGCGCAAAAACCAATAATTTTATTAAGTTCTCAACGGGTAAACCGTTGCTATAGATCCAAGGTCCTTTCCCAATTCAAACCCGATCCTGGACAATTTACCCTGCATCGACGATTTGAACAAACCCACAGTATGACTCGCCACAGTCCGTGAGCATCGTCAAACAATATTCAGCCAGCGTTTTGCTGGCCGTTGAGTGAAACCAAAATACATATCGAGTGCTCTATACTTAACTACAGCAGCACCGGTGATTGGAGTTGAGCATTCTGATCCTGAAAGGTACACGGTGAAAAACACAGTATAGTGTAGGTGCCAAACGGGTGAAACTGGGCTCTATATTCAAGCTCGTTCGTGCAATCGACACCAAAAACGATCGTAAAAAAAATCACCTTCATCGATCGTTGAAACAAGGCGAGTATGACTAGCCAGGCCGTGAGTGTAGTTGATCGAAACCCAACCACACCTTAATAATGACCGTTAAGTGAACGCGATATAAGAGATTGGGTGCTCTCGACCACAGCAGCAGGTGGCTGTAGTCATTCTGATGCTGAAAGATACCTGGCGAAATGCTCATGAAATGCTTAACGGGTAAAATGCCTGGGCTATGGATTCGAGCTCCCTATTGATGGCAAAAACAGTCGTCGACAATTTGGGCCTGCATCGGAGATAAAAACGGGCCAAATATGACTAAGTCGGCCGTGAGTATCGTTCATCGAAATCCAGCTATAGATAGAGTTGAACTGACCGTTAAGTGAAAACAAGATGCGACTTGATTGAGTGCTCTTCACCGCTGCAACAGCGACGGCTGTGAAGGTTCTGACATTGAGATAAACCTGGTGCAAGAATCAATGAATACACAAACCGATATCAACCTGAGCAATAGGTCCAAGGTCCTTGTCGATTCCAAACCCGATCCTATACACAGCACTTTGACCTGCATCGGCGATTGAAACACGCCCAGTATGGCCGACCAGTCCGTGAGCATCGTTGAAGCATACACCCAGCCCAGCGTGATTGATGCTGACCGCCGAGCGAACACCCCATAAATTAAATGTAGACTGCGCATAACTACAGCAGCACCCGTGACTGCAAGTATTCCGACACTGAAATACGCATGGTGAAAAAGCACCTTAGTTAGGTTATTATGAACGGGTAAATATGGGCTGACTTTATAGACCCAAGCTTCTTAGTCGACGCCAAAAATGATGCTCAAGTAAATTTGCATGTATCGATGATTAAAACAACCCAAGCATGACTGACCAGCACTTGAATATCGTTGATCGTACTCTAGCCAGAGTGATATACTGGCCGTTAAAGACACGTTCTACGATAGATGTAGGACATTTCCGTTAGTTATTAATAATAGTTGTTTTCTGAATGACGGAGTTCCTTAACCCAAAATCATCGGAATAATACCAACAATCTTGTTTTGAAAAATGTCATTTTCGTAGACTTGGACGATGGGATTACCCTTCGAGATGTGATTTGTTTTTTTTTGCTGATGACGTCATTTTTCGGGTGAGGCATGGAGCTCCTCAAGTGAGGAGCCTTAGAAAAACTAGGGCGAACCTCTTTTTTTGTCGTAGATGAGCGCCTCCCAAGTAAAAACAAGGTACATATAGAGTGCTTTCAACTACAGCAGCGGAGCCGGCTATGAGGAGATTCTGATACTCGAAGATACGTGGTGCGAAAATCATTCAACTATCAAAGGGCAGACCTGGGCTATAGACCCAAGCTCGTTGTCGGCGCCATGGACGATCCTCCACTAATAGGCTTGCATCTGTGATGAAAACAAGCCAAGTACGGCTACTTACCAGTCCGTGAGTATCGTTGATCGTAATATAATTATGATGAATAAATCTGACCGTTAACTCTCTCTTCGTACTTCTGAGGGGAAAACTTGACGATAAAAAGTGATGATTACGACGACGGCCATATATATGCGCGATTGGGGGATAAGGTTCAGCGGTGTCCGAGTTGCCGTGCAAGGAATTGTACGTCACGGGCTCAACGCAACGTGATCCGCTACCCGTACTGCCCGGCGCTCGCGCTGCTGTGGACGGTGGATGCACACTTTACTTTATCATTGTTTTGGTCGCCATCTATAAATAGGTGTTCAGAAGGGGGTAAGTAAAAGACAAGATGCAAATTGAGTGCTCTTAACTATACAACAGCAGGGGCATCTATCTGGGAGGATTCTGATACTGACTGAAAGATACCTGGTGCAAATGTCATGAAAATGATCAACGGGAAAACCTGGGCTACAGATCCAAGCTCCTCATCGACTCCAAAAACGACCCTCCACGCTTTGCACGGATGCACATTCTTTTGGCGGTTTCACGACAACGCCCGCGGTAGTAGTGCCCGTGGAATATGGCGAGACATGTTGCGGCAAGGTGCGGCAGGACCCGCTGGGTAGAATCTGCCACGGGATGCGCCACCGTTGTGCCCGCGAATATTGCCGTGGAACATACCCTAGCATCCCACGGCAAGCTCTGAGGCAATGCCCACACCGTAAAGCCCGCGGAAAGACTCGCGGTAACACCGACGACAGGAACCACGGCAAGTCCCGCAGTAGGACCTGCTGTAAGACCCGTGGCAAGACCCATGAAAAGACCTGCGGCAAGTCCCGCGGAAACACCCGAGACAACAAACTACAGATGCGAAGATCCACGGCAAGATCCGCGGCAAGATCCGCGGCAAGACCCGCGGCAAAAAACTACCTGGCACCCTGTTCCTACTCAGTACTTTGACCCCCCAAAGGGCGCATCCTATTTGGCGCCCTGCTCCCACCCACAGGTTGCCGAAGTAATATTCATTACCTACGCAGGAGCAGCCGGAGGAGGCATCTGGCACCCGGTTCCCAGCGGTACTTGCCGCTGCAAAGGCCGTGAAACGTGCCGCCGAACGGACTTGCTGCGGGCATTGGCGCGGTACTCCATGCGGGACTCGCCCCGGTTGTTACCACGGTACTTGCCGAGGGTGTTGCCGCGGGGGTTGCCGGGTCTTGTCGAGGGAAATACCGCGGGTTGACACGGATTTCCGCGGGCCTTACCACAGCTGGCTGTTGTGACTTCGATACTGTACTGTACATGACATATCGTGAAAACGAAACTAAACTCTTAACGAGTAAGCCTGGGCCAACTTGGCGACCGCAAGCTCGATCCTCCACAGATTGACACGCGTCGGTAATCAAAACAAGGCAAGTGACTAACCAACCCGTGAGTATCGTTGATCGATATCCAGCCAGCTTGATACCGATCGTACAACGAAACCAAGACTCTTATCGAGTGCTCTCAACTACAGCAGCAGCGATGGCTGTGAGCATTCTGATACTGAACGACACCTGACCTGGGTGTGGAAGCCAGTTAATGCTCAGCAGGTAAGCCTGGGCTATAGATCCAAGCTCCTTGTTGAATCCCAAACAGTTTCTCAACATTTTAGTCTGCATCGGCGATTAAAACAAGACCACAGTATTCGCGTATGACTAACAAGTTCATGAGCATCGTTAAGTTATCTTAGTATTGGCCGTAAAGTGACAACACTATACTAATTGGGTGCTCTCAACTACAACAAACAGGAAAAACAGTGGCGGCTGTAAGCATTTTGACATTGATTGGAAGATACCTGGTGCAAAAATAATTTACAGCAGTAATTCTGAAAGGACAAGTCTAGCTAAAGATACAACCGACAGTCTATAATTTGGCCTGCATTGGTGAGTTAAACAAGCCCAGCAGTACTCGTATGTTTGACCAGCCCATGAGCGGCGTTGAACCAATCTTAGCGACCAAGATGCTGACCATCACGTGAAAACAAGATACCTGGTACATATTTAGTTCTCCCAACTACTGAAGCAGCAGCGATGGCTATAAGCATTCTCATACTACTGTGAGATACCTGGCGCAACATATGTTTGAATTCAACGTGCAAACCTGGGCTATAGATCCACACAGATCCACGGTCCTTATCGACGCCAAACACGATCCTCCTCAATTTACATGCCATCGGTGATTGAAAGAAGGCAAGTGTTACCGAACAGCCCGTGTGGGCATCGTCGATCAAAACTCAGCCAGCTAAATACTGAGGGTAAAGTGGAAACAAAGTACAGAATAAGTACTCAACTACAGGAGCAGCTGTGGCTGTAAGCATTCTGATACTGAAATATACCTGGTTCTCGAATATCCTTCAAATCTCGACGGGTAAACCTGGGCTTTAGATCCAAGCTCCTTGTCGACGCCAAGAACGATCGTCCTCATGTAACCGCCATCCGTGCTTAAAAATAAGACAACAACGACTCACCAGTTCGTGAGCATCGTTGATCGATCTCCAGCCAGCTTAGATACTGATGTTTAACCGAAAACAAAGTACCACTTGTGGTGGCCGCACGCTCCATGGTCTCACCTAATCGCCCATGCATAAGGGTTGACTAATCACAGGTCTTTTCATATTGTTCACAACAATAATAATCAGCCGGATGTCCAATGAGGGCGTTCCCATACGGGTCCCTTAAGAGGTCGAACAAGCGGGAACACGAAACGTGCAGCGCGATCAGTACGCCCGGCGCGATCAGGCTGGCATGCTGCCGCCAGCCGCCAGCCCCTGCCTGTGAACCTGAAACAAGGCGGATGTGCTATGTACGCACAGGCTTGCAGCAACTCAAAGGCGCAGAGGCGCTCTACAAGCTGCTGGCACTGGAGGAAGTTCTTCGCAATGTGGGTATTCAACAGGACCAGGTGGTGGTGTTGGTGGAGATCCATAACTTCGGCGCGGGGAGATGAAAACCTCCTCGTTAGGGAGCGCTTCCAGATTCCCTCCAAGAAGGCCTGCACGGCCGAGGGGGGGGCTTCTTTGTAGCAGGTGCGCGTGTAGTGCTGTCGAGTTGTGTTACATGCTGATGGTGTGCTCCCTGTGGCGGTACAAGTACTCTGCCGCCTACGAGTGCGTCTTGTCGCCTACTGGTACAGCAGTGTCATACCTGGTACCTGGTACCTAATATAGTACTGCATAATAACAAAACGACTGCGGTACCGTGCGTACTGAAAGTGCTGCCTATTAGTACCATAGCAGTCCTTCCGGCAGATCGTTAAGACTGTCTGTGTCGTTCGGGCTTCACAACAGCATCTATCTGTACGCGTACCGTCTACTACAACAGCAGCGGTTGCCTGTATTTTTTGCGTCTCTCCTACTGATTGCACGAATATGCGCTTACTGGTGTGTGCAGTAGAGGTGCTGCACTACTGCTGTACCATTTTCTGACCGCTGTAAGAAATGCTGCCTACAAGGGAGGCACCTGTTGAAGCGTCACAACAACTAACTTGCACTGCTGCCGAGTACCGGTCGCGACCTGCGTAGGAGTCCCTCCTGTGGAAAACTATCGCCTGCACCGCACGAGCTCTCTCTATACTTTACCTACTACAACAAATGGCAGCAACCGTCGTCTCTATTGCTTCGCACCACAGAGTACACGAGTAAAATACAGGGATGCGTATTTCCTCACCCGGAACCCAAATATTTCCGGGAAACAGCCTTTTTCAGCTTTTCCAAAAAATTTCGCCTATTTCCACTCGTTCGAGGAAAAAAAGGCGTAATTTTGGGGGGGGGACAAAAAATATCATCCCCGGGTGGCCCATGCACTACATAAAGCACAAGTATAAGATTCGTTCAGGCCTTCGGACAGACATTTTCGATCATTTTCACTCTACCGGCACCAGGTGCACAGCAGTACCAGGTATATAGTAGCAGTTGCGCACAATGCAAGTACTTTAGTAAATGTTCATCGGTTTCAGTTGATTTTTAATTGTTCATGTCCTCGTTGATTTCGTCCTGCAGCAATTTGATACTGGAATAGTAGGACTACTGCCGTAGTACTGATAGCGATCTCTCATGTACGAATATACTTATGATATGTCGCGAGGTAAATCAGCAACACAAAGCGCAGAGCAGGAAGTGAGCAGTTACAGCAGTGCGCTGCTTCGTACGCGTGTAGCGATCGCGACCTTATCCGCGACTAGAAACTGTAAACATGGACGCTGGACGCCTCAACGAAATCCCAGCGTCCCAGCTGCATCTGCGCCGAGTTCACCCTTTCCATTCGAATATGTCAGCTCATATATATGATTATATTTTATATTGTAAGCGCGGTGCGGTGCTCTTCGTAGCTCTGGGGCTGGCCATCGGATAAATCGACGACGGCGCTACGCCTGAACGCCATAGTATGCTACTCCGTCACAACGACACACAGCTGTTGTGTCCTGCGTGTGGCGTAGCTCTCGGTTGCCTGTGGGCGCCTACGTAGCGCTCTGCTCTGCTGCACAGCTTAGCAGCGTTTGAAAAAAAAAACGGGGGTTTCCATTCTATATGGAGGCGTTATTTGCCCGGGGATAGGGGACGCAAAGAATTTCCTCTGAAAAAAATTATTACCTCGAGCCCTATTAATTTCGGGTAATTACCGCTACCGGGAAATACGCATCCCTGGTAAAATATATTGATCGCACGTATATTTGACTGACCTGCAATGAATCATATTTACAGGTTTGGTGCTGGAGATAGGGATGCTGCTGGCATTGACGGTGCTGTTTGCACCGATGAAGTTACACCTTCCGGCCGCCCCCCTCTCTCCTCTCCCGCCGCCGTTGCACTGTAGTCGTAGGGCCGCACTACTACGGGGGGCCATAGTTAACAGGACCAAATATTGTTAGTAAAAATGGTTAAATATATAGGTTTTTATGTACACCATAGGCCCTGTTAACTAGGGTCCCCCGTTATAGGAGGCATACTGGCGTCACAAGAAAACTTGCACGTGGTGGTGGGTGTGTGCGCCTGAAAATAGTCCTTGTTCGTCGTGCAAATCTCTTGCACCCAGACGAAAGTGACGACCGTAACGCGGCGGCAACCACACCAACGGGGGGGGGCATAATGGATGTATCTTGCTTAACAGAAGAAAAACAGATGGCGGAAGATAAAATAAGCAATAGTAAACGATGTAGGAGAGCCGGCGAAGGGGAATGGTCACGGCGGGTGAGGGTGGCGTGGGCAATCACAGGAAATGGCCCATGTCCACAACACCGCGCCGTGGCGAAAACGCAGTGGCACGGGTGCTCTTCTTGGAGGGCAGGAAAGGCCACCACACCTGCCCTGCTCGTCGAATATGCGGAGTAGGACGTATTCTAGAAAGAGGGCATTCTTCCCGGTGTCCGCTTCATTCCTGGGTGAAAACTCGGGGGCGTCGTAGCTCACTCGGTGCTCCTCATTATTCGGTGAACAAGTGGAAGCCTTCATTCGACTTCCATTCGACTCCCATTTTACTTCTGAAACTTCCATTCCACTCCCAAATGGAAGTGGAATGGATTGGAAGTGGAGTGGAAGTCAAAATAAAGTTTTGGAAGTCGAATGGAGGTTTTGGAAGTTGCATGTAAGTCGAATGGAAGTCCTTTGAAAGTTGAACTTTCTTTTGGGAGTCAGTCGGAAGTCCAATGGAATTTTAAGGAGTTGAATGGAAGTCGAATGGAAAATTTCATTCTGCTGCCACACAATTACCAAATAATGAGGTGGACCCGGCTCACAGCGCCGAAGTCACGACAGCGCCGAAGGTGCAAGTTTAGTTGATTGGGGAGGGGGGGAGGGGCAGGGGGTGACATCCTGCGTGTAGCCAAATAGCAGTATGTAGCTAGAGTTTGGGTTTTACATCACCCCCGCCTCCTTCTCCGTGACATTTAACACTGCACTTCTGCTCTTTGAATTTCCCGCCTGCGCCGTTTTACCTTCTCGTGCAATCCTGCAACAACGATGTACGGTAGCCGTAGCATGGGTCGCGCCCTTTGGTGTTCATGCGGTTCCAGTGGGTGTCGCCCTCTTGCTTCTACAACTAGCTTGCTGTCAAGCGGTTCATGACTCCTCGTCGCCCGGCGGCTGCCATCCATGGCTTTGTGCGTGTGTGCGCCTCAATATCACCCATGCCGTGCGGCCTATCAGAACGCGTGACCCCAAAGCTCACGGCGCATATTATCCATGTCTTTTCTATTTGTATGGTTGGGAGATGTGTGCTCATGAAGTGAGCACACAAAAATTCGAGGTGGTGGAGTAGGCCCTCCGCGACAAGGGCAAGAATCAAGACCATGCAGACTTGTAAAAAGTGGTGGGGCTGGCACCGCTTCGTTCGTACGTACCGAAGGTTAGCTCCGTGCTATACGGAAACGTCGCATTGGGTGCGAAGCTTGATCACATTTGAGGTCGTTGATTGTGGTGTTGCGCAGGGAATCTACGGCCGCGACGTGGCAAGTGTTTTGCTGAGTTTCACCTCAAGTAACGTGGCAGTGTTCAGCACTGTCCTTAATGTTGTCACTCCTCTTTTCATCCTCATCTTGCTCGTTGCCACCTCTATCAGGATGATCCCGCCAATATGAGGCAACCTTCGAAGCTTTTAAAGCATCGTCGGCTCATTTGGTGTGTAAATCTTCTCAAAGAAATCCTTCCTGCGGGAGGATGCGAGGGAGGCTGCAGAGTCAAGTTCGCGTCAAGGCTGACTGATTGTTGACTGATCCGATGGCCTGCCGATCTACGTCCAGGCAAGGGAGTGTTCTGCGGTTGGCTCTCTAAGTTATCAGCGTGCTTGGGGTACGAATGGTGTAGAAGAGTATATATGCATTTATTTGCTGTCGTACAGGTAGATTCTATGGCAGACTGTCGATAACCACGATCTTGACGTTACTGTTGTAATGGGAGTATGAGCAGCTGGTACCCGGGAGCATGTAGGGTTAGTTTGATCGAGTGCTGGGTACAGTACCCCGCGCTGCTTCTTGTTACGTGTTTTCACTGGCGGCTTAATCCGTGTTTTTGTTTCGACATTGAAAGGCAATTCTTGCTCGTGCCTTCATATAGATTGTACTCGCCTGAGTGAAATAGTCGTGTTCGTGCTGTTAGTCAACGCAAAGGGGTTTCCGCAATATCTTACTGGGACGTCGGGGGTCGATCCAGTTATCCGTAGCAGGATGCCAAACGCGCGGGGGGTATTGGATGTCTAACGTGCGAAAGGTATTGATTAATTATGTTACGATACAACGAGTGCGACTACACAGTCCTGGAGAGATTGATGCGCACCCCTTGGGCAGGGCTGTTCCGCTTCCGATACGTACGTGTGCTTCCGCCGCCACCCGAGTAAAACGTACCGGGCACGCTCCAACTTCAGCACCACACGCTGGTCGTACCTAAGAAGCTTTGCACGCTTTCCTAACCGATCATCGAAGTAGAACGATGTGGTCGTACATATGGGACAGGGAAATAACGAGGTTGTCTCGATTTAGAACAACAAGGCCGGCCACCTTGAGGAGTACTGTTGAAACATCGACTAAAACCCATCCCGAGTTTTTTCGGGTGGGCTATACCGGTGAGTTCTCTATTATTGCATTTGCGTTAACATGACACGTGCTACACACGTCCCGCGTCTCACGGGTGTTGACGCAGGCATCATCAGGGAAGCGCTGAGGCCGTTCGAGAGAAATATGCGCCCAGCACGACAAACTGCGCGCTCTCGTGGATGGTAGTGGGGGCCCTGCAGGTGCCACGCGTGGCAGAGGCCTGGCTTGAAGAATTCGCCGACAACCTTCAGTTAAAGCAGTTACTATGCCGAACATCAAGCTGCTCGGGATCAGGGGGCACCAGACGACATGTACCCTCTACGCCTGTGCGTTTCATTACCTCTGCGAGTGACCATTTTTGTTCGGGCTTTTTTTAAAATTGTCGTTGTTTTGTGCCAGTTTTGCTTTATTATCGGAAAGGGTGACCGCGCATTTGGGACAGGGGGCTCGCCAGTAAGAAGAGCGATCGCCACGAAGTTTGTAACGTATTGTGCCCACGGCGTCGTTAGCAAGCAGGGTACACATCCTCGCGTACCAAACCTCGTTGCTTTGGTCATACTTTAGATATCTGGGTACCCCCATACTCGGTTAAATACCCGAGTACCCCCATACCGTGTGGGTTACTCGGGTACCTCTTACTCGGGTGGATACCTGGGTACCCCCATACTCGAGTAGGTAACCGGGTACCCCATACTTGGGTGGGTACTCGGGTACCCCCATACTCGAGTAGGTGCCCGCGTATCCCATGCCCGGGTAGGTACCTCAACGGTATTTGGGAGTTCCAAACAGGAAATATGCATGTTTCTGTGTGGAGCGGAGCGGTCGGCGGGTTGGGACGTGTTCTTTCCGCCCCCCTCCCCCCCCCTCCCCCCCCCTCCCCGGCCCTTCTTCTTCTACTTCTTCCTGATGTTCCCACTTTTCTTCCTTTAGTCGTGTGTGTTCTACGTGGATAATATATATATACCCTGCGGGGCTTCAATGAACTGACTCGGGCTTGGCCCATCATATCAGTGAGTGTACCCAACACCGTTGAGATACTTCCGTGTATAGGCAGGTGCATTGTAGGACGTGTACACTCTCCCCGTCGCCTAGAGAATCAGGATGCAAATTCGTCGGAGAGGGGGTGTGCTATCTCAAGTGTTGCACGGTGTTCCAGTAAACAGCGCGTACCAGATGTTTGTGTCCCCAACTCTAGTGAGCAACATTTTCCTGGGCCTGAGAATGATATAGCAGACACGTTTTTAGGGGTGCGTTTAGTAGGGTCCGTGCTCTGGGGGTATCTCCCCAGGTACCTACTGCCCGAGTATGGAGTACCCGGGTACTTACTCGAGTATCGGGGGTACCTGGATATCTACTTGAGTATGGGGTACCCGGATACCTACCCGAGTATGACCAAAGCAACAGCGTTTGGTGCCCGAGTACCCACAGAATGTGTGCCCAGCTTACTAACAACGCGGTCGATGATATTTTGGAGAACTTCGTGCCGATTCTCCACGCTGGTCAACCATCTGTCCTCAATGCACCACCACCGTTTCCGATATAGCAAGCTGACACACGACAAGGACAGCAGTGTCAAGAATTCCCGTGCAAAAAGGGTCGTTCGGAGAGCTAACGGAATACACACGCGTAGAAACAACATGCCTTCGTCTTGGTGCTCATCGGCCCTGTCAACGACGAGCAGAGTGCAAGGGGTGCAGCCCTCTCGCTGCCCCTCCGACCCGTGCATCTCTCGAAAGACTTGTCGTATCCTGCGGTTGGCCGTGGCCGTACAAGCGTATCATGCACGGCCCAATGGAAAACTTGCCGCCTTGTGCGTTTGTCACAGGCGTTTTCATCAACAGTACTTCTGGTACCCCGTGCCGTGATCCCTGAGGGTCGTGACTCTTGAACAACCTCCCGTATTCTGCGGTTTGGACAACAGCGCATGGTAACCCCATGCAGACATCGCAACCCCATGCGGACCTTGCCGCCGTGTGCGCTTGCCCTAGCCTCTTTTGGACCCCGATATGGTGATCATCACAATTTGATAAATCTTGGTGCTATCAGTCTTCTACGATCAGCGAGAGCGCCCAACGGTGCGGGAAGTATCATGCCGCGCCCGTACCCTACGGCTCTCTCACTGTAACTGGGACGTCAAATGTTATCATCCCTCAATCGCGCCGTGGCCGCTGCTGTAATCGTCACATCTACCGTCTATATTCCGCGCTCAAGTCCAAAGCTCAAGCTCCAAGAGGGTTGGCTGTGGCAACGCGGCGCGCTAACGATCAATACTTCTGGAATCCCGTTGCACCTGGCCTGTCTCCGTCCATATATGCGGGGTCGTCTCCGCACTGCTCTATTTTCCGCACTCGCACGCCGCCCCCGCGATCTCAGCGAGCAGAGCTTCAGGCTAGACCATAGGGCGATGTTCGCGGAGGCCAACATGCGGTCGTGCTACTTCCGATACGGTTACGACATCGCCATACCCTTGCCGGCCACCTCAGCTTTTCACACCATATCGCCTACCGCTCCCCGGGACCGCGAGTACTTCGCAACGTTCAAGGTCAGGTATAGCACGTTTGCCCCCCAGACAGGGCAACACAAAACAAAAAAACAGCGAGTTTGTTATTCCCAGCCTTTGAAAAGTAGCACGAGGGGAAACATGCATGGCAATCAGAACCAAAATAATCAGAACCAAATAACAAGTGCAAACATTGGAGGATACATGAAATTATCAGAGACGACACCGACTAAAGCATTTGTCAGTACCAGGTACCATCATTTAGTCACCGCTCGATAACTCAGGGTTATCTGGTACAACGCACCAGGCAGCTCGTACCACACAAACAGTATACAGTGCGTACGCAGTACCCATCTACAGTGGTAAGAGTCATCTGCTCCGTATCACAGTTTTTCATGTGATACAGAAAAATACCAGTACGCAACAGCAGATCTTCCACTCTTGTCTACACTCGTGCGGGACAATTTTTCGTCGATGCGAAAGGGCCTAAGAAAAGTTGCGCGGAACAAATGTCGAAAAATTGGAAAAAAAAAAAAGCCCCCCGATATCAAGAACCGCCTCCAAGTCCCGGGAATACGTGGCGTCCCAGTAACGTGGTGTGGCAAATTATGGTTTTATTTCGGCGCCATTCAAATGGCGAGGGAATTGTTTGTGTCGCTCATTATATTACCATACCGCATGATGTCGCACCCTGTGCAATCATGTTATTGCCCAAGAGATGCTTCCGAGCACCCCCCCCCCCGGCTCTCCCACTCGTGTAGGTGTGTAGCGTTCCCGAATAACCCACCGCTTGCGATAGACTTTGGAGCCGAGCTCAATTCACGAGGCACCCTGCTCCTGCGAGACAGACACATACAGGGGTTACCCCGAGAGCGACACTCGGTCCACCTCGCCATGTAAGGCCACGTAGGGGGGCCAATAAACGTGGCGAGGGAAGAGAAAAACACCGTGAACACCAGCAGTTGTCGCGCCCACGAGTATACGAAACGCTCGTCTTCAAACTGACAGAAACGCGCCAATCGCAGCCTTGGACAACCCGCCGAGTTACGCGCACCCCACTCAACCGTGTATCCAATGCAAGAAGACTGTAAGCACCACGCCCGGAGCTACCTGAACGGGATACAAGTTGGCCAATCGACTACAGAAGAACTGGATATGGCTTTGCTGTGGCCTCGTGGAAGGTAACGAGACGAGCGGCCAAGCTATTTCTCCAGGGCACGCACTCTTGGGCAATCTTGATTCAGCAGCGTTTACGGACCAAGTGCTAGTATAGACTATCGACTCCCGTGGGATTTTCGTGATCCCGAAGGGAACAAAAGATGCCCCCCCCCAAAGAATAAAAAAGAGATTACTTCGCGCTTGGTGCTAGCAGTGTCTGCCGGGTTGTGGAAAAATCGACGTGCTCCTTCTCGACATTGGAGCGATGCGAGGGTCTATGGTCATGCTTCGAAGTACGAGTACGGCCATGCATGACATGAGTACACGCCCTCTCCCCTTCAACGATAACTTTAGCGCTCTTTAGCAGCATTTACTGGAACGTTTGCCATGGGGAGAATGCGCCACTATGCTATGACACACGAGAACGCACAAATATTAGTCTAACGCACATATATAAGTCTCAGCGAGCGGCGCACGCGTTACGAAAAACAAATTGAGGTGCAAGGCTCTTGATCCCCACCGGATTGTTGCAATTTTTTAAACACGGGCAGATCGCGATTTAGCTAGTCTAGTTCCTAACCTGCCGCTATGGTACGTTGTACAGGATATTAACAGTACACGTACAAGCCAGCAAACGTGTGCTAGATCCTATAGATTGTACGGCTCCCACCTGGCAACTTGTGCGAGACCATACTAATCAGGGACATTTATGCCCTGACAGACCTAAAATATCAAGTGGGAATCGATTATATGTCCGACGTGTGCAAGCTATGCCCTGGCATCGTCGTACACGCGTGGGCACAAATCGAGGTTACCCAGCGAGCATGGCGAGGGTACGAGATGAACAAAAACAAAAACGAGCAACGCAGTGACCACCCCTACTGGCTTGTTCTGGCAATGCCTTTACTCACGTTCTCCTCGGATACACGTGACTGCAAAACATCCTAACCCGACGAGCGTCTCTTAGGGCACGAGATAACAAAACAGAAGCGCACAAGCGCCGCAGATGTACACGTAGAACAGGAAGAGGGAAGTGACAGGCATCCCACTGGCTTGCCGGGAAGAGTTGCCCTTTTTTTATCGTACCGTCGAGTTTCCGCTGGAGCCTTTTTTTTACCCGTGCTCAAGGGCAGCAGGGAAGTACCCCACGACGTAGGCGGGGCCCTTGCCTTGATAGCCCACGCCGTAGTCAGCCCCATCCGGAAATACTCCAGGCGTACCGCACGTGGTCCCCTGGAAAACCCACCCGTCCGGGAAGTTCGCTGCAGAGTCATAAACCATACCAGTAGGTTATTAGTCATAGGGTAAAAACGCTTCTGTTGACTGGGGTTTTGACTGTTTGTATTGTATCCACATTGAATCGTTATTTCTACCCGACTACACCAGTACACCCAGTGTCTGCCTTGATCCCTTGCCCTAGTGGGCACAGACCGCGAGAGGGAAAACACAACTACGAAACTACTCACAAACGAGTGGGAAACGCAAGTGAAATGCCCACGTACGGGGTATGACAACACAGTCAACACGAACCAGATCAGAAACTAAGAAGAAAAACGACATGAAAGAAGGAAAACAATATTTCCGAAAAGAACAAGAACACAAGTGACGCAAAAGAGATAAGAAAGCCTGCTACAATGGAAGAAAACCAGACATGCTTAAGGGGAACAGATAACCGCAGGGTGTCAAATTACGGCGGAATAATGGCCACTAGCAGGAGAGCCAGAGCGCCCCCCTGCGAAAAAAACGCCAGTGTAAACAATTCACTTATGGGTCATAAAAATATTTCGGGAAACAATGCAATAAACATGAGCGGGCAGTCACGGACATCGGGACGAAAATAGCACAGCATGCAACAAGAGTACCGACACGCCTACTCTGGCAGGAGTTGTACGAGGCTTTTCCGTCGCGGGGAGGGGAAACGTGGCAGGACAACAAAATAGCAAACTCCAAGATGACGTATACCGGGGCACAAACTCATCCTGCTGCAAATACTATGGCAATTGCAACGCTTGCCTTCAAAAAATGCCTGCGGGTTGTCGCATCCCCACTTCCACGTCCCAAAAATCCCTCCCCCCCGAGCTTTGGCTGTCGCGACGGCGTCCTCCGACACAGAGGTGGCACAGAAAGCACTGGACGAGGAACACCCGAAAACAGCAACAAGGGTAGTTATAGTGATGTGAGTTTCGACCCTGCCTTACGGAGAGATTATACTATTTGTTTCGGTGAAAATATGTCCGGATATCGCCGCCAGTCGACGAGGGAGAAAGGGCTGCGGTCTTCTCGAGATAAAAATGTCTTCCCAGGCACGAAGAATAGTGGGGAGGGGGGGGGGGGGGGGAGCCTGCTATGTGACCCCGGGTCTGGATTACGAGTACCGTAAGAGGGAGAGAGAGAAGGAGGCCGAAAATAGTGAACGGGAACAAGTCAAAAGAAAGCAATACCCCATGCTCAAGCGTCAAGACGGTGCGTCCGTCCATCCATTCATCCCTGAGGCTGGGGTGTCTTTGGGAGTCCGTCGGCTCTTTTCCGTTCCTCTGCCCGCCCCGCCGAGATCGCCTTCGTGGCCCAGAGCTAGCCAGAGCAGTAGCAGTGGATCACATTTCGTTCTCGTTCGAAAAGTTATCTCTGATATCGTAAAAGAAGGCTGTCGAACCTCTACAATTGTTGCCGTTCGACAGTATACGGATTATCTGGGGTAGCTACGCCGGGTACGCAACGTTATTTGATATTCCAATGGTATGATGGGCCGGGCCGGGATGGGGTCGTGGGTGGGCGCCCAGGGCGGCGCGACAAACAAAGAACATGTAGACGTGGAGTAGAGTATCGCACACAGAGTGACATACCGGGCACCCCCCTGGTACACATGAAATGCCCCCGCGAGAAGGAATCATGCGTTACATACAACCATATCGTACATCTCGTTACACTCAATATTTTATCTATCGGCCTGGTGCTGAACCTTAGCCGGGCGGCTGAAACAGAACGGTAGCTATCGTGCAAACGGTCGAAATATATCGCGACGCTGATCTACAGTATTCCGCCTAGAAATGCACGGCAGCAGAGAGAACGATAGCACACACCCTAGGACGAGTGTCGCCGAGACTATAGCTGCTTTCCTCGACAACGGGGAGATCGTAAACGCAAAGCGATGCGTCTATGGTGACAGCCTCGACGAGCTGCTTCCAAGGCCATCACTCCTGTTGTGTGCATCATCCACCCTGCAGTCACCTTTCGGATACAAACGGCTCCAAGCTTTGTCCCAGGGGGTGTGTTATCTTGTCACCCGCGTGAGACGGTACTGCTATTAACGCCTCGCTCCATCTCGTGCACTCGGAGGCTTCAGAGGTCGGAGGAACCACCAAGACGCGCCACGGACCGAGACGACACCACAGCTCCGGGTATCAACATCTTGCCTTCTGGGGCCGGTGGCCTCCTTGTTGGCCACGGGGGCTAAGCGCATGGAACAGCATGTCAACCCGACTAACCTGCAACCCAACGAACCGCGGAACAGTACGCAAAGGACGGCCTGTCCAAACCCATCGTTCTACGAACCACGCCGGCGGCAACAGTTTTCCCCCCGTCTCTCAAGTAACGCCTCCAAAACAAATCGAGTTCTGACCCTTTGCGTGAGCAACAACACAGGGATTGTTGCATACCAAGCGCGTCGCCTTGGTCAGGCTTGTGACCCCGGCTGCAACACCTCCCACTAGAAGCCATCGACGATTCCGCCGGGAAGGAAACCCCCCGGAAGCGTAACACGAACCGGGTTTTGTGTGATATACGGCGTTAAGACTGAAACCGGTGTAATCATTCCCTCAAGTGCTGGGTGCAAGCTGTCATTCCGGCTCATTGCGGGGGGAAACTAGCGCGCAAGACACAGAAACGCAACCCAATCTCGATCGCCGAAGCACAAAAGCGGCAAGCACACGCCAAGCTTGCGTCGGCAATTGCGCTAGAGATGTCAAACATATTCCACTCTCACCTGTTCGGGGAGCAGTGCCCGGCTAGAGTTCGGAGTAGGCACACAAGCTCCAGCTCGTCCAGATACCTGCAGCGGGCGGGGGCAAACCATGCAAAGCGGCGGTTACACCCCGTACAGTGACAACCGTGCGGGGGACTAAAATAGGTGAAGATAACGGTAACCACAAGGAGTATACCGAAGCACGTGAGCGTCGGCAGAAAGGTCTGCCGCCTGAGCATTGCGAGACGAGAAAACAAAACGCAACTCGGACAGCCACTCTTCGCAGGGAAATCAATCGCTCCATTAGATAGAAGAGCAGCGAAAAAGGCCAGAAATCAACAATTTCCCAACGAAAACGCGTCCTACGATAGAGGTAGCACGTTTTGGCCTAAAATATTTCAGACTGATAGGACACTCGTTAACTGAGGAACTACTGTACTACCCAAGGCACCTGAGATGTCGTTTCGATACAGGCCGAAGCCATGGAAATTTCCCATCGGGTTATCGAGCGCACACTCTTTCCCTAAAAGCCTTTTTGTGGGTGATATTATTCGAATTCCATCACGTGAGTATCAGCCTTAGAGGTCAAAGAGTAGGTGCCGCACCCCTACCGTAGCACGCGTCTTATACGGTCAAAAACCAATCTGACCGCCGGCGGTTCCTTGGTCGAGGATAGGCTCAGGAGCTACCCAACATTACCACATTCGAACATACCCATACACACACATACTTGGTACACATAATCATGCCTCGGCGATGGGACTGTTGGTCGGAGTTGCCCCCCTCGTGCTTGGTTAAGGTGGTTAGTGTTTGGGTGAGAGTAAGAGCTCCTTGAGTGTGCCCCCACCTACATATACCGTACACGCATCCGAAGCGCGATGTTTTCAGTAGTTGCCCACCTCGCGGACAGGTCATCGATTTTGCCACTTGATGTTTTATAAATTCAAGCCCAGACCTATTCCCCATAGTGCATAATCTGTATGATCTGTATGATCTAAGCCCATGCTGCCACGTGGGATCCGTACAATCTGCATGATCTAGGGCATGTTTACTGGGTTGGACCTGCGACTACGGTAATATACAGACCTTGTACAGCATCTCATTGCGGAAGGCGAGGCACTAAATGATCTAGATCGTGATCTGTCCGAGGTATGAATAATTGCCGTCGTTTTTAAGCTACAGTATACGATGAAAGCTCTTGAGGAGCGGCGCGAAGGAAACGTGCAAAGCCGCCTGGTAGTGTGACCCTTGACGGCATTGCAGCAGTAGAGCATGCATCTGCGATGCAGCAGAGTATGCCATCGCTAGCGCTGAGTAGAGCTTCGGGTAGAAAACAAACAGAGCAAAAGTGTTATCTCAGAGCACAGGCGTCGAAGCTTCGTGTACTGACGGTTTCGCACCCAAGCACATCGCAATACAATACCACACTAAACCCACAAGCCTGAGAGTTGTTCTTGGCACTGGAGATATCCAGACAGCCTTGTCTCCCGTCAATAAACAGCAACACGTTTTCCTCCTATTACACGTTTTGTACTCAGTAAAATAAGGAAACAGGCCGTCAGCCAGAGCTTGTTTCGCTGTGGTATTTGAGCAATTTCCGTCTACTGTGGCTACCGAATAAGGTCAAAACATGTAGCGCAACATGTTCTCTGTAGAAAACGGCGCCTGGCGCTTGGCGGACTTCAAAATGCCACGGTATTGACACCGCAGCAACACACAACACCAGTTCAGCCTGACGATATTTGCACGTGAGATGGACGCGAAGTAAGGCCCACCCGTCATGATTTATCGTCCTTTGGCTATGCGCCTTGGCGAGGGTGGTGGCGGTCGGCGCGCCAAGCACGCGTAGACCTCGCGTATTTCTGTTGTTAGCCGCAATTTCCACTGCTTGGTTTAGACCCGCGCTTCTGGGAGCGCAACGCACATGCAGGAAGAAACTATATCCCCGATACCTCGATATGCACCCCTCCTCACATCGTTAGCCCTTCGAGAATCCAGGCGCTCGGCTTGTTAGGGTCGAACCCCGCTTCGAATAGCTCGCCCTCCCACCCTGCCTGGCTCAGATCCGCCTCCACCGCGATCACCTGCGCCTGGCCGACACCCCCACGCCTCTCCTCTGTACCTGCGCTGGTGGATGTTTTCGATGCTTTCGATAAAAGAGCACTCTTCACGCTCAGCACCAGGGCCTGGTCCACTTCAAACACCTGTCGACAAACAAACATGGAAGGAAGCGATGACACGGAACGGGGCACGCCGGCGGCGGCCGTGTGGTGGCCGTGTTAACGACGGGACGACCACATACAAAGAGAACAGCGACGCCGAGTTTTTAGTTGGCTGGGTATTTACAGGTATTTGCGTGCGGTGATTGGCGCTAGTTCTACGGTACTGTTTTGTTTCTTGACTGGCGCACCACGTAGTGGCTCGGACTCTTGTTGTCTTCGTCGTTGTTGGGAAATCACGAAACAAAGGTCGGTTAGTTGGTCCACTTCGCCACATCCAACCACCAACCAATCATGATGTTCAATCAGCCAACTCAAGAGCCCTTGCAATCTGACAAAAGTTGGTATCTCCCACAGGCCGCGGCGTGACCCCTCATCGCCGCGTTCCACTCCTCCTAAGAGTAAGCCACCCACTCAAGGTGCCTCGAGCCTCAAACAATTCCGGGCAGTGACTAGAGGGTGACCCGAGTCTCAGCCATGGCCGGAATGGCTTTTCTCTTCCGCTCTTGTCATAGTTGGAGCCTTTCTTGAAACCACGGACGAGGTTAAGGAGGTGAGAAAATGTGACACCAGCAACAACAGCGCAATCAGCTGTCAACACAGAATTAGAGTCACCCCACGGTAGGGGTTACCTGGTGGGCCCGAGGTTTCTGTCCAAGTGAGGAACTACCAGTTATAATGAAATGTTTACTCGTATATTCGTATTAGGACTAGCACATACAGGTGCCGGTCGGGTGGCACAATCGAATTTTTTCCAAGTATTGTATCGAGTGAGATGCTGAGCTCCTAATGTGAGGGACTCAGGAACTTCTGGTGCACCTCTACTGTGGGATGGCTCATTACGGCGTATTTGTAGACGCCTTTGCCTGTGAATAGAGTATGGCGACGAGTTAGACGTAAGAACCAACAATAGCAGAGGGCATCAGCCGTCAACACAGAAGTACGGCGTATTGTAGACGCCTTTTGCTCGTGCGTGGAGTATGGCGACTAGTTCATGCGAGCAGCACGGCGCATCGTAGAAGCCTCACTTTTGTTCCTGGAGCGACCTTCAGCCGTAGACCTCGAGTGTCCATGCCTGCCCCCACCGACACAATCTGCTCCACATTTAAGCAATATCGCGCACACGGAACCGGTAGGTGAGTTCGGGTACGTTGTTTCATAATGGCGGTTGTATCACCCATTCCAGCGCGCATCGTGCTTATCACTAGAGCTCTTACGGATGCCCAATCATGCCGTACTGTCGCCTGGGTTCAAGCGCGAGAGCACGGGACCAAAATCATGTCAGGACGATGACATAAAGTACGGCGGGCCTCGCAGACGAGCGCGAGCGCCCAACTTTGCCCTCCGAACCACCGCACATTGCGGTGCACTACTGCTTTTAGAACGATGAACAGCGATCGTTCAGGATTCATTTCAAGAATGGCTCCACCGCAGCACGATGTACAGAAACGAGTGGACACCCTCGACCCCTGCGAATGGCCACTTTCCTCCCCCATAGAGGTCATGGGTGCGCTATGGGACACCACGGGTGCCCACACGAGAGACCTTCTAGTAGAAAACGTCTTGTGCAAGAGGCTTAGTGTTTCAAAATCACTTCAAGGCATCTCGATATAAGTACCTCAAACATCGCATCACAAGTAGCTCAAACGCCCTCTCAACAGTCGATCAGAACTCGATCAACAGTTGCCGAACAATGCCCAAACATTCGCTCAAAAATCGCTCACGCCGCTAACGTCACTCGAACGTCCTCAAAAGTATCTCAAACGTCTCGCACACAAAATTTCCTGTGCGAGCGATATTTTGACGTTTGCCCGTACAGCAGGGCATGACAGCGCGTTAGGTCGTGCCCACCCAAACTCGCCTGTCTGATGCCCCTCGGCCCAGCGCAGTCCTCGAAGAAATCGTCAATGAATCGCGTCCGGATGGCCAGCCGTTTCGGCGCCGACCTGCCCTCCTCCCCCACACTCCGCACGGCACCGCCGGCGGCCGCGGTCACAGAGCCGGTGGACCCCGTAGCATCAGGTGATGCGGATGCCGCTTCATCCCTTGCCTTTTCTCTTTCATCGTACGACCGCATAGCATCGGGACCCGCCTGGCAGCGTTTCAGCCAACACACGCGTTTGCTCTTGGGACTTCAGAGGGGAAAAAATGGCGAAAACAATAACGACTACAGCTACGCCAGACTTGCTTGATTTCGGCATGATACCAAATTGAGGCCCGAGTTACAGTGCAGAGAGTTGCGCGGGACGGGTAGCAACGCCAGAATGATCATCGTTTTGGTCGCCATACTATAACCAAGTCATAAAGGGGTTGCGGGATCCAGGTAACGCCATCACACTCGAAACCCTTTTGGGTACTACACTGCATAAAAAAACTAAAAAAACTACTCTATTTTTTAGTGTTTCGTCCCCAGAGCGGGAGAGAGTGCATGCCCTACTCACTCACTCACTCACTCACTCACTCACTCAGAGCCTTAGTTATAACCGCTTTGACCAAAGCAACGACACCTGCCCAGCAGCAGTACGGGAAGGATCGCGTTGCTGCCCATGCCGTGCGACTCCTTGCATCAACCATTGCAACTCGGACATCCTGTTGAATCATCCCGCAAGCACGAATTAAGGCCGTAACGTTGCTGTTATCACTTTTAATCGTCGATTTTCCCCTCTGAAGCCCCAAAATGGTTGGCAAACATGCCCTACTACGGCGGTAGCAACGCCGTACACGTTACTCGGGGAAGTTCGCGGAACGGTCGATTCGGCGAGAGAGAACTCGGATCCACGTAATTGCTCTTAGCAGGCACACGGAGCCCCGCCCTTCCTGTGTCGGGCGTACGTGGCACAATTCGACGCGGACCATCACATCACCGCCACCGTTACAAACTAAATGCGCCCCTTGGCACCCACACTATACACACAACACCAAGAGTACACGAAAGTTGACACCCCACCTTTTTTTATTTTTAGCCCCAGACCCTTCCTGAGCACGTATGTTGTCCGTCTAGCAGGCTTTCTGAAGTCCTTACGTCGTTTGCATTGTGTTTTTTCTTTTTGTCTTTCTTCTTTTTTTTCATTTCAGATTTTTTTTTTTTTTTTAAATTGTCTTTTGCTCTTATTTTTCCGGTCTTGCTTGTGTTGTTGTGTTCTCGTACCCGGTACGCTGACACTTCACTTGCTTGACCCTTTATTTTGCGATTTGGCTTTATTTTTGGTCTTCCTCTGTCTCACAGTCTGTGACCACATAATCAGTATCTCTCTAGGATAGGGAATCAGGACGGACACTGGGTGTGCTGATGAAGCTGGGTAGAAAGGACGATTTAATGTGAAGACAACAACAACAACAACAACAACCGGGGCGGGGTATACTAAATCCGAGTAAAAAAGAGCCGAAATAAACGGGGTGTTTTTTAGTTCTGACAAGAATCCCAACCCGCTCGTAGTACGATAGTTTGTTCTTATATTCCGCGTTGTTTTAGTTCCTTCCGCGCCATAATTATTGGAGCCTGCCTGTTTGCGACCACGCTAATGTAACAAGAACATCAACAGCAGCTGCAATAAACCAGCAAACACAACAACAACAACAACAACAACAACAACAACAACAACAGCAACAACAACAACAACAACAACAACAACAACAACCGTCAACAGCAGCAGCAGCAGCAACATCCCCAACAACACCGCCGAAATCAATACCAACAACAACTGCTGTTTATTAGTACGTTTCAGCAATGACCATAAAGCATGGGCACGACGGCAAAAAACACGCAGTGGACCCTATTATTAACCCTTGTGGCTGCCGCTCGCCGCTGACCATTACGCTTCAACCCAGATCGAATACGAGCGTCCCGCGAAAAGTAGGCCTGACATTTCGACTCGTACTATATACTGCAGGTTTCCTTGCTTATGCGTGGGCATATACGGTATAAAGCGTCCCCTGTCCCCTTGTCTCTCACCAGCAGCTCTGCGAAAGGGTCGTGAAACAGGCGGTCCGCCCGCCGAGACTCGCCCGCCCTAGCAGCCGCAATCAGGCGCGACGAAAACGCCACCAAATCATCGGTCGTGAGGTCGGGCTCGTCCGAGTCGTGTCCCCCCCCTGGTCGGCGTCCTGTCCCCCCTGCGGCTGGTGTGGAGACCTGATAGTATCAACATGCAGGTGGGTATGCTTTACTTTTAGTCTTTGGATAAAAAATAGGGGGGGGGGGGGGGGGGGGGGGGGGGGGGGGGGGTAGCCCGTGCGATTAACCAGAGGTACTATTTCACGAAACCAAACTACAGAAGAAATAAAGACGAATACTGACACCGCATCGGCAACTGCTTCCTTTGGGGCAAGGGGAAAATTGGAGTCCGAGCTATCCTAAGGGGTGGGGCATACTTCGAAGTATAATCAGAACCAACTATCTATGCCGCGTAATCTAAGCATACGCGGGCATAAGGCTTTTAAGTTCATCGTGGCTTCTGATTATAATTAGCCCTTAGTGATACATACAGAGTGAACGGCGTCGTATGCCCTGAGCGCAGCATACTCCTACACGAACTGCTGCGCGCTCGCACTACGGACCAGTACTCCTCAGTGTTGAATATCGTATCGAAAGCTTCGGTATATCGAAATATCGAACGTTCGACGCATCGCATCGAACGTGTTGTGCCTTCCACCCCCAGGCACCCCCGCGTTTCTCATGCTGACACTGAACGAGAGCTTCCAGGTGTCAAATATCGAAATGATATCGAGCACATTGTTTTTGTATCGGTACTATATTGAAATTGATCCCGATCTCGATGTCCGATGTATCAGATGTCGATATCGTATCGCATATATTTATTGTGTTCCGGTATCGTATCAAAATCGATTCCGATATCGATATCCGATATCCAACATATCAATAGTACTTGTACACAATTTTCGTTTGCCAAATTCACCCCTCTTTTGGTCGCTATTTATACTCGTACATAATGGGCCCACCAATAAGAAATGGCCTACCTAATCTATCCACGACGTATAATGTTTGCTGTAGTTTCGTCTGATGCCCGAAAACCAATTATTATTCAAATGATCTTTGGTGCCCAATTTTTCAAACGAGCAAGTTGGAGCGGAGCAAACGCCTAAAAATATATAGAAGTGAATGCTAACAACCGAAACACTGCGAGTACTACCATAGTCGAAGGATGGGGATGAGGTCCTTTTTTATGAAGGACGCAAGAGCAAAAAAGGGAATCAGCAATTACTAGATCCTACATACCTGGCACATGGTAGATAATAGATAGCCTAATATGCCCCAAGATTGTTCAAGCATGGTGTTGCAGTCAGGTTCTACGTCTTGCTCACACTAGAGGTATGTATGCTGTTGGCGGGCCCATACTCTACATCAAACATTTCTGAATAGACGCGAGTCGACGAGCGCAGAGAGTGCAGCACATTTCTCGCGATATAAAATGCAAGGCACGTACCGTGGTGTGGAGGGGGGGGGGGGAGAGCTGTACTTAGTGACCCCGGATCTAAGTTACGAGACTAGGAGGGCGAGAAAAAAAGGGCAAGGACAATAAGCCGAATGTCTGAAGTCTTCGGATACTACAAGAGTCACAATTTTATATCTGAATGGTGGTATGATTGAAATAAACCCTGCACGTTGTCAGAGGGCAGTTGGAAGAATATCAAGAACGATTAGTATCAACGGGCGGGGAGAAACAAAATGGGTCCCGGAATGGTTGATGATCGGTCCAACCATGTTTGTTTTCCAGTCGACGAAATCGCTCGCTGGCGCTGTATGCTATGCAGAGAGACGTTGCAACGAACTTTGAGCATGGGTCCAAAGGAGTTCTCCATGGGCACAGGATACCAGAGGGTTGTGCTGTGGTTTCCATCCGTACAGAGCCGGAGCCGATATTTGCACGTAAGGACTAAAAAAGGAAAGAGGGTACTTGTTTATTTGGCGTCTCATATTGTTCGGAGGAAATCAGCATATTTATTCCGGGGGGGTTGAAACTACTGTATTGGATATGCGTAATGCCAAACATTTAGCGTGCACCTGAGGATATAACATAGAAAGCTTTGCTCACTTGAGAATAGTGTAGGACCTCTATACCCGCACCCGAAGCCCGACCTCAAGAAAAGGTGGAACTGCAAATCTGTTGCAGAAACAGTGCCATGGCTTACCTTTTTTTTATTGGAGACAAACTACTTGTAATATTGGTGGTTTGTCCCCAAAACGGGACTGCAGTTGTAAAAGGGAGGAGTGTTTTTGTCGGAGTAGTGAAAAACGCAGAGGGCATTCCAGCGACAGTCGGGCCAGGAGATATGAGCCACTTATAAAAGTAGAAGAAGTGAAGAAATCTCTCTGTAGGCGATTGGGACCCAAGTCTTTCCATCGTGATCCCAGCCGCACCTTGATCCCACCCGGGTTTGTGATCACATTTGGTACTATTCTCCCGTCTACAAGGTGGAGGAACGAAATTAGCCCTCTGCACGAGCCGCCAGAGGCCCACCAGCTGCCCTGACCCCAAGGCGCCCCACTGGGTCATGGCCGCAGCCTCAGGCAACGGTAGCCCAGACTGCATGGCAGTCTATGGATGAATGCTTCAGGGTACCGGTAAGTATTAGGGACTCCGACAGGGTAGAGACAGAGAAAAAGTAGGCCTCGTGCGTCACCACTTACAACCTCAGAAGTCAAGAGGCACATAACCCACAAAAGGCAATGGCACAAACCTAACCGATAGGTAACTGTCATTCAAAGAGACCAAACGAACACCCTCCCCGGCTCTTTACATCGCAGTGACGAACCAAAACAACCAGAATGTAACTCCTTGGCCTAAATCGATCACAGCAATGACAAGAGGAAACTCATCCCCACGACAATAAAAACCTCTCCCTCAATCCCACACAAGGTATTGCAATGGTCTCCCTAAAAAAACAAAAACTTACGAAACATATCATGCCAAAGATCGCGAGGTTCCCGGACGAAAAAAAAACTTCACCCCCTACTACCACCGCCATAAGACACACAGATCGTAACGGTAAACGCGAGATCGAACACACTTTTTTTACATAGAATATATCTAACACTAAAATTACCCGCACTACAAGTTGCTTTTGTGATGCGTACATCATAAAACCGAAAAAATACTCTCTTTTAGTCTTTCGTATACTACTGTAGCTCCACATAACCGAATAAAGAAACATTAAAGTGCTGCAACTTTCAACACGAACAACAGCACCAAGCCCTCCCAGCGAATAAGGCCATCCGACCATCCGCAGAGCATCGACTATCCTATACTTCTCCTTCGCGAACAAGCCCAACTTCGCACAACGATACTGGTCGTAGAATGCCAAAATCATGGATGAATATGCAAACCCCCATGATTCTGCAACCAGTAAGCAGTCACAAACAAAAGGTTTCCCTTTGATTCAACAAAATCAGTAGCCACACCAATCAGCGAAACACTATTCAAGGTGCACCGACGTAGCTTTGCTTCGCCAATCCGTTAAACGTAAAGATATGTATCAATTCCACCAGTACCCTTGACGTCCTGTCTACACGAGAAAACCACTGCCAGGTACTGTACCAGGGATACGGTTTTCGGATTCACATTGTTGTAGGCTGTTTGATTTGAACATAAGAATACATCTCGAAAACCACCAGGCGGAAAAAAAAAAAACTACGAGTACCATCCAGGACCAACCTATAGATAGACGATACTTTATCTTCTTACCGTCCACGACTTTCCCGGGATAAAACAATCTATTCCATACCATTCAGAGATCCGTCACCAGTGACGAACGATGCATATCCTATATATCATCCACCACGTACCCGAGAAAAACGATACACACCGTACCTGGTACCACTCTGACCCAAAATATAAGGACCGTTTGGATTGAATCATTATATGCTAACTATCCCTATGTTTCGGGTCAGGGTGGTATACTTTAGTAATCTCCAACACGTCGCAAACGGTATGCACCATACACGACTTGAACCGGAATGAATCCAAACCCAGTCGAAGATGCCATATCTCCATAATATCTCCATTGATTCGTACGATCAGAAACATATTTCGACCGATCCGATCGCAAAAACAAGCACTATTAATATCAATTCATACGAACGCCCCCCACGAAGACTGCTGTAGACGTAACCTCCCTCCCGCGAAGTAGCCGGGTCAATAAAAGGCTCCATCTGACGAGATACCCGTCTGTTCACTTCACGACCTTGCCGCTGCTGCTTGCCCCTGCTGTCATCAAGAAAATGTTTTCGTGCAGACGCTGTTCCCCTCGTCTTGTAGTACTGCTGCAGACAGCACCCGATTCCCATGCGCCCGCTTCCTCCGCCGCTAAACTGCTCGCAGCACACGCGACTATCAATAGTACGTCACGCGGCTTTCCCATCTGATCGTGGTGGGGTGCGCACTTCTCGCGATTCGAGCAGAATATTCCTGGCTTTGCGAACGCCCACACCTGCTGCCTCCAGGGTGCGGGAAATAAATCCCGACCGACTTGAAATTGCCCCTTCCTATATATATATACGAACGGCGGGGGTGCCCACGGCTGTACTCTTCTCATAGGGTTTTCAGCTGCTGTTGTTGCTGCTGCTGCTGCTGCTGCTACTGCTGTACGCCCTTCCCCTATTCGCTTCACACGGCAGAGTCCCTGCACGCCCAACGCTTTATAAACCATCTGCTTCTCTACCTTGGAGATAGCATATGTGTCACGGATAATCTCATCCATCTCGGAACGGGGGATAGGCGGGCGGGAAAGAATTGACATACCTTGTATCGTGTACAGAGACGAGAGGTTGGTGACTATGTGGCGGTTTATTTCCGCCACACTTGTACCGCAGCCTATTACGGGGGGCCATAGTTAATAGGACCTATGGTATACATAAAAGCTCACATATTTAACCATTTTTAGTAACAATATTTGGTCCTATTAACTATGGCCCCCCGTAATAGCATACATAGCCAGCTCATCCGCTGCATGGTCTACCCTTCCTGGAAAAAGCAGGGGGTTCTCGTCCTCGGTCATCCTAATGGTCTCGAATTATCTCCTCAACCCTTTTAGGACTGCAGTCTCATTTTGGGGACAACCCACTCAAACTTCAAGTAGTTTGTCTCCAAATCGGGACTGCGGTTCTAAAAGGGTTAACCTATGCGTCGCAGCTATCGTCTTCGGCACGTAGTAGTCCTCTAACTCTTTCCAGTCACCACTTGGCGACATTGCCTCCGGCATTCGAAATTCAGCAAACGCGTATCCTATCGTATATTTCATCATCAACCGGTACACCAATCGCGCATGTCTGATCTCTTGAGAAAAATGGATGGATGCTATATAGGGGGGCCGTAGTTAACAGGACCAAATACTGCTAGTAAAATGGTTAAATATATAGGTTTTTATGTATACCATAGGTCCTGTTAACTATGGTCCCCCGTAATAGTGCCTCTGGCGACAGGTGCATACATATAGGGCATAAGCTTGAGCCGCTGCTCCCTCCCTACGGTTCAGGCTCCGCCGGGTCGGGCTTAGTTGCTACTGCTACTTTACAGCAGTAGCAACTAAGACGTCGTCTATACGCATCGTCTTCGGGATCCTCCACAGGGCTCCAGGCTCCATCATCGGAGAGTTCCGACGATGGTGGTATAGCATCCCTCCCTGCTGTACCAGCGATGATTAGCGGTTGCTTCCCATCGGACTCCTCTCGCATTCCGTATTCGAGGCTGCTACTCCAAAAGCCGCGCAATTGAAGCGGCTGCGCAAAAGCTAAACCCTCTGCCAATACTTAGTAAGCCCGAAGGTCTCCAATGTCCTCCATGGGGCCGTGGACCAGCACACATTCTATTAATAGGATGTTCGTAGCCTCAGGCAACGGAGGCCCGGACTGCATCCCAGAAACCATGGCAGTCTATGGATGGATGTTTCAGGTCGAGTGTTATTGGCCTCCCACAGGCTAGAGGCAGATAGTAAGTAAGCCTCTTGCGTCACCTCTTACAACCTCAGAAGTCAAGAGTCATACAATCCACGATAGGCAATGGTACCAACCGGTACGTAACCGAGACCAAACGAACAGGCTACCCCCTGATACCCTGATCCCGTGTAGGCAGCAGCAGTTCAGTCGTCCGCAGCCGCGAAAAAAACAAAAAAAGCAAAAAGCAAAAAAACGAACAATATCAACATGCGTGTAGCAGTAATAATAAACCAGCCATTTTGATGGACAGCGGGTTTTTGGTAGATGCTTCTTCGTGGGTGCTTCAGGAGGGGAGTGGTCGTTTTTTGGGGGATGAGATGGAGGGATGTTGGTTGTAGTAGTCTTCATGAGCGTGACATCAGCTCTGATTTGTCGTAGGATACTGCCGCTCTTTGGTTCTGGAGAATTCTTCACTTTCTGTTATTAATAGTCGTTATTAGAACAACACTCGTGCACTACACATTGTGGGATGGCAAGCATAATAATAATAATATCGACAGCAACAACAATAACATACTCGCAGGTATCGAACCCGCGGAACAGATTGATTCGGTGAAGGCCGGCGAGTCATATCAATCCTTGGATTGCCACGCCCCTGACCACCACAAAGCTCGGTTGGGTTGGGTCTCCGCCCGTGTCTTGACCCCACCAGGGAGCGCTTCTTGGTCGGGAAGCGCCAAAACAGCCGTACGACCCCCGCAAGATTCAAATCATCAAGGTATGCATGTCCACCCTCTCCGGCAGAGTGCTTATGTATGTGTGTAACTCACCTTGAGGGCGGCCGCATCGGTGCCTGCAGTCGTCAGGGACGCCGCCATTGAAGTGCAGGACAACACTACCGTGCTTGCTACCACGAGAATGGCGGGCCGCATAAGCAAGAGGCAACTACGGTACGAGTACTTGCCAACACTTCGAAACAATGGGAATGACTACTCGTGGACATCGGGGGGGGGCACGTCCCACCAGAGTTTGGCACGACGAGTGTTGCAAGAGGGGTGTGGTTCCAAAAACACGAACCGAAACAAGCTTCCACCGGGAAACAGGGGTTCGTGGAAACCCACTTTTCGCTCCGCGGTTGCCTCCTCGTTGCATCCGGAAAGCACATCACACCAACGGCTTCTCACGTCGCGGAGGGAAGGCGGACAGGACCGCAACTCCATAACATATGTCGTATAGCTATTGAAGGGTGTTGCGATGATAGGGTGTTGCGCAAGTAGGTGCGGTGGGAGACGTTATACCCAAGTTTGCGTGTGCGTAGCTACCAACACGAACACACCGAAGAGACAGACTGGCCTAGCGTGGCGATCCCGCCGTTTTGGGCACTACGATATTTCTCTGTCTCGGCAACGAGGGCCAAGGCGTAGAGTCAAGTGTGTTTCCTATCCCAGTGAAAATTATTTAAGCAAATTCCATACCGATGGGCACACGCAGCGCGCAGAACTCGAGTAAAAGTCAAATTCGGTGTTATTATAGGTGCTGCGTACGTATGTATGTATACCTTTTTTTGTTTATCGGCTGTCGGTTACATGTCTGCGAGTATCATCGTGTGTCGTGCAGCTGATGCGGTGATGTGTACGATGTTGAACTGGCTGGGTAATACGGTGGATAATGAGCTCCGAGCAACCCCGTCTCAGGGTGCGAGCTACACTGCAACACACAGTGTGGAGAAGATGATATGTAGATGTCTTTATTATTAGGTGGTCTCGGTTGCTGTATAAGAAGGGAAAGAGGTGGAGTGAGGCGAGTGGGGAGGGTACTCGTACCATGCCCTAGCTCCAACCACCACAACACTAGAATTCCACAGCATACATACCAGAACGTTCCTAGGGCTATTACCAACAGACCACCACAGTAATGTTCTACGTACCATCCCCATGCTGTATGGTATGTACGCAACAACCCGACGGACACTCCGCCACTACATGGACCCCAAGGAATATTCTCTACAACATTCTCATAGTAGAAGATATATTCTACAATACCCCGACGTAACCATCGTATGTTCTTCTTCTGTTCAGTGGGACAGGCTATATCGAACACCCTCCCTAATCCTGGATCTACTAACAGGTCTCAAAACAAGAAAAACATTAGCAACTACCAGAAGCAGTTTTCGACGGAAAAATTATATCCCCAATAAAAAGTCGCGGTGTTTCTCAAAACTCTCCCGAGCAATCGCCTTCGTAAGAATGTCCGCATGTTGATCCTCTGTCCTTAGGTATTTGACCGACAAGTCCCCCTTCCCTACCAGCTCGCGCAAGAAGTGATACCTCACGTCTATGTGCTTGCTGTTGGACGAGCTCAGCGGGTTTTTGGCCAAGTCAATCGCTCCCTTGTTGTCCTCAAACACTCCAATGCACGGCGATCCTAGACTGGGCATCAAGAAAACCAACACTCCTCGCACGTACAGGGCTTCCTTCACCCCGTCGGCCATCGCTACGTACTCGGCCTCAGTGGTGGGCAGTGTAACGCACTTCTGCGTCCTTGAAAACCAGGATACAAGCGTACCCCCGCAGCAAACAGCTACACCAGAGACCGAGCGTCTGTCCTCGGCCTTGTGGGCGTAGTCTGCGTCTACGTACGTCTCTAGATCGTACTCCAACTGTACATCCTCCAACTTACTCTCTCTTCTGAAAGTCAAGCCCAAGTGGACTGTAGCGCTTAAGTACTCGAGAATCTTCCTAGCCGCCTTCAAGTGTACTACTCCCTTAGGATCATGCGAGAACCGCGCAATCGCTCGCACGGCGTTAGAGATGTCTGGTCTTGTCTGGTTCGCGATCCACATCAAACTCCCCACAATCTCACGGAAATTCGCATTTACCACAGGTTCGTCGTCACTCACGTACCTGAGGTCCAACGACGGTGAGGCGGGGATGGGGCCGGTCTTAGTGATACCGAAACGGTCGACAACATTCCGAATGAACTGAGTCTGCGAAATCTCCAGGGTTCCCCTCTCGCGATCCCTCCTGTACTCGCTACCCATGTACCACGTAACCTCGCCTAGATGTTTGGTAGGAAATCTCTTGCTGAGGTCAGCCACTACCGAATCCGTCACCTCCTTGGTCGCTGCGATAATGATGTCATCCACGTGGACCACCAGCATCGCTACGACCGCGTCGTTCGACATCAGTCGAAAGACGCGCGGGTCTACCAAGCACTGCTCAAAACCACACTCTACCAAGGTTGACGACAGCAGCTTGTACCATGAGCGACCACTCTGCTTTAGCCCGTAAAGGGCTTTGTTGAGTAGGACTACCTTACCCGACATCTCTCCGCATCCAGCGGGGAGTCTCAAGAAAATCTCGGTATCCAACTCTGCCTGTATGAAAGCCTGGTCAACGTCCAAGTGTCGTAAGTCCCAATCAAGCTTGCATGCCATAGCGGCAATGAGTCTGTTAGACGTGGTCGAAGCAGTGGGGGCGAAAGTCTCAAAGTAATCAACTCCCTCTACCTGGCTATAGCCCTTCGCTACCAACCGCGCCTTAGCTCTGTCAATCATGCCGTGTGCGTCGCCCTTCCACTTCAAGAGCCACTTTGACTCCACGACATTGCTACTCTCGGGAAGTTCAGAAACCTCGACAAAGGTTCCAGCAGCCTCAAGCCCATCAAACTCCGACCTCATCGCTTCCATCCAGACGTCTCTATGGTTTGACGAACGCGCCGCGGAGTATGACGTTGGTTCCGGTTCCGCCTTTTTGACAAGGCAATCCGGCAACTTCGTCTTCTCATGGGCCGTCTCGCTCGCCACCAGTAGCGCCTGGAACACACGGCCTCCTTCACGTGGACCGATCGCACTGATCAGCCCAGTGGCCGCTTCCCGGTTGAGCGCCCTGGTCTGCGCTCTAGTTCTTCCCTCCCGAATCTCCTCACCATCGCCCGGTCCCGACGTGTGCGCTCCGAGTTGGCGCGCAGCAGTCCGGACCGGCGTGGGGGTCGGAGCTCCATCGTCAGATGCAGATGATTCGCTGTCATCCCCAGATGAAGAGTCACTGTCCGACGATTCGCTGTCATCCCCAGATGAAGAGTCACTGTCCGACGATTCGCTGCCGACCGTTGATGCATCGTACGGTTCCACACGTTCGGCTTGGGAATCGTCGCCAGCTTGCGTCATCGGAGACACCGCACGGAGTTGGTGAGGAATTCCCCTCCCCAATACCGGCAGTGGAGTCGTCGGGTCTGGATCAAAGTCGTCCGTCCCTCCCGGCTCAGGCGCATCTTCTAGCCCCTCCGTCCCTCCCTGCCGCGGAATCTTTGGCAGCGCCGGTGGCGACGCTTCCACATCAAGCGTCGCCTCCCAGGTAACGTCCCGCGTCTCCACCACCTTGTTCGCCCGCGTGAGCATCCGCAAAGAGTCACTTGGGTGGTCGATCCCCGGCCCGAGGTAAAAGCAGCTCTCGGCCCGGGGGGACGACTTCGACGGGCGCTTCCAGCGGCAGTACGCTGGGCGGAGGAACGGGTGCGGTGAGGCAGGTGCGGCAGCTCCATGCCACATCTCATTCGGCGACTTGTTACCGGGGTTGGCAGTGGTTGTGGTGTGATTCAGGGCTTCACAAGACCAGTGTACCGCTTCCGCCCACAGGGATTCAGTCGGCGGCAGTTGAACGAGTGGGAAGATGATAGGAGCTTGGATACACGCGGCGAGTGCCGCGTTCTGGAGGATTCCAAGCGCTCTCTCAACAACACCGTTCTGCTTTGGGCTGTTGGCGTTTGTGAACTCCTGTTTGATGCAAAACTGTTTGCAAACCTCTCCAAACTCTCCACCAAAAAATTCCCCCCCGTTGTCAGACCTTACAATCTCAACCTTCGAGGGGACACCGTCGGCGCGCACATCAGCCAAAAACTTCCTAAACGCGTCTGATGCATCCGACTTGTGCTTCAGAAAGTATACCCACGCGTGGCGGGAGAAGTCATCCTTCACGAGCATGATATACCGCTTACCCAACAGAGAAGGGGTTCTCTTAGGGCCACTTAGGTCAACAAAGACCCGCCCCAACTTCTCTGACGCGCGCGACTTGGTGCTGTTGGGGATAGGCTTGCGGTAGCCTTTCGCCATAGAACAGCCAGTACAGGGTTTTAGCGTCCCTGACAGTTCTATATTGAGCAACTTTGCAGTCTCTCTCAGCAGCAGTTCGTTAGAGTGACCATGCACGCAGTGGAAAACGTTGATGTCTATAGCAGTCGCAGCAGAAGCAGCTCTGCCGGGGGCAAGCACGGGGATAGCCAGGGGAAAATCACTACCATCCACACGGCTCTCAGGGGGGCTGGGAGCCAAAAGGGGGAACGGCACATAGCCCTTGTCTGGCTCTATCCTGTAAGCGAAGTTAGAGTAGCTAGATCCATCACCCTCGAACCTCAACCTCCCATCGAAAAGAGAAATGCACAAGCCCTCCTCCTCAGTCATGAATCCTACTCCCTGCTTGTGCGCGGCCATGAGCGAAAATAAATTAAACGCCAAGTCCGGCACGTAAGCCACATCTAACAGGTTAACAGTCAGATCTCCGGGGAAAACCACAGTCAGCGTGCCATATCCCACAACATCGATCAGGTGGTTGTCACCGATCCTAACCTTGTCGTCGCACAGTCGTACGTCACTCAACAGGTCAGCTGAGCGAGTCATGTGAAATGAAGCACCACTGTCTGCTATCCATTTCTCAGCTAAGCTCTCAGGCAAGCTCTGACTACGTTCCTCAGCCCACGAGTCATCATCACGACTAAGCATAACATTCGCAAGGCAGCACACAGTCTCACCGCTGTTTTCCCGTCCCTGTGCACCTCCTCCAGATGTCCTCTCCGAAGTCGGGGTGACACGAGCCTTGCACTGGTACCACATGTGCCCAGGCTCCAAGCAACGGATACACTTACCCTTCACCTTATCGTACTCTGATTGCGGGATGGTTTGCTTGGGGGCGGGGGGACCATGGCTACCTTCGCTACCCTGGCTAGCACTCGCATTCGCCGATCCCTTGTTGCGCGACCTACCATTGTTACGGTTCCCGCGACCACCTCCGTGGCTACCTCCACGTCCACCCCCGCGGCCACCTCGGGCGGCTCCGTTCGAGAACAGTGCCTGGCCCACGTTCTTCCCTTTTGACACGGGAAGTCTGAGGTGCCTCTGCCTCACGATGTTCTCTATCTCTACTCGAGTGATTTCATCGCGGTATAGGAGTGTGCGTTGCTCTATCTCGTAGTCATCCGTCAGTACTCTTACCAGCTTACGGTTCACATCATCAACCGACTTTGGTACACCAAGCGAAGTAAGCATGCCGACAATCTTGTCTACACGACCGAAGAATTTCATGGGCTCTTCGCCCTTCTCCATCTTCACCGCATCAAATGAATCCGACCACTTGATCTGTGTGGCAATTGATCTCGGCTGAAACCAATCGCATAGCATTTTCCATGCACCGCTTGGCGATTGCCTGGCAAACACTCTGTCCAAAAGGTCAGTATCAGAAATACCCTCCGTCACACAAATCCATGCGATGCGGGCGTTTCTGATGTGCGAGGGGGTCAAGCCTTGGGCGAGGAAGTACTGCGTGTCCTTAGCTGTGTCTCCTACCGTTACCTCTATGTCCGTAAGAAGCGAACCCAAACAACCACTCATTGAAACGAAAGCCTTCAAGCGCTTGCTCCAAACAGGGAAATCTTCGGGCTTACCGCTGTACTTGGGGACCGCCTGCTTAATGCTGCTGTACTCGCGCGGACCTATGTTTACACCTGCACTTGCACTCTCTACAAGTTCTCTAGCCTCGTCTACAACACCTAGGGTCGGCAAGCTCCCACCGGTGTCGGCTCCATGCTGGTTGCCCCTGCCAGAGTCAGATGCACCCTCTCCTCGGGCGTCACCTCTGGCCAACCGCTCTTCCAATGCCTGCTGTCCGCTCATCACGGACCGCAGCATTTCCATCATATCATCTCGTGTCGGACCCTCACGTCCGTCATCACTTCCGGTCATATCCCGAGTCAGATGATCCCAACGTTAACGTGTTGAACTGGCTGGGTAATACGGTGGATAATGAGCTCCGAGCAACCCCGTCTCAGGGTGCGAGCTACACTGCAACACACAGTGTGGAGAAGATGATATGTAGATGTCTTTATTATTAGGTGGTCTCGGTTGCTGTATAAGAAGGGAAAGAGGTGGAGTGAGGCGAGTGGGGAGGGTACTCGTACCATGCCCTAGCTCCAACCACCACAACACTAGAATTCCACAGCATACATACCAGAACGTTCCTAGGGCTATTACCAACAGACCACCACAGTAACGTTCTACGTACCATCCCCATGCTGTATGGTATGTACGCAACAACCTGACGGACACTCCGCCACTACATGGACCCCAAGGAATATTCTCTACAACATTCTCATAGTAGAAGATATATTCTACAACACTCCGACGTAACCATCGTATGTTCTTCTTCTGTTCAGTGGGACAGGCTATATCGAACATACGAGCACGGTGTCACGGGTGTCAATATACGAGGTCGAACGGTCGCATGCCCCCCATAACGAGTAGACGGAATATATTTGTATCCGCATCAGGAGCAACAGCAGCAGCAATAATAGCAGTTTCACAGAAACCCCCGACGCCGCGACGACACAGGATACAAGTTGATGCCCGAGTCTATTTACAATGCAAGGAGTCGTACGGCACGGGTGCAGCATGAATGATCCTACCAGTGCATACTGCTGGGCGGTCACGCTGCTCGTAGACGGTCGATAGCACCAAAGTTGTCGCTGTTTAGGTCGTTGTCTCGGGGTCCAAAAGGGGTTAAAATGCGATATCAAGGACACGGTAGGATTGCCCATTTATTAGGTTGCACCTTCGCCATGAAACTCTCACTAAAGCCCTCCGATGAGAATTAGCCTAACAAGCTCAGTCAGTGGATTATTAGGTGAATATAATAGAGCTTCGCAACAGTGAGGAGCCTCGGGAAACATGGGGATACCCCTATCGTAGCATGCATCACGAAAACAAAACGATGATGCTTCCGGGTTGTCAAGATCCAAGACGACGACGCCAACCGTATCCTCTGATTGATGGCGGGGGGGGGGGGCATCGTGGGGCTCGTGCGGACCCTGTTTCAACAACTCGGCATTTTACGCCGGGTGCGGCCTGTATTTCCTCGATCATATAGGGCTTGTTGAGGGCCCATGTGGGTATATATCTGTTTGCCACTCATTGGCATTCATTCGGCGGAGCGGGGTCGCCACCGTTGTCATTTGTTCTTGGAAAATCGTTCAACACAGTCTTTGATTCGCGATAAATCATCCAGCGCTTGGTATATTTTTGCGATAAATGTCGGCCGTAGCACTAAGTATAGATATCGCGAAGTTCTACTACTTACTGTAGTTATTTTTGCCGGTTGGCGGTGTGCTGTGTTGTTGGCCGTATGACAGGCCGCGTGGAAGGTTTCCGACGCCTATCCAAGGCGGCTTGATCGGCACGTCCGAGGAAGCCCCATAATATACGCGTACACCAAGCGACGAAAGCAACAGAGCGTGCTTTACAATGACCGCGTCCGATTTTTATGAGCCTAAATCCGGGGTATCCATACCGTGGATCTTCACGCGAAACGGACACAAATTTTACATTTCCTCAACGTTATGTGACCTCCCACATTGTTTGTATTTTGAATTTACTTCCACGGAAACAAAACAAGTGGGCATTTACTTCCATGGACGGAAAAAGCTTCCATGGAAGCTTTTTTTCTTCCATTTTAACTCCATCGAAGTAATTTTGGCTTCCATAGAAGTAAAGTATACTTCCATGAAACTTGGATTTACTTCCATGGAAGTAAACCAAGGATTCCAGGGAACCTTCCACCAACTTCCGTGGAAAATGTACTTCTTTAAGGGTTGGATTTACTTCCCATTTGGCACCCTGTTTCCACCCAGAACTGTAGTTATCTGAGCCGCTGGAGGTCCGTCAGTCACCCTGGTCCCAGAAACCGTGGAAAAAAATAGGCTTCCATGAAAGCAAGAGAAAATCCATGGAAGTAAATGCTACTTCCATGGAAGTAACATGGAAGTAAATGCTACTTCCATGGAAGCAACATGGAAGTAAATAGTTAAGATGAAAGTAAGATCACTTCACTAGAAGTAAACAACCTTCCGATGGAAGTGTGGCAACTTTCTCCATGGAAGTATTGAAGTCTATGGGAGCTCGTGGAAGTAACGGAAGTCGATGGAGTACTGTGGAAGTTAAGGACAACTTCCAACAGACGTGGTCGTGGAAGCTTCAACTGGTGTAAGTTGTTGTTGCTTCCGGTTCCACCAACAGTGGAATTTTCCACGTGCTTGTACTTCCATGCATTGGACGTACCATTCGAGCTTCCATGGAAATAAATTTACTCCCAGGAAGTAAATTCCACTTGAGTGGAAGTACGTGGTAACTCCCATGGAAGTAAATACTAAAAGAGAAATAATGTGTTGGACTCAAATACCGCTGAGAACAAAAATATGAAAGGGGCTGCGGTGCTGTCGCGCACTCCTTGTCCAACTTCCCAGCCCCGACACAACGGCTGAAACTTTCTTGGACTTTGAATCATACCCCCAATCCCGACTGCCTCGGAAATTCCTTGGACTGATGAAGCTACAGTGATGTTGTGGTGTGGATATATATTGGCCATGACGCTACAACAGAAACCGGATCATAGCCCACAGGCGAGAGGGGTTACTAAGCGTTTTGAATAAAAGCAGGGACAAGGGGAAAACGTACTACTCCTATCACCCACAGGCCAATCAATGGGCAGTACATCATTCCCGCGCCGCTTTGTTGCTGTGCAGGGGAGCTTGTACCTGTGCGGAAACTGCCTACTGGAGCAGGCCGCCTTGCGCAATCTCGGCGGCGCGGCGGCCAACGACCGTTGTCGTGGTGGAGAAGTGTCAGACCCGACACAAGGAGCAATTGCAGTCGAAACACGTGGACCTGTGCGAAGGCTTACAGCGGGAGTACGACAAGACCGACTACAGCGACCTCATCAACACGACATTCGCGCTGGTTCCTCCAGCGGGGCGGTCGCCGGCGACGTACCGGCTGGACGAGGCGCTCTCGGGCGCCATCCCCGTCTTCATTCACCAGTGGAATTTCGTCAAGCCGTTTTCGGGGAAAATTCTTGGAGCACGTTCTCGTTCTCATTCGCGACGGAGAAGGCGCCACGCATCATCGACACGCTCAGGGAAGTTCCTCCTGCCGAAAACGTCGCGGAGATGCAGGTGAAGAAACCCCTATTGCGGTATTGACCTTTGCTTACATATAATTCCTAAAAGTTGAGTCTTGGGTAAGATGAAAACAATGTTTTCATTCGAGGAGCCTCAACAAATCGTGTAAACCTTTTCGTGTATCGCGTCAAAATCATTGACGATGCGTGAAACCAGACACGAGACGCCACCCGCCTCTTGTCCCGTTACGGCTTATCCCTCACCCTCCCTTCTCCACCCAACAGGCGACCGTGCTAGAGGTGTCCCGGAGTTATTTCGTGCGTGATATGAAGGGTACCGCACGCACGACGCTGTACACTTTAGAGGAACGGCTGTCGTTCAGCTGAAAAAGCTGGTAGTAATCTCTGCTGCTATTGCTGCTGGTGGTGGTGCTGCTGCTGTTGCTACTGTACGTTGGATATATCGTACCAATCACGTGTTGTTGCTCGTCCATGTTTTTCAACTTGTGGTTGTGGCCACGCCGCTTTTTACCCGTCATGATTTGCGTTATCCCACGCGTGCAAATTGTTCCGGTTGCTGTATTTGTGCTCAGTCTCGTACGTGTGTCTATTTGTGGAGAGGCCGTGTAAATCCCGTAGGGGGTCGGGTTTGTAGTTTCCGATGCAGTTTCGTGTGAGGAAAAAGGTTTCCACAGTGGACACGGACGGAAAAATCCTCAATTTTCTCACTCTTCCAGCAATGAGGAGTATTGGCCCCTCCAGCATTTCGTTTTGAAAAATCCTCAGTGCTCCTTGTGTATTGTTAATGGCCCCGCCAGTGGTGCCTTGCTGAAAGTTTGAAATCGTTCTGGTGGGGGCGGGCAAACCAAGAGCTCTAAAAATACTAGAGCTCCAAGTCGAGGGTAGGTACGTACCACAAAGTCAGAGCCAGACCCCCTAGTGGACTAGTCTAGAAGTTTGAAGACAGGGGTGCATTGGTCACGCCGGCAACGTGGTGTGATGGAATCTGGTTTCAATTTCAGCGCTGTTGACGGCCGTTCTTATCGAATGGCGTTTAGTCCTGACTTTCCCGGCTTTCCTAGTTATATTCCCTGGTTTTTCATGTTCGATTTCCTCAAAGAAATCAAAGCGTTTCCGTTCTGATCTCTGTTGAAACACCTGATTTAGGAAATGTTTGTTTTTTCCCTCCTTTTCCTGTGTTTTGTTTTCAAGAAAAAGAGGAAAATCAAGGAACAAGTTTGTGGATAATAATGGGGTTAAGGCCCGATAATAAGTCGCGTTCCAGTGACGTGGTACGACAGGTTTTGGGCTTTCATTTCGACGCCATTTCAACGCGGGGACTGTTTGCGTAACTGTCGAGCGGGCTAGAAACATTGTCGCACTATCATGAATCATGCTACCATGCAGCACGGTGTAGCAAAATGTAGCATCGTTTTATTGCTCAAAAGGATATTCTTCCGTGCGACCCCCCCCTCTCCGCGCGTGTACTTGTTCAGCGTTGCCGAATGACACACCGATTGCTATAGACTTTGAAGTTGATTGGCGAGGCATCTTGCTCCTTCAAACCAAAGGCACACATCGATCATAGTCTACGGCTACTCCGAAAGCGACAGTCCGCCGACCTCGCCATGTAAAGCCAAGAAGGGCAGCCAACAAACGTGGCGAGAGTAGAGGGGGACACCGTGAACACCCGCAGTTGTCGTGCCCCGGCTTGTAACCAACAATGACCGCAAATCGCAGCCTTGGACAACCTGAGCTACACGTACTCCACTAACCTGAGCTACACGTACTCCACTTGACCATGAGTGCAATCCAATACTATGAGTCACCACGCATGGAGTTGCCGGAACAGGATACGCATTGGCGGATCAACCACGACTTGCGGCTTTGCTGTAACCTCGTCAAAGGTAACGAGACGGGCGGTCACACTGTCTCTCCAGGGTCACCGCCAACGGGAAACCAAGACACAGCAGAGCTTGACAACCGAGTGACACAGAGCACTGACTCCTGTTGGATTGCATTTCCCCCCCGTGCGGGAACATGACATACCCCCCCGCCCCAGAAAAAAAACACTAAATTCGACGCTGTCATCCATGTTCAAGAAAACCCGCCTCACAAGCGGTTCTTAGTAAGATGCAGTTCCCCCTCCGACTCGCCAATACGCCCCACGGCGCTTCGCGCTTGGGGCAACCAATGTCTGCCGGGTAGATTAAAACCCGTCGTGCCTCGTCTGGGGCTTGTAGGGATGTGAGAGCTGATGGATATGCGAGTACGGCCATGCATGACGTAAGTATACCCGCTCCCGCTCCTCAACCCTTCAACGATAACTTTAGCGCTCCGGCAGTTAGTTGGTTTCTTATCCTTCGAACAGTACACGGTGGTGCTTCTTTTGTTGGCGAGATGCAACACCCTCATACGATACACAAGTGAACGCAGAAGTATGAACCCCAGCAATTTATGCACGGGGTACGAGAAAAAAAGAGGTGCAAACGCTATTGACCCCGACGGGATTTTTTTGGAAGTTTCACAAAATGGATAAAAACGCTATCTAGATCATCTAGATCCCAACCTGCCGCTATGACACGTTGTACAGGATATGTACCGCACACGTGCGATCCAGCAAACGTGTGCCAGATCATGTAGAATATACGGCTCCCACCCGCAGCAATATGTGCTAGACCATACAGATCATACACATCATACAGATCAATCTGCCTTGGAATGTCTAGATCATGAAGTGGGAATGATCTGTATGATCTGTCCGATGCGTGCAAGTTGTTTCTTGCCCCCGTCCTGAAGACGTGAATACATATCGATTTTGACCCAGCGTGCGTCGCAAAGGTATGATATGAACAAACAAACGGGTTACGCCAGTGACCCCTACCGGCTTGTCGACAGGTCGCTACGCTCGTTTCGTCAGACCCACTCAGTGACTGCAAACCGGAAACACTCAGTGAACGTCTCTGCCGGCACGAGAAAACAGAAGAAAATCGAGAGAGCGCCGCACGGGTACGAGTAAAAAAAAGGAAGTCGTGGTGACCCCCACCCCTCTACAAAAGTCGCCACACTTTTCGCTGAAGATTTTTTTTTACCCGTGCTCAAGGGCAGAGGGGAAGTACCCCACGACGTAGACGGAAGCCTGGCCTTTGAACCCCAACCCGTAGTCAGCCCCGTCCGGAAATTCTCCGGGCGTGCCGCACGTGGTCCCCTTGAAAACCCACCCGTCTGGGAAGTTCGCTGCAGGGTAAAACAATCACGGGGGAAGGCTGATCAGTTGTAGCTGAGAAGTTCGCTGTAGGTTCACAAATCATGGGGGAAGAACGCTTGCATTGACCGGGAATTTCGCTGCGGCGTCGTTGACCGCAGGGGGAAGACAAATCATTAGCAGGTGGGCAGAGTGACCCCGTTGATAAACCGCCAGTCTAAGGAGCTCACGGTAGGGTCACAAAGCATGCGGGAGCAACTAACATGACATAGCGGCGAGCGACAGCGGCGCGGATGCAGCACACCATGAAACGAGTGTACCGACGTGCTACCCAGACAGGACTTGAACGAGGCTTTTCCACCACACGGGGAGGGGAAAGGCGGCAAGGAAACACTAGGAACAAACCCAGGATGACGGGGTTTGGAGTACAAACTCCTCGTCTTGCAAAAGTTGTGGCAACCACAATGCTTGCCTTCGAAAAATGCCTGCGGGTCGTCACACCCCCACTTCCACGTGGCATAAATCCCGCTCCCTCCAGCTCTGGCTGCTACGACGGCGCCCGCCGATACAGAGGTGGCGCAGAAAGCGCTGGGCGAGGAACATCCAACAAACAACAAGGACAACGGTAATTAAGCGAGTTGCGAGCTGCAATGCTGTGGCTTTATACTGCTGAAACAAATCGTGGTATACACCACGCTGTAGCGTCACAACGGTGCGCCCATCCTTCCATCCGTCCGTGAGGCTGAGGTTCGTTTCGAAGTCCGGCAGATCGTTTCCCCGCATCTTCCGCCGACGTCGCCTCCGTGACCCAGGGCCAGGCAAAGCAGCGGCAGTGGCTCACGTTTCGTTCACGTTCAAGGTCTCGTCTCTGTCGTCGATGATGAAGTCTGTCGAACCGCTACCATTGCCGTTGGTCGACAGTAAGCGGGTTATCTGGGGTAGCTACGCCGGGTATTTTGCGTTGAGGTAACCCAATGGTGTGATGAGCTGGGCCGAGATGGGTCATGGTGGCACGGCACACAGGGTGCATGTAGACGTGAAGTAGGATGTTAAAACATGGAGTGAAATACCTGACACCTCCCTGGTACACATGGAATGCCCCCGGGAGCAACATGCCTGCTGTCTCTAAGTGTTCCCAGACCGCTGCATAAAAGCATCTCGTACTCCTCGTACACTCAACACTTGATATATAGGCCGGGTTGTATACCGCAGTCGGGCGGCTGAGACAGAAACGCAAAATGCTGTGCAAAACGGTTGAATACCCCGGGGCCTCTAGTCCACGATATTCCACCTCGCCGCGTTACTGTCAAACTCGCTTTGTCCAATGCCTGATATGGCATTCTTCGACCTCCCCTCTGCTGTTACTACTGAATTATTTCCTTTAAATGCAGGTACCAAGTACCGTATAACACACGTGTGACAAGATTATACACCTACCTAGGGCGTGTTTTTGTTCCAAAGCTTATTTTCTCGACTACGGGCAGAACGCATCATAGCATCGAGCGACGCGTCTAGGTGGAAAGGTCTCCACGAGATTTTCCTGAAGGCACCATTTTCGTCGTTCGTGCTCCCCTCGGGGCACGTTTTCGAGGAAACCGGCTCCAAATTTCGCTCCACGAGGTGTGTTGCCTGTATCGCCCATGGGATACGGTACTGCTGTGGGCGCCTTGCTTCTTTTCGTGCGCTCGGAAGCTTGAGAGGAGCCAAAACGTGGCACATGACCGAGAGAAAACCACAGCCCCAGACACCGAAGAGAGCGCAACACCTTGCCCTCTGAGGTCGGTGGCCTCGTTGTTGGCCACGGGCCTCCTCGACGCATGGAGCAGCAGGTCAACCCGACCAACCCGCAACCCAACAACCCACGAACCAGTACAGGGCTGCCAGCCCAAAAAGGGTAGATCTACGAATCACGCCGGCGGAAAGCAGTTTCCTCCTCGCCTGTCAAGCAACGCCTCCAAACCAAATAGAACTCTGACCCTTTCTGTGAAAAACAGCAAAGTGACACGGCATGGTGCAGCACACCAAGCGTGTCAATCTTGGTCAGGCTTCTGGGCCCGATGACGTCACCTGTCGCTAAAAACGGTCGACGGTTCCGCGGGGCTGGCAACCTTCCGGAAACGTGACACGAAAAGGGTTTCCTATGATATACGGTCTGGCACTGGAACAGGTGTGGGTGCTCCCTCGTGTGGTGCGTGCAAGCTGCCGTGTCGGTTTGTCTCGGACAGCAACCAGCGCGCAAGAAGCCTAAACGTCACCCAATCTTGATTGCCGAAGCATCAGAAGCGGCGGCAAGCATACGCCAAGCTCGCTTCGGCAACTCACCGCTAGAGATGACATAACGCCACTCTCACCTATTAGGGGAGCAGTGCCCGGCCAGAGTCTTGAGTAGGCGCACAAGCTCCTGATCGTCCAGATACCTGCAGCGGGCGGGGGGAAACCATCAAGAGCGGCGGTTACCCCCTCTACAGTTACATCCGTGCGGGGGGACTAAAGTAGGTGAAGGGGATGGTAACCAGACCGTGTGCCGAAGCACGCTAGCGTAGGCAGAGAGGCCTGCCATCTGAGCATTGCAAGACGAAAAAAACAAACAGCAGCTCCGACAGCCACCCTTCGGGGGACGGTCAATCGCTCTTCGTGATAATCAGCAGTACTGCCAAGAATCAAGACCTTCTGCCACGTGGCAAATTGAAGGTCAAAACTAAATCTGACCGCCGGGACCCCAGCATCGACTTATTTGGACATGCCATTTGGAAACGCCAAGGGGATGGGATTGTTGATGGCGTTGCCTCTTTCTCTTTGAGGCGTTCTGCGATAGAGATACCTGGTATCACTTTTGACAAAAAAAAAAACAAAATGAGCCACCACGTCGTCCTTACCGGGCGCCAGTGTGAGGAAGGATAAGTGCGTAACTTATGCTCTACATTGTTGGGCATAACGCCTCCGTACACGTGCCGAGATACGTGTAGCTTCAGCGTTGTTCATATGTTTGCCCCCGTTTAATTTCGCACTATGTCACTATACCTTGGGGGGGCGTACGAACCTCAGGGAAAAATAGGGAGAACCTCTACCGTAGAACGCCTCCTTTTTGTCAAAAACGAAGTCACTGTTTCGGTGAGGAAAACAGCCCCGGGAGAGGGAGGAGCTTCAGCAAAATTAGACAAGTCACTACTTCGATGAGGAAAACAGCCCCGTGAGAGAGGAGCTCCAGGGAAACTAAGTGGCTATCCCTATACCGTACACGAATCCGAGGCACGAGTTTTTCAGGAATCCCACGCCGCGGACAAATGACCGATTTCCCGCTTCAGTAAATTTATCCAGATACGTCAGAGCAGAGCCATTCCAGATCTTGTATGATCTAGCTCTGCCGGGGGGGATCCGTAGAATCTACATGACATGGTACGGGTTTATCTACTGGGTTGGGACTTGTACTTTACAGATGATGTACAGCATTTCATGGCCGCAGGTGAGGAACTAGATGACCTGAATGATCTAGATGAACTATTGTAGATCGTGATCTATCTGTGCGAGGGGTGAATCATTCCCGTCCTTGTTCAAACTATCCGACGAACGCTCTCGAGGAGCGCCTCGAAAGAAACCTGCCGGGTCGCGTGAGATGGCGACCCCTGACGTTATTGCACAGGAGGGGATACATAAGTTCGCGGCGCTGCATCACGCAGTAGCGAGCGCTGGGGGCAGCTTCGGGTAGACTAAAAACAGAGCGAAGAATTATCTCACAGGGCAATATCCAAATACACGATTGAGTTGCTCTTGCACTGCAAATATCCTGGCAACCCTGCCTCACGATAAGGAACATAGCGCGTTTGCCCCCGATTAGATATACTTTAGTCGGTAAAATAAGGAGACAGGCCGTCAGCGGGCGCTTTGTTTCTCTCTGGCGTTTGCGCTTTTTCCATCGACTGTGGCTAATGAATCAGACCAGCATGTACCGCAACGTGTTTTTAAAACCAAGGGGTGCCCGGAGCTCACTGGGCGAACTTCAAAATGCCGCGATATTGACACCGCGGCAACATAAAACCCAACGTCATCTAAAGCCAGTGGCAGGTGAGATGGGTGTGGATTGAGGTACACCCTTCATGCTTCATCGATTTGTTCGGTAGGCGCCTTGGCGAGGGCGGTAACGGTCATTGCGCTAAGCATGCGCAGATCGCAAGGCTTGCTTCTCCTCTTCGCGGTTTCCACTGCTTGCTCAATTGAGACCCGCGTTTCTGGGAGCGCAACGCACGTGCAGGCAGACCATTTGATCTGTCTCCGATGTCCCGATGCCCCATCTCACATCGTTAGCCCTTCGAGAATCCAAGCGCTCGGCTGGTTGGGGTCGAAGCCCGCTTCAAGCAGCAGCTTGCCGTCCCAACCTTCCTGGCTCAAATCCGCCTCCACCGCGACCACCTGCGCCTGGCCGACACCTTTGCCTCTCTCCTTCGAACTTTCCTCGGCAAGTGCGTTCAGCAACAGGGTGTTCTTCACGCGCAGCACCAGGGCCTGGTCTACCTCAAACATCTGCCGCCAACAAGAACGAGACCGATGGCGCGGAACGGGACGCGTCGGCGGCGGCCTTGTGGCGGCCGTGTGAGCGGCGGAACGACCGACCACTCGTAAAGAGGGCAGAGGGGCCTTGCTACGGCGGAATGGGTTTCACTCGATTAGAGCATAGTCCAACCTTTTATCGCTGAGGGGGGGGGGCTTCCTCAACCATTGTGATTCCCACGCTACCGTAAAAAAAGAGCGTTGAGCCCGGACAGGGGTGCTGCGATCGCTTATATCGACGCTCGTTTTTCTTCACCTACGGCAAGAATGCTGAACGTCGAATATTTAAACGTTCGAGAGGCTCATATCCCCGGAAACGCCTCCTTCGTTCGATACTGACAACTCCTTCCCGTACTGGGAAAAAATCGAGGGCCGAAAAACGATCCCATACCTGTGCGAATTCAGCGCTCTCGAGATACCCAGCAACTTTTCTTGCCTGATGGGTACGTTACAATGTTTATCTAGATATCTATTATACATAGTTGGATACATAGTTTTCGGTTTCATTATGGGTTCTGATTGCTACCACAGGCATGCCCCCCGGTAACTGACCATGGAAATCTGCTTCGGGCCTAACCTTCTCGGGGCTCCGGAGGGAACAACTACAGCCACGGTCACAGCGCAAGTGAGTGATGCCACGTTTGTGTCCTATTCATAGTTTCAACCCGTGGAGGAGGTCGTACGGCGCGGCCGTACCACGATGTATGTGTACGGTTGGGCGCTCACGCAGCTCGTAGACGATTCAATCGTCGGTAGTAGCAAAACGCTGGCATTGCCTGGGGCGCCATCTCTAACCCCCCCCGAGGGGACCAACTCATAATTACACAAAACCAAATCGGTTGTCGGGTGAGGTATACCAGTGAAGAAGAGTTGAGTTTGCACGGGGGTGCGATAGTTCTTCAGCGCGTGTTTGTGTAGTTCAGAACCCGAAGGTTGCCAATACCGAACAGAGGAGGCGTTTTCGGAAAATCATCTGGGGTTTTGAGAGCCTTCCGAAAATATACACTTCGGGCTCTACGAGGCACTTTTGCCGTTGTCGCGGAAACGACCGCAGCAAAAAACGCATCGCACCCCCTTGGGCGAACTCAAAAGGCTCTTTACCGATGGGTGGTTGCCGTATACGGGCACCCCCTACTTCTTGCTGACGCTCTTATTGCTTGACTAAAAAGTGCAGGAGCTCCATACCTCACCCCAAGTCTGTTTTTGATAAATTCCCAGAGCCTAGGTATACCACGAGTGAACGCTACTTACCTGAGGAACTGTCAAATACGGTGAGCCTTGTTCTAGATCCCATTCGCTCATATAGTTAATTGTGTGTGTGTTCGTGGTGTGTCTAGACAATCGGAATCGTTCGTCGTGTGGCATTCGTGATGTGCCCAGCCAATTGGAATCGTTCGTCGCGTGTTTTTTTTTTGTGGCATTGCCTAGCGTATTGGAATCGTTCGTCGTGTGGTTTTCGTGGAATCGCCTAACCAATTGAAATCGTTCGTCGCGTGTTTTTTGTGACATCGCCTAGCCAATTGAAATCCTTTGTCGTGTGTTATTCGAGGCATTGCCTATCCAGTTGGAATCATTCGTCGTGTGTTATTCGTGACCTAGCCAATTGAATTATTTCGTCGTGGTGTTATTCGTGGCAAAGCTAGGTTTTTTTTTTTTGTTTTTCTCATCCCATTCATTATCTTCGCACATCTTCTTCTCTCTCTCCTTCCAACTCGTAACTCAGATACGGGGTCACATAGCAGGCCCTTCTCCCCCCTCCCCGCTACGGTACGTGCCTTCATTTTTATCGCCAGAAGATTTCAGCCTTTTCTTCCCTCGTCGACTCGCATCGAATTGTGCCTACCCACCCTGCAAGGCGCTCGCAACAATTGAATCCTTTTTTATTTTTATTTTTGCACATTAAGTCAAAGTCCGACCCAATTGGAATCGTTCGTCGTGGTGTTTTTCGTGGCATGCCGAGCCAATGGGAACCGTGCACACCGTTATTCTCAACATGAATTTGGGGTTGAAGTATAGAGCTCCTCATGCGAGTAGTCAGCAGGCTGACAATAAGCCGCAGACTCTTTATTACCACTCTGTGCCCAGACAGCAGGATACTTTTGATTTAATATAACTATACAAACGATCCCTACAAATGGGGTCATAAGTGGTAGTTGGCTGGGTAAAACAGTTACGGTACTGCAGTCGCGTACGGTAATTTTTGCTGTAGTTACGCGAGTAGTCTTTTGTACCTGACTGGCGCGTTTGGGGCTCAGACCCTGTCTTTTTTTGTTGTTGTTAGGAAATACCAGAGGTACAACATCGGGCAGTCAGCTCCCTTCGCCACATCCAACTAGTAACTAGCCGTGCAGTTTCAGCCAACTCGCAGCGATGGCAATCTGAGAAACCTTGGCATCCCCCACACCATCGCGTGGCCCCTCAGCGCGTCCCACTCATCCTCACAGAGGAACCACCCACTCAGCGTGGCTCAAGCCTCAAAACAATCCCGGATGGTAGTTGTAGAGGGTGGCCCCCGCCTCAACCAGGAGCTGATTCGCTTTCCTTTTTCCCTCTACCCCTGTTGGAGCTTGTCTTGCGATCACGGACTAAATCATGGAGGTGATACAACGTGAGACTCTAAGACGCATTTTCCTGCCGGCAGAGCGTGGCGACGAAGTAATGCGAGCACCACCGACGGCTGCAGTGCCCCCGGCGGCGAACACAGCAGTACGGTGTACCTAGTCTTAGACGCTTTTCCTGTGTGCAGAGTATGGCGACGAGTTAATGTGAGCACCAGCAACAGCAGCGCCATCATCTGCCATCAATGCAGCAGTACGTTGCATCGCGGACGCCGTACCTTCGTTCCTGGCGGTGCCTTCAGCCGCAGGCCTCGCGTATCCATGCCTGCCCCCAGAGACACAATCTGCAGCAAAATCCAAGGGATGTCGCACACGGGAACCAATTGTAGGTTACGGGCGGGTACGCTGTTCCATCGCGGTGGTCAGAGTGTCACCGGCAGCGCATCTTATTTGCCGACTATCGATAGAACTGGTGCCCAACCATGCAGTACTGTCGCCTGGGTACAAGCGCGAGAGCACGGAACCATAGCATGCCGGGACGATGACATAAAGCACGGCGGGCCTTGGAGACGCGCGCGAAAACCCAACTTTGCACACCCCGAACAGAGCATGCTCTAGATGATCTAGCAGTTCCTCGCCTGCCGTTGCGAGAGGTTGTGCATGATCTGTACCCTACAGATCATCCAACCAGGAAGCATGAGCTATCATAGATCGTACAGATCGTGCGGGCCCCACCCGGCAACATGAGCTAGATCGTGCAAGGACGGGAGCAGATATTCCTTGAAAGGTTTGGATCATGAACTGTGGGGAGCGATGGCCTGTCCGAGGTGTGTGCTTTGGCCTCCGACTCACCGCACACTGCGGCGCACTGTGTTTTACAACAATGAACAGCGAGTGCTTGGCATTTTCAAGAACGGTTCCCCCACAGCAAAATGCTTCAGAAGCGAGAAAAACGTTCACCCTTTGGAATGGCCACCACGCCCCTTCCATAAAGGTCATCGACACAATACGGGACACCAAGGGTCACCTTGCCCCTTCCATAGAGGTCATGGGAACAGCAGGGGGCACCAATGGTACCCATACAACTCCCTCCTGTAGGTTCAGCCATCGTACAATCGCATAATCGTACAAGCTGCTCTAGGGGCCCAAACTTCTCTTGAACGCCACGGAAAAAGCGCTTGATCGTCGCATCACAAATAGCTCAAACCTCCTCTCAAAAAGTCAATCAAACGTCGGTCAAGGGTCGCCCGAACAAAACGCCGCTATCGTCCAGCCGTATCTCAAACGAAAAGTCTAAGCGAGCGGTATTATTACGCCTGCCCGCACAGCAAGGCATGACAAGGCGTTGGGTGGTGCCCACCAAACCTCGCCTGTTTGATGCCCCTTGGCCCAGTGCAGTCCTCGAAGAAGTCGTCAATGAATCGCGTCCGGATGGCCAGCCGTTTCGGCGCCGTCCTGCCCGTCTCCGTCATCCCCTTGATGGCACCGCCGGCGGCCACAGTCACCGGGTTGGTAGAACCCGTAGCATCACGTGATGCTGACATCGCTTCATCTCTTGCTTTTTCGATCTCGTAGTACGACCGCATAGTATCAGGGCCCGCCTGGTCAGCGCAGTGCATAACCAACACTCGCGTTTACTCTCGGGAGTTCAAAGGAGAAAATATTGTAATAAAAGTGACGAAAGCAGCAACCATTGTGGCCACACTGCGTGATTGGGGGATGATATTCCGTAACATGGTGTCCGATTTTACAATGCAAAAGAGTCGTACAGGCACGGGCGCTCACGCTGTGATGGTTGATACCACCAACAAAGCTATCAACCATCAACTTGGTCGCTGTCTAGGGCTCCTAGGTATCGGGATTCTGGGACCCAAATAACGCCACCACACGTGAAACCCTCGAGAGGCGGCCCTAGGAATGGCAACACACACGACAGCGGCTTAAGGGATCGAGGTGGCGCGACCAGACACATGGCATGTGCGGTGCTATCAACCGCCCACCGTTGTAGTCTAGGCGCACAGCACTACTACCACAGAGGGAAAACTTCGCAAGCTTGGGAACTAACCGGCATCGCTTGTTCTTGCTATCGTTTTCGCTACAGACCTGAGTTCATCGAGGTCAAGTGCGGGTTTGTTCTCCAAGCCAGTTTTAGGGTGGCATGCGTAGATACTACGATCGAGTGACGAGACTCAGAAAGTTCCCAGAAATTTGCCGAGGTGCACCCCTATCGCAGCCTGCGTCGAGTACTACGCACGTGAGCACCAAGCTGTGCCCTTGTCATACATATCCTTGCTCGCAGTTCGGGGACACTACATTCCGATCCCCCCCTGGCTTAACCCAACTGTGCTCTTCGTGGCGTGTGTCCGCTGCTACAGTCAATACCCGTTGTCGTTTTACATACTATTGACACCCCTGTCAATTCTCAAACAGTAGGGCGGTGAGTTGGTTAACTAGAAGTCGCCCATCAGTTACCACCTGGTGTATAAATTAGCTAGGTTAATTCCGATTACATTGCGCACGATTCTTTGCGAAATTTCCTGCATCTCTGTAGCTGACGCGGCGCGTTTGTGCCTCTATACAAGTGTGCTCTTCGTCGGAGAGTACATGCGGTAAATATTGAGCCAAGTTAGTTGGCCTACTTTGCCCCCGCCAACTACTACGGGGGACCACACTAAATAGGACCTATTTTTACTATTATAACTATATTTTGTCCTTTTTACTATGGTCCCCCGTAATGAGAACTAGCCGTCAGGCCCAGAAAAGGCCTGCCTGATTCACTTACTCAGAGCCCTCCCAGAAACGCCGTGCACGTTACTTGGGGAGGAAGCTCGCGGAACGGCCGAGACGACGAGAGCAGAGACGTGCTTCTACCACCCCTAAAAGGCTCACTTGCCAACCCGCAGCGTCCATCAATCTCGTCGGCACAGAAAAACGCGACAACATTTCTTAATTTAGAAATAAGAAAGCACGAAACTATGGCTTACCAGGTACATGTTTGCACAACATAATATGATAAACTTATTTTGTGGATGCTGCAAATTGTGTAGGACACACCCTTCCTGGCATAAAAATAAGAGTAGGAGCTTGAGTCTTGCCCAGACTGAGAGTCCCTCGAGACGTGTCGCGTGCTGTACCACTACTTCTGTAAACTGCAAAGCGGCCTACGCGCAGAGCAAACGCCCCCAAGACGGGCAGTTCTTGTAGAGACTGCCTTGCTGCCTACTCGCGCGCAAAGAGAAAAGGGGACGCGGGGAGAGTGATGGCGCCGAGCGCCGAGCGACGCGTCAACCGAAACAAAATCGACGGCATGTTTACAAAAAAGCAACCATTTTGTTGTTGTTGTTGTTGTTGTTGTGTGCCCCTTCTTGTTTCAGACAACATCGGCTTGAAAATGCACCCGCTGGGTTGTGCTGTCTTGCACCTTGTGTGTGCGGCACCTGCACCTGGGCGCATTGGGCGCATACATCGATGTTTGTTTCCGTCATTGTTTTTAGAAAAAAACTGCCGCACATAAGTAAGTAGCGTAAACACGGCCTACTCGGCCTAAAAACTGAAACTACAGAATCACGGGGCGCCATAGTTACTAGGACCTGTGGTATACATAAAACCTACCAGGTATACATTTAACCATTTCTACTCACCTGGTTCAACAGTTGGTCCTATTAACTATGGTCCCCCGTATTAGTAGTACAATCAGTCACTACGGTGGCATGAGCGCATATTTTCCAGCAAAATAGAAAAAGAAGGAAAGCCGACTTCTCACGCTCTGGCGAAGGTGGGCGTCGACCAATCATTCGGTTAAACTCACACCTGGCGTATTATACATGTTCTGATAAAAAAAGGTGAGTGTCGACCAGCCATTCGGTCAAACTCACAGCTGGTGTATTTTACGTGTTCTTACAAAAACGGGTCGAGCGCGCGAGGAGCTACCCCGGCGACCACCCTAACGATGGGGCGTTGGGCCCCGCCCCCCGCCCGCCCCCTCCACGTTCTTCCTCTGTCGAATGTACGAAGCGAAAATCGGCGCGGGTCATTGTCGGCACCGGTACAAACACAATACTCCCCCGGGCAAGCGTTCTATATCACCGAAAAAATAGGCCGACACCCTACCCTGTTCACTTTAGCCCTAATCAGGGGGTATGCTATTAATAAACCCAAGCAGAACATAACTGAAGGAAAAAAGGTGACACAAAATCCGAATCCGCTATTGTACGTAAAGTATGGATAGTTTGTTTTTAGTTTCCGGCATGGTGGCGAGGGTGGCCCCGTTGGGCTTCTTCCACTCCGTGCGTACTATTGTAGAGTCTGCATGTTTTGCGACCGCGTGGGTTAACGGAATAACAACACCAACAACAATGGCACCAGCAACAACAACAGCAGCAGCACCAACGACAACAACAACAACAACAACAACAACAACAAAAACAGTGACAACAACAACAACAATAACAACAACAACAACAACAACAACAACAACAACAACAACAACAACAACAACAACAACAGCAACAACAACAACAACAACAAAAACAGTGGCAACACCAACAACGACGACAGCTGTGTATCAGTACATCTCAGCATTAACACTACAGTACGGGCCCGACTATAAGAACAACCAATACATAATATGAGCAAGGGCTAATTGCGTTACCAACACAAATCTTAAGAAACCTTTCACGCAGTAGGATGCCCTTTGTACACACGGGGGCAGGGTTTTGTACAGAGGTCACCGCTGAGCACTTCTTCTTAGTCGACGTCTAACAGAGTTCCCCCAAAAAGTGAGTCTGGCATTCTAAAGACGTGCTGTGATACGGGTATATTGGCACTTTCTCACCAAACTATGTATGAGATGCCCAGGCTCCTTTAGCCACTACCGTTCGAATACCATTGAATTATTTACCGCAGACCCGTTCTACGATAGCGGTAGCACATTTCCGCTATACTATTTTCTGAATGGCGGGGTTCCTTGGAGCAAAATCGTCAGAAAATTAATCCTGTTTCGATAAATAATGACGTTTTTGTATACTTTTGGGCCATAAGATTATTCATCGGGATACAATTTGATTTCTGCTGAAGTCAGTTTTCCGGTAGAGGTATGGAGTTCCTTAAGTGAGGAGCCTCAGAACGTTTAGGGTGAACCTCTGTCGCAAAACGCCTCCATATCCTCCGCAGATACTCTACTGCAGTATTTGGATTGTTCTTGGACTGCCAATGTAGCGCTTTCTGTAGATCAGCCGCTTTATCCAATAAAAGTATAGAGCTCCTCCCGCGAAGTTTGACGCCACCCTTATCGGCCAAACGCGTGTTTCCCGACCAGTACTATACACTGCAGGTTTCCTTGCATTTTCGTGGGCATATACGGTATAAAGCGTCCCCTGTCCCCTTGTCTCTCACCAGCAGCTCTGCGAAAGGGTCGTGAAACAGGCGGTCCGCCCGCCGAGACTCGCCCGCCCTAGCAGCCGCAATCAGGCGCGACGAAAACGCCACCAAATCATCGGTCGTGATGTCGGGGCCGTCCGAGTCGTCTCCCCCCTCCGGTTGTTGGTGTCCCGCCCCGCCCCCTGCGGTCGGTGTGGAAACCTGATCGTGCCGTCATGTAAGTCGGTATGTTTTTACATTTTAGTCATTTGGACTACAACCAAGGTGCGGAAAATCAGAGGCAGTATGAGTTTGCAGAAACAACAAAAATATATAGACGAATACCGCACCGGCCACTGACTGCTTGGAGTCCGAACGGTGTTACGGCGGTGGAACGTAATAATCAGACTCAAATATGATTTGTAACATCCGGGGGGGGGTGGAAGGCTTTTGGTTTTATCGTTGATTCTGACTAGCATTACGAACCCCTCGTAAAGCACACAGAGCGCAAGGCGTCGTATGCCCTTGGGTGCAGCACAATCCTGGAAGAACGAACTGCGGCGTGCTTGCGCGACGTACTGGTATCCAGTTCTCTCGTGCCAAACCTACCACTATTTTGGTCGCTATTTTTACAGAGTGGTGATGGTATCCACGAGCAGAGAGAGAGAAGTAATGGCGGGGAAGTGTTAAGGGTTTCACCCATACAGATACGGGGGCGTTATTTGCGCGTAAGTAAAAGTAAAGAAAGAGGGTGTTTCCATCTTGGCTTCCGAAACAATTCAGAGGAAAACAGTGCAGAGCACACAACTAAACCCTGTCAGAGCTGCACCCGTAATGTTTCGGGGAGATCTGCATGGAACTACGGCAGTAATTTGCAGACAGGTTCAAGTTTAACGATGCCTTGGAGTACCTTTGAAACCGGACTGTAGAGAAAAAAAAAAGGAGAACAAATGTTTTTTCCTGTGGAAACGCTTGCCTGTTACCGGCAATACTGAAGGCCCGTGATTGGTTGGGACACGTTTCCATCCCCAGCGCAAGCCCTAGGGCCTCAAACAAAAAAGGTCGTGTCACCCTCTTCCGCTGTTTATGAAGGTCAGCATGGTACCAAACACGTTCCATTCGGGTAGATGCTGTTGCCGGCAATCGTGGGGGGCGGATGTTCCGTCCTTTTAAGGGGACGCTAGCACCCTCAGGAATGCGTGGTCAAGAAGTGCCCGCGCGTAGGCGTTTCGGCAACATATACGTACGACTTGGAATTTGAGTGAGGGAGTTGCAACCAAGATCCGTGTATCGCAGTTGTAGGATAGTTGATGCAGATATCTAAGAATCCTGAGCCAGCTCGTAGAGTAAGTTCGCAGTGTTGTTTACGATCAGTTAAAGGCTTGGTGTCAGTACCTCGTGCATGAACTAAAGCGTTTTTATGGGGCGAGTGCAAAATGCAGATGCACACGGCTACCTGTGTAACATGCCCGCGCCAATCGAATCAGCTAGGTCTTGCTTTGTTCGCCTTCGTATGTACAAACGTTCAGTACGCGATGAGCTTTAAACCCTTTCTTTGAGGACTGCAGCCTCGTTTTTGGGACAAACCACTCACAAATTGACTGGTTTGTACCGTAGACGGGACTGCGGTTCTAAAAGGGTTCGCGCCGATCACTCACCTCGAACATGCTCATCAACGAAGAAGAAGATCAAAGGGAAACCGGCAAAGGAAATCTACGAGCATGCATGCACAAAGTCTACTGGAACTGCCATAATAGGTATCGACTCGACCTATGTGCAGGAGCGCCCTGCACGAAACTTTGTGCAAGGTGCGCGTCTTATTAATCAAGGCGGGTCTTTCGGTCGCACGGCGTTTTTTTGGAAAAACGCCACCCAAAGCGTTAGGGTTAGGGTTAGGGTTAGGGTGGGGGGGAGGGTGAGGGTGAGGGCGAGACCTGGGGTTGAGTTGGTCGGGGCCGACGTGCAAGGTTGGAAATGACCACACACGAAAGCCTGCACAAAGTTTTGTTCAAGACGCTCCCGCACATAGCGGGAGCCATATGTATCCATCTCCCTCCTATTAACCCTTTGAGGACTGCAGTCCCGTTTTGGGGGCTAGTTTCTTAGAATTTGAGTGGTTTGTCCCCCAAAACGGGACTGCGGTTCTAAAGGGTTTAACCCTCCTGGGACTTCAGGGGGGTAAAGTTGATATTAAAAAGGTGACGAAAACAGCAAGTGTATACCACTGCGTCACCGGGGAATGATATTCGGTAACACGGTGTCCGAGTCTACAATGCAATGAGTCGTGCGGCACGGGCGCAACATGGCCCCACCGTATAAAACTATCACACTAGGGTGATAATATAACACACCCCCTCGGATGAAATGGAAAAGATAGGTCTCTCGACAACGGGGAGGACGTACTGAATACGACCAGCGACGCGTCTAAGCAACCAACCTTTCCGACGAAATATCTCCAAAGCCACCGGTTTTCGTTGTGTGTGCCCCGCCCCATTTTGGAGGAAACCGGGTCTGAAATATGTCCCAGGGGGGTGTTTTATCTTATCACCCAGTGCAATAGGGGGGGGGGGTGCCTTATCACCCAGTGTGATAGTGATGTGCGGTACTACTTGTGGGCCTTCAACATTCGGGTAGAATTCCCTTCGAGATCAATGGTTGATAGCTACCAGAACAATGGTTGGAAGCCTTTGGCGGTATTAGCTGTCCACGAGCAGCGTGTCGCCGACCAAGGGTAGGATGGAATCATGCTGCGCCCGTGCCGACTGTACGACTTGTATTAACCATTGTGACTCGGTCACCAACCATTGTATCGCCACCCGATCACCGCCGCAGCCGGCGGTGGCTGCAGTGGTCATTTTTCTTATCGTCAATTTCCCATTTCTGCAGTAGTCATTTTTCGATCTATCAATAGTCCACTCGTACAGCTTCCCATGCTCCAACCTTGTACTCTTTAACTTCTAAGCAGCGTCCGGGCCCCACCCATCCCCACCCGCCAATCGTCGAAGCGTGACACTGGCGTCGTCGGTAGGAAAGTTTACACTTCGGACAAGATCGAGATCTATACATATATATCTTCTATTAATAGATCATCTGCAGTAGATCCACGTTTGCCGTTGGTGTGTTCTGCAAGAGCCGCATCATGCAGTTCCCACCGGGTAATCGTGTGCGAGGAGTCTTTCTGCAGATCATACCGATCACACAGATCGTGCATATCATGCAACTCATACAGATCATACAAACCATACAGATCATACGGATCATACAGATAATACAGACAATACAGAACATTCACAAAATTCAGATCAAAATACAGGTATTACGGATAATACAGGTAGTACAGATCATACAGATCGTACAGATCGCAAAAGTCATAGACATATCACCCAGCAAGCACGACCTAGATCGTGCGGATCGTCCAAAGCAGGGGGTCGCACTGCCCCGTAACATCTACTTGCAGACCATGAAATCGTGACACTCTAAGTAGTGGTCACTTCATAGTGCCGGTTGAGTGCCATCGATTGGCACAGATACTATAGGATCAACCAGTGTGGTATTGTGCGGAGTAAATAGTGCCGGTTGCCGCTTACGGTGCCCTCATTTTTGGCTGGCGCATATGATACCGGCACTATAGAGGGGCCACTACTTTGTTGTGTTCTGTCCGATGACGCTTCTGGACAGTTTCCTGAGCGCAAAATCACGATGATACTGGTAGTTCTTCACGAATAGGAGTCCTCTTTCCAGTCTCCGATGCCTTCGGATAGATTTCCCAGGGTCGGGCTGTTCACTGCTTCACGGTCGCATCGACTATTATGAATAACAGGAAGCACTTCCGAGTGGGATAAAGACACGGGCGTAGGCCCAAACCACACCTCCCTTGACCCTGGCCCTGATCCCAAACCGGAGGAAAAACGGGCCAGAAACGGGCAAGAGACGCGGCTGATCGGCTTTCGGAGATTTTTCGTTTTTTAACCATTCAGAACTGGGGACCCCGATTTTCTCTCCCCGGCCAATAACAGCTTAGCGAGTAAACCAACCCTGGGAAATGATGTCACCCTCTCCCCAATTATATGTACCGTTTGTATACAACATCGATGAAGAAATGATCGTTACACGGAGTGGTACTCTGTACCTGGCTCGTAACAAGGCGTTTTTCGAACAGACTACAGATCTGTAGGCTGTGGGGCGTACCGGTATGTATCAGCCTAACCGCGGTGCAGTATAGAAAGGCTGCGGTGACACTGACACTGCCCCCATTTTATAGCACCCTCATTTATTTCCTGTTATGGAGTTCTGATCCACGTTGGCGCGGTGCCCGCACCTTTCAAGGGAGCTGTGATCTACAAGCAGTACCTACATGCTGGTCAATAGACTCGTCAGGAAATATTCCTGTGCAAGTACATCCCACTTCTGTTCGGTGCCCAACTACAGTGGGAGAACCCACTTTATTTTGGTACATATGATACGTGCCTGGTAGCAAATACGTACATCACTACAGTATTAATAGTACATACATCGGGATAGTTCCGCGTCCCAGTTTAGTGCGGTTAACGTCCCCAGGTGACCCACCGCACTAGAGTGGGAACCCCCCCCCCCTTTCTTGTTTTGCTATTTTTTGCACCGCTGCTGCTAAATTTAGGCCTTACGTAGCCTTTCAGGCACGCCGCCGGTGTTTTTTTTTTCAAATTCAGGCAGATTCAGGTAAAGGCCTGAATGCCTGAATGTGCCTTTTATCATTGCCTGAGGCGTGCCTGAAACCTTGTCCTACACTATTTCCAAGTTTTTTTTTGTGTTTAAAGGGGTGGAGTAGAAGGCCTGAAATACTGCCTGAAGCACTGTTTTAGTGCCTGACACTTACTTGCCTGAAAAAAACAGGCACGAAAACAGTACTTCAGGCACGCGCGACATCACCATCAGTCGCTCGGAATTCACAGAATAAAGAGCACGTACTGGACGCAAAGTTGCCGTTTGGTTCAATGATATGGAGGCGTTTCACTTTAACGTCCGGATTTCGGAAAACCGGTTAAAACCGGTTTTATCCGGTTTTCGTTTTCAGAAATAACGCCTCGTTTGCCCGGTTTTCGTTTTTTATATTTTCCCCTAAGGTGCCCACCTCTAGCCGGGAATAACGTGCTGTGGCTGTGGTCGTTGAGTCCTTCTGAAAAATTGTGCCGCGTACAAATTCGACTCGGCTTATTTTCGTTTCGTTTTTTTTCTTCGTTTGGTTTTCCCGTTAGAAGTCAACCTGCTGTTTTTTACGAAAAACGAAGCAAGTATGTTCGTTTGTTTCGTTTTTTTTTTCCCGTATGTTTTGCCCCCGTTAGGGCCGACCTTGAGGGTGCAATTGGATGCATTGGAAAGACAGAGGCTGGGAAGGGTTGAGATATAATAATGAGGCGCGCGAGCGCGAAGCGCAAGCCTTTGTTTCTTGGTTTTCCAAGGAAAAAAGGCCTCTTCGTAACGGATGCGTACGAGAGTAGGTGCCTTGTGTTTAGTCACTCTGTATGTGTATGTCAGTGTGTGTGTGTTCTTCACATTGAACCGTTCTTCGAGCCGTCGACGTCCAGCACAACCAGTGTCCGTGCCGATTCTTCAATCCTTGAGAGTTACTAGTTATAAGTTATAATGTGGTCACAAATCTACAGTACGCCACGATTATGGCTTAAAGTCCGAATGCTGAAGGCCGACGTGATTGAGACCCTGCCGTACGGGTGTGTGACGTGGACCCACATAGCGGAACACTTTGTCAAGCTTCGAACGGCTCACCAAGTCTTGTTGCGGGTCATTGGCTTCCAGCGCCGACTTGGTACTGACCATGCCACCCTCTCGTACGCGAAGGCCCTCAAGATGACACGTTGCGAGATCCTCCAAACGACAATTCGCAAACGGCGGCTCTTCTTCGCGGGGGGCGTGGTACGGCAAAGCAAGGAGCGATTACCCAGTCGGGTAATGATCGGGACAGTTTAAGAATTGGCATAGATGCGTAGTCGAAGAGTTTGGGGTGTTCCGAGCCACCAAAGGGTCAACGGAACTTGCCCCCTTGGTGTTTGGAGTTGAGACCGCGCTGTGGTCCACTGCCGCAAAAAAGGCGGGGAAGTGGTACCGGGGGATCCCTGAAGCAGCCGAACGGTTCATGGTGAGGTGGCACGAGACTGAGGCTGAGACGAGTAGAATCCGCCGCGAATCCGCCGTAGGTGGTGTCCAAGGGAATGGGGGGGGGGGGGGGGGGGGGGCAACAGGAGAAGGGGCAGAAAGCCCGACCAAGGGAATGCGGAAAGGGGGGGGAACAGGAGGAGTAGAAGGGAAACTACGGTGTAGGAAGGAGATGGCAGACAGGGTAGCAAGGCACCAGGCCGACTAGGAAGTAGAGCATGACTATACTACTCGTCGTGCCACCAACTGGTGCAGCTATTATTAATAGTTCGAACGTGGTCTTCCTTTGTCTTCTCTTCTTATTTTTTTCCTTTTCTTTCTTGCGCTGACTCTCCGTGATTTTCCTTCCCTTTATTTTCTCTTCCTTTTTTAGATTGATAAGCCGTATTGAAGGAGTCGTGTGGCGTGGGTGGATGACGAGCCTGCTATGCGTGTTTCGCATATTGTCTGACGCCAAGGAGCTGGGCATAATTGACGAACGCAGGGCGGAGACGGCAGTCTGGGTAGCAAGGTACCAGGCGGATTAGCAGGGAGAACCTGGCTATACTACTCGTACCACAAACTGCTGCCGCCACCTGGAGGGTGATTTGGGCTTTGGTCTGCCTGTTATTTTCCCTTTGATATTTTTTCCTTGGTTTTTTTTCTTAGGCTCTCACTCTGTTTACAAGCAGTTGTGTGTGTGTTTTTTGTTTTCTTTCTTTTTTTCCAGCTCGTTCTTTTTCAATTGTTGGCCACCTCGCCTGCGGGGGGGGGGGGCACGACAGATTGTTTCTTCTATTAATATTTTTTGCTTTCATTTTTTTTCTTTTTCTCTTTCGATTTGTCTTCTTTGTTTCTGTTTCGGTTTTCTCTTTGATTGTTTCCTTTCGTTCCTTTATTTCATAGAATGTGTATGTCGTGCCTGTCGTATCCAGTATTATGACATGGCATTGCATTGCGCACTGCTGTACTTACTGCATGCCTGGTACGTGGTAACGTAGTATCTCTGTGAGTAGTAGTAGTAGTAGTAGTAGTAGTAGTAGTAGTAGTAGTAGTAGTAGTAGTAGTAGTAGTAGTAGTAGTAGTAGTAGTAGTAGTAGTAGTAGTAGTAGTAGTAGTAGTAGTAGTAGTAGTAGTAGTAGTAGTAGTAGTAGTAGTAGTAGTAGTAGTAGTAGTAGTAGTAGTAGTAGTAGTAGTAGTAGTAGTAGTAGTAGTAGTAGTAGTAGTAGTAGTAGTAGTAGTAGTAGTAGTAGTAGTAGTAGTAGTAGTAGTAGTAGTAGTAGTAGTAGTAGTAGTAGTAGTAGTAGTAGTAGTAGTAGTAGTAGTAGTAGTAGTAGTAGTAGTAGTAGTAGTAGTAGTAGTAGTAGTAGTAGTAGTAGTAGTAGTAGTAGTAGTAGTAGTAGTAGTAGCAGTAGAAGTAAGAGTCGTAGTAGTAGCAGCAGTAGAGGAAGTAGTAGTAGTAGTAGTAGTAGTAGTAGTAGTAGTAGTAGTAGTAGTAGTAGTAGTAGTAGTAGTAGTAGTAGTAGTAGTAGTAGTAGTAGTAGTAGTAGTAGTAGTAGTAGTAGTAGTAGTAGTAGTAGTAGTAGTAGTAGTAGTAGTAGTAGTAGTAGTAGTAGTAGTAGTAGTAGTAGTAGTAGTAGTAGTAGTAGTAGTAGTAGTAGTAGTAGTAGTAGTAGTAGTAGTAGTAGTAGTAGTAGTAGTAGTAGTAGTAGTAGTAGTAGTAGTAGTAGTAGTAGTAGTAGTAGTAGTAGTAGTAGTAGTAGTAGTAGTAGTAGTAGGAGTAGTAGGTGTAGCTTTGTGACCACATAACTTGTATCTTTTCTATTAATAGGATTGAAGAATCGGCACGGACACTTGTGGTGCGGGATGTCGACGGGTAGAGAGAACGGTTTAATGTGAAGAACACACACACTGGATACGACAGGCCCCTCGACACACACCTTCTAAGGAAAGAGAGAACACAAAAAGAAAAAACAAATGCTCGTGTGTGATTCAGCATTTTTCCTGCCACACGTTTGTCCACCGCGCTCAGCGCTCAGCGCACACGGGACCAATGCCAGTTCCGGCGGGCTCTGTGCACGCGCGCAGGCTACTCGTAACGAATACATCTTTTCGTGCTGGTGCGGTTGTGAGTCGTTCAGATTCGGTTGAGCTACTTCTGTAGGTGATGCGGCAGTATGTGTAGGCACATGGCTGGGCGATGGTTAAAAAATAAAATAGAGCGGAACGGTAAAATATCATGACGATTTTATTTTTCAAGCTCTACCTAACGAAACGCAACTCCGCGAGTGCCCGTACGCAGAATATGCATGAAGGGTTTAGAGGGCTAGACCGACAAGCCGGGCGTACAGCGACTCTGACCCTGGCCTCGTGTGCCCTACTGCTGTTGCTGTTGTTGCTGCTGCTGCTGCTGCTGATACTACCGCCGCCATGCTGCTGCATATGCCGGTCGCCCCGGTGATTCAAGTGGTTAACCTCGAATTCTACTTGTTTGAGTCCTGGGTTCGAGTCCCAGGTGGGTCGGACTTTGACTTTATTTGCAAAAATAAAAAAGGATTCAATTGTTGAGAGCGCCTTGCAGCGTGGGTAGGCACAATTCGATGCGAGTCGACGAGGGAAGAAAAGGCTGAAATCTTCTCGCGATTAAAATGAAGGCACGTACCGTAGCGGGAAGGGGGGAGAAGAGCTTGCTATGTGACCCCGGATCTGAGTTACGAGTTGGAAGGAGAGAGAGAAGATGTGCGAAGATAATGAATGGGATGAGAAAAAAAAAAAAAAAAATACCTGGTACATTTTTTTCCCGTACCATAATATTGACCACAAATGTGACGGATACGCAAGACCGCGTACTACGTACGTACATGTTCGTTCGCGTTGGTTCAAGTTCCGTTCCCCTCGCTGCCTCGGCAAGGAATGCTGCGAGGCATGCCCTATCAGGCTAATAGCGAGTGGGGTAGGTCTTTCTGGCGGGTGTAAGGCCGGACTCACCCTCAGGGAGTGATACCTTCTTGCTGCTGCCTGTGGCCGCGAGGCTCAGGCGGCAGTAGAGTTGGGTCGTACGTGGTGCGTCAGGCACGGAGACCTACGATTCGCGCGTCTTTTTTAGGCAGCTGCGGCAGAGCAGCAATGCTCAATCGGGGTGTCCGTGCGCGGAGGCAGGCGCCACCACAGGCCACACTACGGCACAGTCTATTGCGCCGGTAGGAGGCTGGATTCGACGACGAGGGAGGAGGGAGACTGAGCGTCGACGTGCGGGGAAGAGACGGATTGACCTCCCCCTGGGCGAGAATTTTTATTTTCCAGATCAGAACCGCAAGTGCGAGGAGCATTTTGTTTTTCAGGATGACGGAGAAAGGGAAACGACTGGAAGGGAATGGCAACGAGTGCACGCGCAAAGGAGCGGGTGGATTGGGCAAAGGCGATGGTGCGGCCATGAAGAGCGGCAGGAAGACGGTGCATGGAGACCCATGATCTGCGCGCACACTATCATCTCGAGAGAAGCAGTCATAGTTTGTTTTTTCCTGGTATTGTTTTTCACGAGGCAGAATAGTATCTACCGGTACTTGTTATAAACGTCGTCACTGGTGTTTGTAGTTTAACGAGTTGTATACCCTTCATGGGGAATAACCTACGCAATTATCAGGGACGTGGTATCATAACTGTGCTGCACCTTTTTGTGTCAGACAGTCCAGGAAGAGATGGCGATCGTTGATATTCGTGTGGTAGTAAGGTTCGATTGCTCCTTTTTTCACTGCATATCCGCGAGTCTTCACTCTGACAGCACTCCAGATAGCAGGCAGGTGTGTTCCTCTTTCGTTTTCACGACTACCGTGCGTTTCGTACGGTGCAGGCAGCACTTCAGACAGCATCCGCTGTAGTCAGCAGCCACGAGTTGGTTAGTGGTGTGAACGGGGGTACTCTTCTATGTTCTAGTTGAGAGGATATACCCGCGGCCATGTTAGTTCAGTTTTGCACATTGGTTTTATCTTGCGTGCGCTTTTTTCGTCTCGTGTATTTTGAGGCAGCCGAATTTTCGATTTTTTTATGTTTTTCGGATCTTCCTAGGGCTCCAGCACCTTTGTGTGACCACGGACTCCTTCGTCAGAGAGTTAATGTAAGAACAACAACAACAACAACAACAACAACAACAACGACAACACCAACAACAACAACCATCCGTATTGTGTGTGTTCTTCACATAAAACCGTTCTTTCTACCCGTCGACATCCAGCACAACCAGTGTCCGTGCCGATTCTTCAATCCTAGAAGAGATACAAGTTCTGTGGTCACAAAGCTACGCCACAGAGATACTACGTTGCCACGTGTGCAGTGTGCACTGCAGTGGGCAATGCAAAGCCATGTCATCATACTAGATACGACAGGCACGACATACGCAATCTATGAAATAGTGAAACGAAAAGAAACAATCAAAGAGAAAACAAAAACAAGGTGGACAAATCGAAAGAGAAAAAGAAAAAAAATGAAAGCAAAATCAAAGAGAAATCTAAGAGAAACAATCTGTCGTGCCCCCCCCCCGCAGGCGAGGTGGCCAACAATTGAAAAAGAACGAGCTGGAGAAAAGAAAGAAAAATAAAATAAAAAGAGAAAAAAACACCACTGCTTGTAAACAGAGTAAGAACCAAGGAAAAAAGTAACAAGGAAAAATAACAAAGGGGAAATAACAGGCAGACCAAAGCCCAAAGCACCCTCCAGGTGGCGGCAGCAGCTTGTGGTACGAGTAGTATAGCCAGGTTCTCCCTGCTAATCCGCCTGGTACCTTGCTACCCAGACTGCCGTCTCCGCCCTGCGTTCGTCAACTATGCCCAGCCCCTTGGCGTCAGACAATACGAAACGAGCAGAGCAGGTTCGTCTTCCAACCACGCCACACGGCTCCTTCAGTACGGCTTATCAATCAGAAAAGGAAGAGGAAGAGAAAAAATAATATGAAAATCACGGAGAGTCAGCGCAAGAAAGAAAAGGGAAACAAAAACAAGAAGAGAAGACAAGGGAAGACCACGTTCGAACCAGCTGCACCGGTTGGTAGCACTAGTAGTATGGTCATGTTCTACTTTCTAGTCGACTTGGTGCCTTGCTACCCTGTCTGCCATCTCCTTCCTACTTTCGTCTACCGCCGTTTCCCTTCTACCCCTCCTGTTCCCCCCCTCTCCGCATTCCCTCGGTCGGGCTTTCTGCCACTTCTCCTGTTGCCCCCTCCCCCCCCGTTCCCTTGGGCACCATCCACGGCGGATGCGCGGCGCTGCCTACTCATCTCAGCCTCAGCCTCGTGCCACCTCACCATGAACCGTTCGGCTGCTTCAAGGATCCCCCGGTACCACTTCCCCGCCGTTTTGGCTGCAGTGGACCACAACGCGGTCTCAACTCCAAACACCAAGGGGGCAACATCCGTTGACCCTTCGGTGGCTCGGAAACCCCTAAGGTCTTCGACTATGCATCTATGCCAGGTCTTACACTGTCCGCCTGGTCTCGGGTTCTCCCCACCAGCTATCGTCCCGAACATTACCCGACTGGGTAATCGCTCCTTGCTTTGCCGTGCCACGCCCCCCGCAAAGAAGAGCCGCCGTTTACGAATGGTCGTTTCGATGCTCTCGCAACGTGTGATCTTGAGGGCCTTCGCGTACGAGAGGGTGGCATGATCAGTATGAAGTCGGCGCTGGAAGCCAATGACTCGCAGCAGGACTTGGTGGTGAGCCGTTCGAAGCTTGGCAAAGTGTTCCGCTCTGAGGGTCCACGTCACACACCCGTACAGCAGGGTCTCAATCACCTCGGCCTTCAGCATTCGGACTTTAAGGCTAAGGGGGGCAGTCGTCCTATCATACAACTCCGGGCCGAACCGTTTGAGGCATGCTCGCATGAGGCGGATCCGTCGGTCGATTTCGAGCGAGAGCGCAGCGTTTTCGTGGATAACGCCGCCTAGGTATAAGAACTGGGTCGTCTGTTTATACCTCTGACCTGCCGCTTCGGTGACGAGCGGTGGTGCGAGGGTTGTCCGGTCTGGTGTTTGTAGGATCATTGTCTCAGTCTTCTTTTTCGACACCGTGAGGCCTGCTGCTTCGAAGACAGTCACGATGACTGTCATCATTTTTGCGAGCCCTTCAGCCGACTTCGAGACAATTCCTGCATCGTCGGCGTACAACATGCCCCATACAGACCTTCGCACGCACGCCAATGGCTCCTCCTTCCCTGTTCGAACTACTCCAGCTTCACAGAGTTGGACCAAATCCCTTACAATGGCTTCGTCTTGGCTGAAGCGTACTAGTACGACGTGTAACGCAGCAGCGAAGAACACGTTGAACAGTAACGGTGATAGTACACAGCCTTGCCGCAGCCCCTGCGTGACATCAAACCATTCCGAGAGCTCGCCGTCATCAGTACGCACGCGAGCCCGCATGCCATCGTGGAAATTACGGATAATTCTCAGCATCTTGGTTGGTACGCCAAAGCGTGTGAGTACCTTTCATAACAGCTCTCGGTCGACAGAGTCGTACGCTTTCTGCAGATCGATGAAGCACACGTATAAGGGGATTTTCCTCTGTCGTCCGAGCTCTTGCAGCCGGCGCACGACGAACAACATATCAATCGTTGATCGTGCGGGGCGGAAGCCGCACTGTTCCTCGGGGAGTAGTTCCTCGGTCTCGCAGTAGTTGCTGAGGCGCGACGCGACGATTTTCAACAACACTTTGCCTGCGTGGGCAACAAGCGAAATCCCTCAATAGTTGTTGCAGTCAGTTCGATCCTTCTTTTTGTGAAGGACCTTGATGATCGCATTTTTCCATTGCTGAGGGACTTCTCCTGTTAACCAAACATTGACAAGGATGTTGTGAAAGCGCTGGGCGAATGCCGGGTGGTAGATTTTTAGGAGTTCGACCGGGAGACCATCTGGCCCGACAGCTTTCCAATTCGACATCCCCTTAAGTGCTTCGGTCATCTCGTCTATGGATGGTTCATCTTCAAGCGACAGTTTAGGCGGTCGCGGTGGCAAGAGGTCGTTGATCGTGGGATCGAGTTTCAGCGACTTCGTGTTCAAGAGTTTGAGGTAAAACCCCGCCCATCGTTCACGAATTCGCACCTTATCCCGTAGGATCGTGCCATCCTCGTCCCTAATGAACTGTTCGCTCCTCGCTTTAGTCCCTCCCAATCCTACCGTACTCTTAAGGTGCTTGTAAAAGCCTCTTTGGTCGTTGTTCGCTAGGAGTCGTTCGGTTTCGGCAAGGTACGCTTCGAAGTACGCATGCAGTCCTGCGGCAATCACCTTCTGCAGGTTCGCACACGCAGGTCTCAGGGTCTTCCACGCGGTTCTGTCCCGGGGGTGGGCACGCAAGAATTGTCGTGCATCCTCCCTCGCTGTCCATGCTGGCATGAATGCGGCCAAGGTTTCGGCAGACTCACACCATCCATGTCTGCGGTGGCGACGTGCAGGGGGTGGTACCTCTTTTTCGACCGCATCAATAACAGCCGTAGTGAAAATCTCAACCATACCAGACGTATTACGGGGCTGGATAGGCTGGTTGAGAGTGGAGATGACCCTGGAGACTACTCGTTCACGACACTTTCCATCGGACATAAAAAGCTGTCTGTCGAACTCTCGGCGTTTCGTCGGTCTACGTATTTGTCTGTTGGGCTCAAAATGACCACCCAGTCGGACTTTGATATACAAGATGCTGTGGTCTGAGTCAGCCTTAGCTGGGGCAGGAGGCTGTGGGACGACTTTCGCATCTTGTACTCTAGGTCGATGGACTTGACGGGTTAGGATGTTGTCAATCCGCTTACGGTCATTCGGGCCGGTGCCGTTATGAGTATGCGATATCCCACCCTTGCGCGTGCTGAAAAACGTGTTGGTGAGAGCTAACTTGCAATTGGTGGCGAACGACAGGAGCCGTCTGCCATTATCGTTACGAACATCACGTCCATACGCTCCCAGCACTCTGCTTTTATCATCACCGCACCCTTCCTTCCTCTGTCCAGTTCGCGCGTTGGCATCCATCAGTACAAACAGACACTCTTTCGTCGGGATTTTTTCCACCAAGTACTCCAGCTTCTGCCAGAAAATACGTTTCAGTTCGGCGTCCTTGGTACAATCAGTTGGAGCATACGCAACGACGAAATTGACTGCCTCGCATTTGCCAGCCAGCTCGAAGCGCATACACATTAGCCGCTCGTCAACGAACTGATGAGTATACACAGACTTACTGCACAACGATTCCTTGACAGCTAGGCCTACTCCGTACAGCCCTTGCCTGGTGGCTGTTGTTTCCTGTCCTGAACAGAAAACACGATACCCTGCCGCACGGAACGTCGTGCTGCCGGACCTCCGAGTTTCTTGCAGGCCAATGAAGTCACAGCCGAGTTGCCGTCCCTTCGCCAGTACACGCTCGTCATGTCCGTACCCGTTCTTCCCCTTTACAGCCAGGGTGCGCACATTGTAGGTCGCTACCGTCACAAGTGCCTCCTTCTGTCTCTTACGAGCCTCGCGTGCTGCTTTCTTTGCCAGCCGACGTGAGGCTCGTCCCCGCCTTCTTTTTTTCTTTTTTTGTTTCTTTTTTTTCTCTATGGCGAAAGTGGCTCTCCGTTTCGTAGCCCGGTACGCGCCTTGGTTTCCGTTGGCTGGGTGCAGCCGTCCCAACCCACGCCGACAATCCCATATTTCCTGTCGTGCATGCATACCCACGCTGTGGCCAGCCTCTCCACTCCACCGGCTGCCCACGTAGCGCTCTCTGCTGTGGTGCTGTACCCGTCCCGCCTGAGGGATGAACTCCTCGGCGTCGGGGTTAAGAAGAAAAAACATCACCACCGCACGCGGTCCTTAAAGCGAGCAGGCCACCAGCCGGACCGCGCAAGGTTCCCTACCTACGTAGTCCGAAGCTCGATGTTCGTGTGACTGTCGCTAGACCGCTGCAGGTCCTGGCAGACTTCCTCGGCCCACCCCAAGGACGGGGCAGGCCGAAGCAGGCAGGACAGGTGTTAGTACTCCACTGCTTGTAAACAGAGTAAGACAAAGAACCAAGGAAAATAAATTAATTACATACTCGCCCAGCATGACGCATGGCAGATACGACTGTTAATAATGCATTAATACTCTACTGCACAAGGTAGGGACTGACTCAAACTACGCGTACCACAAGCTGCTGCCGCTACCTGGAGGGTGCTTTGGGCTTTGGTGTGCTGTTATTTTGTCAGTTTCCCTTTGTCATTTTTCCCTCGGTTCTTTGTCTTACTCGGTTTACAAGTAGTAGTGGTGTTTTCGTGCTTTCTTCTTTTTCCCAGCTCGTCCTTTTTCAAGTGTCTTGCCACCTCGCCTGCGCGGGGGGGGGGGAGGGGGGGGGGGTACGACAGTTCGTTTCTTCTATTTATTTATTTTTTCTCTCATTTTGTTTTTTTTCTCTCGATTTGTCTTCTTTGTTCTTGTTCTCTCTTTGATTGTTTCCTTGTTTTCTCTTTGATCGATGCCTTTCGTTCTCTATTTTATAGAATGTGTATGTCGTGCCTGTCGTATCTATCAATATGGCATTGCATTTAATTGCCAACTGCTAACTGATGTGCTTACTGCATACTGTACCTGGTACCTGGTACGTGGCAACGTAGTATCTCTGTGGCGTCGCTTTGTGACCACAGAACTTGTATCTCTTCTAGGATTGAAGAATCGGCACGGACACTGGTTGTGCTGGATGTCGACGCGTAGAAATAACGGTTTAATGTCACACAGAGGTCGCGCCTCAATGCCTGCAGGCAGGGATTCTGACTCAGAGGTCGCGCCTTATTACAGCTGTACCTACCTTGTTTAGCTTTGTGACCACAGAACTTGTATCTCTTCTAGGATTGAAGAATCGGCACGTACACTGGTTGTGCTGGATGTCGACGGGTAGAAAGAACGGTTTAATGTGAAGAACACACACACACCAACAAATAATTGCCACCAGGTACCAGGTAGTGTGTACAGAAGTATAATACACTAGTGGTAGAGAGGAAGACCATGCATTGCAATATAGTACCGTGCTCTACAGAGTACTCGCGGGCACGAAATCCGGGTGTGGCCGAGCAAGGGCGGGGGGTCGGAGAGTTGAAAGAAGAGCCCGCCCTCCCTGACGGTAGGTAGTTTTAAATGATGTTTCTTTCGTTGACGGCTATCTATATACGCCTGCCTACACTTTTCGACGTCGAGTTGTTATTTTCATCATCCTGTCTATTTTTTCTGGGTCTTCTCGGTTTCTGTGGCGACTTGTACAGCAGCAGCAGTAGTTACGTAGCGTACCGCATGTATCTGACACGTACGTGCGCAGGCCTCACTTTTGATTTTTTGTCTGAGGTGTAGAGTCTAGATGACAGCTTCAGTTTTATTTTTACATTTTTACCAAAGAGCAAGGAGGTATTTCTTCCACTCACTCCAGAGTTATTGGAGCCTGTCCTGCGACCATGCCCGGACTGCTTTGTATCGTGGCGAGAACAGCAACAAGGTTTACAGTTGAGATTGGTAGTTAGCTGTGTTGCATACGAACCAGTCTGGTATTATTAATTGGCGAGATTGAGTGGGGGGATGAAAGATCCTAACATTGAATGTTATTCGTACTATTAATATTAAAATAACACAGGTAATAATTAACACTATTACGGAGGACCATAGTTAATAGGACCTATGTTATACATAAAAACCTATATATTTCACCATTTTTACGAACAATATTTGGTCCTATTAACTATGGTCCCCCGTAATACGAGTACTACGTCTACCCGTATTTTTGGAGGTTATGTACTGGAATACAGAAAAGTGTAAGTCTATATGGCAAAAAAACAAAGTCACCTTGAGGGCTGACGCATTGGCGCCTGCAGTAGTCAGCGACGCCGCCATCGAAGTGCAGGAGAGCAATACCGTGCCTGTTGTAACGAGAATGACGGACCGCTTACGGAGGAGGCAACTGCGGTATGATTATTGACAAATAATCCAGGATATCCTCATTGCTCTCTCAACATTTTTCGGGGTTTCGTGGGAACTCGGGAGGCGTCCGCCAAGAGGGTACTGCTCGCATGCACCTCTGACCTGGCCGTGCTGCGGCCGCCCTGCGTTGCACTAAGTAGTGGCGGACACGGCTATACAGGTCACGGGGAACGTCGGGATCACTACCATCACCGTCGGCTATGGGTTTTCTCGTGCGCTCGCTATGGCTGGCTGTGCTGTTAGCTCAGAGGTGTGGCGCTTGGGTCTCTACGACCTCTCCTCTACGGCTGCTGTTTTCGTCAGGACAAGCGAAGGGCTTGCGGCCTGCCGCCTTCGTGGTGGCCAACGCGCGGTGTCCCTTCTCCCGTACGGTCCCAACCTTCGGACCACACGAGCGAAGGCCTTCCGTCCCGCTTCGTGCGGAACCGACGAAGACGGAGTCGCCAGAAGTGAGCAACCCCTCCGCAGGCGCAGGGGAGACTAATTCGAGCAAGGACAAGGGGGTCGAAGTAACCGCCCGGTTGCACAAGCCTGTAGGCCTCATGCTCGCGGAGACCGAACCAGGCAAGCCCGGCCTGATAGTGGACGAACTCGTCGAGGGAGGGTCTGCAGAGGTGCGTTGTATGGTACGTGCGCGTGGGTGAAATGGGAATACCGCGCAGGCGCCCGCGTGGAACTGAGGCGAAGCGCTGCGGCATCAATTTCATCAGCAAGCAGCACTTACGGGGCCAGTACTTGTACTTACAGTATAACGGGGGACCATAGTTAATAGGACCTATGGTGTGCATAACAACCTATATGTTTAACCATTTGTACTCACAATATTCGGTTCTATCAACTAAGGACCCCCGTAATAGTACGAGGTATCAGCTCTCCGACTCCAAGACGGAAAAAATGACGATACACGTAGAAGGTGACGATGAGAGAGACAGCCACTGCTGCGTGATTACAGAGTGATTACAGCAGTTTAGGCCCACGGACAAGAAAGGGCCTATTAATAAGAACAAAAGGCTCACTTTTTGGAGGACGCTAAAAAAAATCGGCTAAGAAAAACATATCAGTGGTGAAGTCTACACTAAATCCTATACAATAAATAGCCTATGCTCAAGGTTGCTTACACATGGCGTTACAATAGGAATCTCAGGCTTGCTCAGATTAGGTGTTTCTTCGCGGCGGGCCCATACTGCTGTAGGCCATTATATGATAGAAATTGGTGTTCGACTTAACAGGTATAATGAAAGGAGTCGTGCGGCATGGGGCACGGGCGCAACGTGGTCCCATCCGTGTACTTCTTACGGGCGCGCTGCTCGCAGACAGCTGATAACACTACCATTACTATGATGGAGTTATCATTGTTATGGTCGCTGCCTCGGGGTCCCAAACGACCGGCCCAAGAGTATGTTTAGGATGTTTCCTATGCGGTTCGACGCTTCAGATTTGTTTGTTCAATCTCAAAAATGAATGACCCTGCTTATGCAGTCCAAATATGCGAAATCCGACCGCAACATTTTCGAATTGAGTATCGTATGACCAAAGTCGTCGGATTTTGGCCCAAACTCCGACGACCTGGGTCATCAGATTTTCTAATCGAAAAATGGTATGCTCTCTAAATTCGAGCAGCAAACAGCAGCAGAACGATCGACGAGTTGGATGGTTACACAGCTGTATAGCGACGTTGCTTCGCGCCCGACGCTCGGGCGGCGGGCGGCACTTCCCTCCGTGGCCAGACTACAGTCGCCTGGCACCGGCTCGGGCCTACAGAACAAGAGAAGCGCACTCGGCACGCACCTCTCCGTGGATACGTACGAGACTACATACACTACTGTACAGCAGCATCAACAGCAGCAGTAGCAGTCAGTCACAAAATGGAACACAAAATACCAAGACAGGTTGGCTCTAGCGCACCCGCCACGTCTCTTCCCCGCCAGGCCAGAGACAGTCAGCCGTGGCTCGGGCGCTTGGGTCCTACGCTCAGGGAAGCGCATCCAGCGCGTCTCTTCGCGGCGCCAAACCACGAAAACAGCAGTTGATCCCGGTGTTTGCTCGTATCTTTACACACACACAATAAATTTATTTTTCCGCATAGGAAGACTGTTTCGATTTGCCAAGTTCACATCTGAAAATGCGATCGGGTCAAAATCTGAAGATCGAAAATCGAACCGCATAGGAAACAGCAGTTTTGGCGTATTTTTTTTGTTTACCATCATATTCGCAATCAGATGTGGATGTGAGTTGTCGGTACTTTGTCACGGATCAGCACATGTGCGTCTTCCTGTACAGTATGAATAGTATAAACACTCAAAAGTTAGCTCGGTAGGTGATCCCACCTATTGATGCGGTGCTTGTTTCCCTCCGCTCTCGATAGATGTCAGATATGCACGCGGTCCTCTAGCTTATCTCGCTTTCAAATCACGTTCGGCGTGTAGCTTTGAATGACTACTCTTTGCATTCTTTTGGCAGAGCGCTCGATACCCATCGTAATTAGACTAGCTTCTCTAGGTAGGCACTTGGCCAACAGATAGCAGTCAACACCTTCCGCAAGTATTGACTCTGCAGGTTCTCGTTTAGGTGCTCAATGGAAATGAGGGTTTATCAAACTCAGAAATGGTAAAAGAAAATGTTTCGTTTTGATCTCGTTCAGTAGTCTCTTGCCTCGTGCCCTGTCTGAACGACTCCAACCGAACGAAACCTCTCACCAAATATCGCTTGCCTTTACTTCCGCAGAGCCAGGACTCCGCTCTCCTCTGCTGTGCGGCCAAACTCCGCCGCCCTCGACGACTCCTGTGCTGACTCGTCTGCTGCTGTCTATCCTCGCTGCTGCTCGACGGTGCTGCTGCTGATGTAGACTTGTGATCATGCATGCACACGTCAAGGCAAACCGTCCTCTCCTTCCCTCGTATCATATGATATCTGAACCTTCCCTTAAACGCTTGTTTTTCCTTCGAACTAACCGACAATCACATCGCCCTACTCGGCCCTACTGGGTGTAAAATTAGGGGGGCCCGCCTGTGGTTTCGTAAGACACGGGCGAGCATCACTCCCATACCCAAGCCTTACAACTGTGTGTGTTGTCTTCACAGTAAATCGTCTTTTCTACCCCGATTTACCCGTATTCTTACTAGTAGTGTCCGTCCTGATTCATTATCCTAGAAAGATACTTTTTTATGTGGTCACAGACTGTGAGGCAGAGAAAGATCGAAAACATATGTATATATATATCGCAAATTCAAGGGTCAAGCAAGTGAAGTGCCGCCGTACCGGGTACGAGAACACAACAACGCAAGCAAGAACAAAAAATAAGAACAAAAGAAAATAAAACAAAACGAATTCTGCAATGAAACAGAACACAAATGACGTAAGGAGGTCAGAAAGGCTGCTATTAATTGACGGAAAGCGTACGTACTCAGGAAGTCCGTGTCCTATATACCTACTGCAGTTAGAACAACGTTCATCCAAAGTATTCGTGATGTCGGACATTTTTTCACTTGCTCAAGAGCCTAGAGAAATAAAATAGGGCATTTAAAAAGGATTTGGTTGGATTGTCTGTGTCCTACCGGTAATTGATAGCAATCCCAACCCACGAAAATCCGATTGCCGTGGCAAAAAACGACCAAAACGGTGTCTTTAACCTACAATACGTATTCTCGGGTTGGGTAATTCTGTCGGTTGGTTGGTAAAGGGGCCAACTTTGTGATTCATCCTTTTGACCAATCAGCTCCTCGTGACTGTCGGTTTCAAATGGTTGTTTTAACCCAACCAACTTGGATTATGGCGAGCACCGCAATGCTACCTTCACGCAGCGACCTCTGGTCGACCAACTTCTATGATATGATGCGGTCGCGATGCAATATATGTATATCCTGGTACGGGTTATTCTGTGGGCTGTCAGCTAAGATAGGGATACTAATGCTTGGCAAAAGCAAAATTGACTGACGGCCTCCTCAACCCCTTTAGAACCACAGTCCCGTTTTGGGGACAAACTACTTGAAATTTGAGTGCTTTGTCCCCAAAATGGGACTGCGGTTCTAAATATCGTTGGAATACCGGGGGGGGGGGGAGGTTACAAAAAAACGCTATGGAGTGCACCTGAGCCGTGGGATTTGTTGATCGGGTTGCATCTTCAGTTTTTTCTTGAAAACGATGTTTGTGGTTGGGCATGATGAATCTCCGCAAATCATTTGCCTCAGAAGGCAAGAAGTAGGTGCGCACTCTTACCGTAGCTTTTGTCTCCACTCAAGAGTCGCCGATTGGCTCTTGGTTGCCTAGATTTTTGCTTTCAGTTGCGCGAGGTATTTTTTGCGGAAATACTCCACACCTCGAGTAGATAAGATATAGATCGTTTATAGATCATCTATGAGATCAATATTTTCTTGACGGTCTAGATCTTTCTGGGAAGATACATTCCTGGTATGCAGGATCTGTAGGATCTAGCTCATGTCGCCCGGTGGGAGCCGTCTAACCTGCATGATCTAGGACATGTTTCATTATCTGCCCGTTGTTTGAATTACTCGTCTTTGTTGTTTGTGTTTGTGATAAAAACTACCGATAGGTCAGTTGACTGGCTTGCCTCGTGGCCGACCGACTAAGCGGGGTGAATCGACACATGACACGTGCTTTGGACTGGTATGTGGAAGTGTGGGGAGCTTGAACTTCAAGCCTAACGAACCCGCCGGAGGGTTGGAAGAAAACAAGACTTCCAGTGCGGGAAAATCCAGCGATTTCCCATCCCTATATGTCGCGCTTGTCCAACTGTCCCACCTCCTAGAGCTATTTTCGCGGGCCTCGTGTCGCATGTATGCGTCGCGATACGTTCCCCTACCCTGTAACCGTCCTTGGGTGTGTAATGTAAGGCAAGTAAGCACAACTACGTAACTGCGGTATGCTCTGCTGCTTTCACGTATATACCCGGAGTGCTGCTATCAATGCATGGGTTCCGGCATTCGTTTTATCGGCCCTTTTTTCTCCTGCGGTTGCTGCTGCCGCTCCTATTTCCCCTGCTCCTCCTGCTGCTGTGCATGCCTCTCCTGATGGTGATGCTGTTGTCGTTACTGTTGTCACTGCTGTCGCTGAACCTTCTCTTGCTTCTGTTCCTTCTGCTGCTGCTGCTGCTGCTGCTGCTTCTGCGGTTGCTGCTGCTGCTGCTGCTGACTCCACTGCTGCTCCTAACAATGGCGACACAGCAATGTGGGATCGTGTCTCCGGGCATGACCCTGGCCTCCGCTTGCGGCGTGGACTGCGCGGAGCTGGGGTTCGAGGAAGTGGTGGAAATGATGCAAAGCTCGCCCCCCGATGCTCCCATCGACTTCGTTTTCAGAATAAGCGAGCCATGATTAGTATAATAATCTTCCGATTAGTGGCGCGGTCGAGTCGTGGGGGGTGAGATGGGGGGTGGGACGGGTAGGGAGGGGGGGTGGGACGGGTAGGGAGAGGGGGTGGGACGGGTAGGGAGGGGGGGTGGCACGGGTAGGGAGGGGGGGGGGGGGGGGGTGTACTCGATAGGAGAGATGTACTCGATCTCATGCATGGCGATAGTCGTATGACCATAGGGGGGTGGGGGGGGGCGTATTAATTTCATGCTTGGCCGTAGCGGTATGGCCATAGACCCTCGCATACCAGCAACGCTGGGACGAAGGGGGGGGGGGGGCGGGGGCGAACTCATTGGTTGCTTGCCGTAGTCATTTGACCATTGAGCATAGATCACGCATATCCCTTTCGAGACGGAGCAGGGGGGGGTTATTTGCCGATTTTGTCTTCCCACGAGTGATTTGGAGGCGCGAGACACGCCGGGGCTGCACCATCAGCTGTTAAATATTTTTGCAATATTTGTACTGCAGTACCCTCGGGAGGTGAATTCCTTCTCTTCGGTGGCCGAGGGCTGGTGCATGGGGGCGGCGCTGCACGGCCGTGCGGCCGCGGGCGGTTAGGCGGCACTCGGTAAGGCCGATCTCCCGTGGTGCATGCTAAAACCGACAAACTGACGAAGAGTCATTCAGGCATGGTGATCACCACGATCACATCTACCGAGCGGGACTAAATAATACGGATACCAGACCGGCAACCATGGTAATCAGCACCCATCGAGTAAACCAAAAATAAAAATACTCGTACTCGTACTGTTATACATGACAGTATGTTTCCATGCTGTAAGCTTAATTGGTCCTGGATACCCTGTTCCCCGTATATAGCGGTATCGTTTTGAGGCGCCTGCTCTCAACGCTGACGTTCGATGCAAATACGTGGGTTCGACTACCCCTTGTAGAACTGTCGTCCCGTATTGGGGGACAAACCCCTCCAATTCCAGGTGATGCGCGCCCGAAACGGGACTGCGGTCCTATCAGTAGTTTATGTGCGGGAAAAAAAAAAAAAAAAACAGGACTGCAGTATATCGTTTTGGGGACAACCTACTTAGAATATCAGTGACGTGTCCCCAAAACGGGACTGCTTTCCTAACGGAGATCCGCAACTAACTAACTACTAAGGAACGACCCAAAATCGCTTTTGTGTTTCCCGACATTTTTTTTGTTCGTGATGTGTCAACTAGATTGATTGGACGAGACTGACTGGTGGGATATTCGACGAATAATTGTTGTCAGTTTTTTTTTGACATTCTGAATTCTGAATGGGTTATGCCCGGCACATCGTCGCTGCATTCTGCATGAATGCATGACGCCCCGCATCGCACATTTGTCGCAAGGCAAGTTCATTATTAAAATCATTGAAATCTGTAATGTCACATGGTTCGTTCGGTCTTGCCTGGCCTTTCCTGTTGTTTCCCCCGCGAAAAAGACAAGACAAAAACATTTGTTTTCTTCAACGCAATCGAAGCAAGGAGAGCTCCCTCAAGCGAAGAAACCTCCGAAAAAAAATCTCGGTGGACCCCTCTCCCCACCCTACCTAGCCTGCATCGAATCGGTCCCTCTGCCTAGGTGCTAACGAAACCTATTGCGCAGCACACCATAGCGCAACACAAATGGGATACATTCATATAATACCGGGTAGCTCCCCTGTTCCCTTAAGGAGAGTCCCGTCAGCACTTCAATGTAAGAGTTCGGCCGACCAGAAATCCCATGGTCCCGTGATGAAAAACGTGAGATGCCGTGCCAGCACAAACGCGTCCCGCACAAGAAACAACATGTCCCTCTCCCGCTCTGGCACGAAAAAAAAGCGTGTGAATCCCCCGTTCCCGCAGGAAACACGTCCCGCGGTGGCCACATCCCATACAATTTGTACCGTTTAGTCCCGAGGTGACCGTTTAGTCCCGGGGTGACTTGAGTCCCCTCCCGCGGGATATCGTCCCGAAGTCGAAAAGGCGTCCTGCGGAATTCTCTGAAAAGTGGACTACCCCTGTCGTACGTACTCTGGACGGAAATATAAGGGTCGTTTATACACTAATATGAATACAAAGCGGTCCTTATATTTACGCCTAGAGTGGTATAAGGCAGGCTTTTCCCTCAGTGGAAACTATACAAGGTTCCAGGGCACGCGCCGAGGTGGCGGCGACAGCAGTAGTCAGTAGTCAGTAGACGTTTGTCAGTAGTCACTTAACAGTAGACAGTATAGTCAGTACTCGTAGTCAGTAGACAGTAGTCAGTAGTCATCAGTAGTCAGTAGACTGTAGAGGAGACATACTGTAAGCAGTAAGTAGTAGAAGTACCAGGTGTACCGAGTCAGTAGTCCGCAGAAACATTCAAAAGAGAGTATCCTACTGTACTCAGGAGACGTAAGTTAGTACTCGTAGTCAGTAGCCACTACCAGGCACCTGGCACAGTCAGTGACACTACCAGGTACAGTAGTAAACAGTAGTCAGTACCCCCACCTGGTACGGTTGCCAGTAGTCGATACAGTAGAACCTACTGCACCAACGACATCCAAGATGATTGACACGAGAAACTAAGGGGGTCCATGGGGGGAAAAAGAGGTCAAGAGCGTCTGGGACCGACAACAAAAAGATTGTTCATTTTTAAAATCCAATGTTTACGGCTAGCTGCTGGCACGCCTCGCAATACCGTGGAACGCCTAGTGGAATGCTTCAAGCGAAGGAAAAAACGCAAACACACACTGAAAGTAGAAACCCGCACAGTACAATGATAAGCTGCAGCGAAATAAAATTATAGGTACATGTGAGGATAATCGCGATAACTTGTCGATCTCGCTCTCCAACAACCCCCCCCCTCCCACCCCCTCACTTTGTGGAAACCCATTATATAACCTGCAATCCCAGCGATCAGGCGAGGCCCTTGCGCTGGGTGGGACGTCTGTCCCGCCGTGCTCGAAGGCGGGCGGGAGCAAAGGGACGCCTGCTCTGTGATAGGCGCCTTATGCTGTTCAGAAAAATACACACCGTCTTAAGTCCATCTACTCCAACCAACGCAGAACAGATGCCACCACCACCCTCTTGGCCAGACGCCCCCACCCCTTCCCCAGATCAGACCACGCAGAGCCACGCCAAAACGGTTACGCACAGATTGGGCAAATACACTTGAGAGCTCCGCAGAGCCCCGCAGAGTTAGTTCCACAAAGCAAACACTACGCGGAGTCACACCGAGCCACGCCGAACACGCAGCGCAACGCAAGGTCTATGCAAAGCTAGCTTCAAAAGCTACGCAAACAGTTAAAAGAGGGAGGGTTCAAGACACTCCCGGACAACAAAGAAAGGGGGGGGAACGGAGAAGAAAAATTAATGAAGAAAAAAAAAATGCACAACCGTAAAAGACGTGACCAAAGGGAGGCAGCCGTTGGCCTCTGCTCGGCCCCCAGCAATCCGGCAGACGAGAAATCACCACCTTTCGGAATAAGTAACTACCGCCGGTCCATCCCACTTGCCGGTACATGGCGAGCACCCAAACACTTGACATCAGGGCGATTAGTTAACGGAAGAACAACCAACAACATACCCTCTCTCCTACATAAACTCCACCATGGTACGAAATACCGCCCCTCCCCTCCCCCCCCCGGCCGCGCAATCCTGAACCCACGACAAGAAACCTCCCAGCGGTTGAACCGGTGTCATCAGTGAACCTAAGACCCTGAGCGGTTGAACCGCTTTCACAAGCTAAAGGGAAACAAAAAACAGCGGTTGAAACGGTTTCACCAGCGGAAGGTAACCCCCCAACGCTTCGAACGGTTTCGCCAGCGAAACGGAACGAGCGGTCATTCCATCCGTCAGTCGGTTGGGTAGCGGCTGTGGCACGCGCCGATACCAACAGACATGCGACGGAACACAGGCGAGAGCGACCGGGACCCGCCCGCCCTGCCGCACAAGAAAAGCTGGCTCGCGGCTCGAACAAGGAGCCGCCGAGCTCGTACTACACGAAAACAGCCAGACAGCCGCCCCTTCCCCCCCGCTGCTTACCCTTACTCCCCCCCTCTCCTTTCTCCCTGCCCCCGCCCGACATTGAGAGGATGCGAGGGCCTATGCTGGTACGGCTACGACCATGGATAACATGAGTACACCTCCCCTCGGGTCACAGAAAGTAGCCGACGCTTTTAAGGCCGAAAAAGCGGATGCTCTTCGGGCCAAAAATACCGACGACGCCTTCAAGGCCTAAAAAAAGCGGAGAAGCTCTAGGCGGTCGACTAAGTCGAGGACCCTTTTAAGGCCGAAAGAGCGGATGCTTCCAAGGCCGAAAAAAATGAATGACGAAATCTTTCGTCGATATGGGGCGCCGCACCCGGACCGGCACGACAAAAAAAAAGAAGCAAAAACCGGAAGAAAAAAAATGACGGAGGCGGTGGTGATTGATTGGAACGGCTAAAGGCCAACGGCTGTAATGCAACGGCTATAAGTGCAACGGCTTTATAAGGCAGCGGCTAAGAACGGAAAAGAAGAAAACCAAAACCTAAAAAAAAATTCAAAAAGGCAAACACGATATACAAAAAACACATCACCATCATCATCATCATCATCATCATCATCCACCACCACCACCACCTACGAGTAGCGTCTACCGATTACCCGAGCACCGGCCTACGAGTACCCGAGTATCGTCCACGCGTACCCGGAGTACCGCCTACGCGTACCAGAGTACTGCCTACGAGTGCCCGTGTACCGCCTACGGGTACTCCGGGTACCCGACTACCGCTTACGAGTATCCCAGTATCGACTACAAGTACCCCGTGTACCGCCTACAAGTACCACCCACGAGTACCCGAGTACCGCCCACGAGTACCTCAGTACCGCCTACGAGTACTTGCGGACCGCCTGCGAGTACCCCCGAGCGCCCCAGCGCCGCCTACGAGTACCCGATAGAGCGCACTGAAGGGCCTGACCGTGACCCCAAAGGGATGGCGCTGCTGCCCGAATTGTAAGCCGGCGCCCAGTCCTCCGGACGGGGGTGTTGCGCTCCTTGGATCTCCGGGTGCGCGTGCAAACCGGGCTTGGTAGAGTCTCCCGCCTGCGACGGCGCCGAGGCCGTCGACGTTACCGGAAAACGGTGCAAATAGCGAAGCGGGGGAGAGGGAGGGGGGGGAGGGGGGGGGGGGGGGGGGTCGGCGGTGAGCGTTCTGAGTAGAAAAAACAAAATTATATGGGGAAAAGAGAAGGGGGGTGGGGGACGAAACGCAAACCGATAGACAAAAAACACACACACCGACAAATACTTAAGACACACAGCTACGACCACACAGGCCAGCAAGCAGACTCGCAGTGAAAACACACAGACAACCACACAATAACCATAACCAAAACGAGACACGAGACACAGAATGAATCACACACAAACACAAGAGGAGTGAAAACACAAAAACAAAAAAAAACGAACAAAAAATAACACGAAAAATACCTGAACAGACACACACAGACACACACAGACACACACAGACCGACAGACATTGAATCAACAACTGCAAACGAACGCACAGAAAACACAAAACAAAACAACCCCCCCCCCCCCCCACAGCCGAAACACACACACACACAAAACCACAGGCGCGGGTGAAAAAGTAGCGGGGAGGGCGCGCAAACCACAAAAAAAAAACGCGATAAAAAACCAAGACGCGAACGAACAAAACAAAACCAAGGCTCTTCACGGGTCACGCATGCATGACCCGAACCGGGGGCGGTTCGGGTTGGCAGGAACGTTTTGAGATCTCACGGGCCGGGGCGAGTCGGGTCGGGTCACCCTTACGAAAAACAGAGGGCCCAAGGCAGTAGAGCCCGTCACCGAGGTATTTTTTGGCTGGTACAGTTTTTCACTCCCATACTAAAGCCTTGTATTGAAGGTGGTTCCCCGATCCGGAGTATTGCCGGTTTCCGCAGTAGTGCCGGTTTACGTGGCCGGCATGCACTGACACATTACTACTGAGGGACGCATTGCAGTAATCGAATGTGGCTACGGGGAACGTATCGCACCTTGCCCCCGATGGCGGAGCCCTCGCCGAGTTCTCCGGGAGGCTGAACGAAAACAAACAAACAAAACAAAAAAAACGAAAAGGGGGAGAGGGGACCGGGGATGCGTTTAGATTAGGCCTGTGAGTTGGTTGGACTTTTCCCATTTTGACCTTAGCACAAACGGACAAAAAAAAAAAAATGATCTCGGGAGTTTTCAGTGGTAAGAAGGCGTCTTAGCCCCCCCCCCCCCTCCCCCCCTCGCAAGCGGTTGCTAGTCGGATGGACGCTGCTCATGCTTCATGCGACTCGCCGGATACCCCACGTTTCGCTTCGCGCTTGGTGCTAATGAACGGTGTCTGCCTGATCGGTGAAAGCCCGACGTGCTCCGCCCCGGCATTTTAGAGATGCGAGAGTCTATGGTCATGCTGCGACTACGGCCATGCATGATGCCAAGTTCACCGCCCCCTTCCCCCGCCGCCGCCGCCTAACGCCATACGACCACGGCCATGCATAATGCCAAGCTCCCCCCTCTCCCCCCCCCCTCCAATCACAGCTACATATTATTTACGGGAGGACACCACTACACACCCTAGGCAGATCACGATCTACGTGCAGTAAATCACTAAAAAATCGTCACTCGCAGTTGTAAACAGGAGTTTGCCCAGGGTCTGCACATATGGTCCTGGAAAAAACGCAGCTATATAGATGTAGATAGTGGAGCTGGTACGGGATATGCGGGATAGCACGATCTGAAGGCCAGGTCGTACATACCCGTACAAATTGCGACATACCGGGGATCCGCCTTGAAAACATCCGGATCACGAGGTTCAGTCGAAGGACCAATGATGGTGTGTAACCGTAGGGACAGATCACTACTCTGTATTTGACTATGGAGACCACTTTGATGAAATACTAGTATACCACAAGTCCTTATATTCAGAGACAGAGAGATGGGAATGCTGGACCTTATGCACGACAAAAAAAAACACGTACCGGGGGGGGGGGGAGAAGGGACGACACCTGTGATCACGGCTTGTCCAGAATATCGCTGAGGGTAAAACCTCTTACGAGTTAGGCTGGAAAGTAAAAGTGATGTTGAAAAAAAAAAAAAAAAACTGCTTTTGGGGTCAGTCGTGCACTCTGATCGTCTATAAGCCCCCCTCCCCCCCCCCCCCCCCCAGTAACGTCGCCAAGAGGGTTGACTTCGCGCATGAGGGGTGCGGTCGTTTTTCACCGGTCGTTTTCTCTCTCTAGAAAACAGTCAAAATAGTACTTAAAAAACATGCAAATAAAAGCCGAACCTTCTGTTTTCGGGAGGCTTCTCTCTCGCTCTCCCGACCAGATATTTTTTTAAACACCTTGACCCTTTTAGAACCGCAGTCCCGTTTCGGGGCAAACCACTCAAATTCCAAGTAGTTTATCCTACATTATCCCCAAAACGAGACTGCGGTGCTAAAAGGGTTATAACCCCTTCAAGAACCGCAGCTCCGTTTTGGGGACACACCACTCAACACCGAAGTAATGCCCCCCCAAAACGGAACTGTGGTCCCGAAACGGTTTCAAGGTCGTGCGGTCAACTGGCAAAAACTTGCCCTCTGCGAAACAGCGAGCGCTGATAAACGATCACACCCTGTTGTAAGAGGTCAACACCCTCGCGACCCTTTTAGGACCGCAGTCCCGTTGTGGGGACAAATTACTTAGAATTTGAGTAGTTTGTCCCCAAAACGGGACTGCGGTCCTAAAGGGGATAAAGGTATTACCTCGAAACTAACAAAACGGTGACTTTCCTGCAGGGGGTAATGTTCGGCACGCTACGGCACCCCCCCGCCCAGGCCCTTATTTAGGGATGCGAGGGTCTATGGTCTTACGACTATGGCCATGCATGAGATCGAGTACATCTCTCCATTCGACTACCCCCCCCCCCCCTCCCCCCCCCGGGCCTTCCACTCACCATGAACCCTTCCTCATTGGAGTTCTTCCCCTTAATACAGCACGCCAGAGCCCCAAGACACATGAGCACCATGAACCCCACGCCGATCACTGAAAAAACAAAAAAAAACGACAACAACAACAACCAGGCAAAGCAGACACATTGTTAACAGGCAATGGAAGCAGGGTGAGGGAGAGCAGCGTGAGCAGGCAAGCAGGCGGGACAGGAAAGTACAGCGTTACGCAACGCTTGTCACGAAGGGCAAGCACCGGGAGGCGTGAGGGAGAGAGAGAAGGGAACAGACACGCTTGAGGCCGCGGCTTGTCCAGAGAGCTGGAAACTAAGAATGATGGGGGGAGAAGAGTACGAGTTTGCTGGCTCTTCATCCGTCATGGCCACGAGATGGGCACCGTGCAGAAGAAAAAAACAAATTAACCCTGGTTCTTGGAAACCCCGCAGGCCCGCGTGATCACTCGTCTTTTCGGAACAAGAACGGGCCGGTTAACCGGTTGAACCGGATGAAAACGCCGGCTTAACCGGTTCAGCTCGGAAAACCGGTTGGCTTCTTGTTCGCCGAAACGCGTGCTTCTAGCACTGGAAAACCAAACAACAGAGCATGACCAACCTCTGTTGGCTCGTTGGCACCGGCCGCCAGATGACTGAAACGCGACGGCATGAAACTCCGGTCGATCCAACATCGATCGCGCCTAGTTTCTAATAGTCTGATATATGACGGAAACCCTGAAAGAGGGTGGATGGAGCATCGATTGTTCGGGGTGCTCGACGTCGGTTCAACACCCCTGCAATGCATACCCGACACTCGTTTCATGTGCAGGGACAAGCAGGGCGACTGTTTTTCTTGGCTCCTCGCACCACGGGAGCATGGGCTCAGCTAGGGTCTGCGGATGCGGCGGCTCTGGTGCAGTCCGAGCCTGGCGTCGTGCTTTACTACAAGATGATCAACACCGACACAAGGGAAAACAGACGAACTATTTCAGAACGGACACCAAAACACACACTTGTTGACTACACAACCAGACACCCCATTGTAAAGGTTCCACTTTTTGGGCCCAAAGTTTGTGACCAATTGAGTTCCTCAAGTGAGGACCTACCAGTTAGGATGAAAAATTTTACTCGTCTACTCGTTTGATTTATTTTTTTTCTCATCCCATTTATTATCTCCGCCCATCTTCTTCTATCTCTCCTTCCAACTCGTAACTCAGATCCGGGGCCACATAGAGCAGGCTCTTCTACCCCCTTTCCGCTACGGTACATAGGACTAGCGCATACACGTGCCGGTCGGGTGGCACGAACGAATTTCTTCCAGCACTGTATCGGGTGACATACTGAGCTCTTATTGTGAGGGGTTCAGTAACTGCTGGTAAACCCCTACCGTGGATGGCTACCTACCACAACGCGCCACTAAATGGCGAACGCTGAGGATGATTTTACCACTCGAACATCCGGTTATAACCCGCTTTTTTGGTCATGACGGGTCAAGACAGGCAAAAAAAAAAGAAAAAGATTCAACCGGTCATTAATAAGATGTTTTCGAGAATAACGCCTCCTGTCCGGTTTTCGATTTGCCGGAAAAGCCAATGCGGTGCCCATCTCTCGTCATGACCCGGCCCACCCGCCCGCGGGTCGG
>JARUPZ010000022.1:8795993-8873130 GCA_031213475.1 Nereocystis luetkeana
GGACAGGGATAAGGAGGGTAACCGGGGTTCGCCAATGTCGGCTTGCGCGACACAATTCGACGAGCTATTCAACAGCGGGGGAGGGGGGGGGGGGTTGGGGGTGTCCGAAGTCCGTTCGCGCGAGACTCCGATCGCACTAGCGGGGCGGAAGGGCGAGTGAAGAGAGGAGGGGAGGGAATCTCGGGGGTCCGCAAGATCGGCGTGCCCAAGCAACGCTTGTAGCACACGAATCCAAGGCTAGGGAGGGACGGACAGACTGGGATCGGACAAACCAAGGGCGGCGAGGAAGGCCGGGTGATCTACTAACAGTAGTCCAGTAGCTTCTCGCTTCGTTCAGCCTTCGTCGCCGCTCTAACTCTGTCGGCCCGCTGCTCGGTTTTTCGCCAAGCGCACGACGAACGACGCACTGCCCGTAAGAGTCGCGGGCCCGAGGACCTCTTCCTTCACACCCTTATAACCCCCGTCCCCCCCCCGCCCAATACGCTTTTTCTTCGGCCACCAACGCCTTAGGGGTTTCCACCACAACACAAAATAGTGACGAGAGAGTCGAGAACCAAAACAAGTGGGTTCGCCGATAAGACATTACTGCACAATGTAGCGGACGCTTGGAGCAACAGCGGATGTTTGAAGCACGAGCATACGATGTTTGAAGCACGAGCATACCCTCCCCCTTCCCCCCCCTCCCGTCGCCTGCCCCCCCCCGTCATCTAACTCCCAGGCCTTCCAGGGGTTTCTTCGCCAGGCAAGAGACCGACTCGTCTTCGCTGGCGTATTTCCCGTAGTTTGCCATTCCCAACAGTGTTGAGTGAACAGTTCAGGGTCGAACATTGAACACGTACTTCGTCCGTACAGTACCGCGGATGCTTGGGACAATGGCGGGCGTTTGAAGCAAGGCCATGCCCCCCCCCCCCCCCCCCCGCCGCCCCCGACTACGGCCGTGCGTGACCACCCCGCCCCCCCCCCCCCCCCCCCCCCTGCCCCGGCCGCCCCCGGCCTTCCAAGCCTTGGAATGTGAGAATGTCAAACAAAGTGCAATTCGTTTGTTACGGGACACCATAGTTAATAGGACCTATGGTATACACAAAAACCTATATATTTACCTATTTGTACAGACAATATTTCGTCCTATTTACTATGGCCCCCCGTAATAGGCTGACGTGCTTCCCACAGGAGTCGTCCCCACGCGTGCAAACATAAAACACTCAAATACATACCTATTCATACCAGGAACGAATTATCCCAGACGCTTGCAGAAATGGCGGAATCGTTTGAAGCAAGAGCATACCCCCCCCCCCCCCCCCCCCCCCCCTGCCTGCCTGCCTGCCTGGTCGGTGAAAAACCCGGCGTGCTCCGTCCCGGCATTGCATATGGGGATGCGATATTTACATGGTCATACGACTACGGCCATGCATGACATGAGCACCCCTCACCCCCCCCCCCCCCCCCCCCCTACCTACCAGGCCTCGAAAGGGTTTCCTCACCAAACGAAGGACGATTCGTCTTCGCTGACGTACTTCCCATAGAACTCGTCCCCCAGAGTGTTAGTGTACAACTCGTCAGCCGGCGGGAAACCGTCCGCCTCTGACAGTCCCGACACCGTTATCTCCGAGCATGTGTCATCCGAGTCTTGCGCTTCAACACCTGACCGCACCAGGGAGGGCGGGAGGAAGCGTGTTCGGGCGAAAGGGGGAAGGGAGGGGGGGGGGGGGTACTCATTAGTTGTTTGCCTTATTACGGGGGACCATAGTTATTGATAGTAGGACCAAATATCCAAATATTGTTAGTAAATATGGTTAAATACCTGGTATATAGGATTTTTATGTATACCATACCTGGTAGGCCCTATTAACTATGGTCCCCGGTAATAGTAATTTGATCATTGACCGAGGGGGGGTTGGAGGGGGGGGGGGGGGATAAAGTGGGGTTGCTTGGACCGCATCGGAGGGAAGGGGGAGGCGTGTTCGGCGGTGGGGGTTGGGGTTGAGTAAGGTATTCGTGACCGGGGCATTAGCTTTGGAGAGGGTGGGCCCCATCGCGGAGGGCAGGATGAGGCGTGTTCGGGGTGGGGGTTGGGTTGGATAGGGTGGGGTGGACCGCATCGGGGAGGGTGGGGGGAGGCGTGTTCGGCAATGGGGGTTGATGTTTGGTGGGCTGGGGTGTGGCGTGGGGCTTGGTGGGGGGGGTAGGGTAGGGTGGGGTGTGGGATGGAGAATGGGGGGGTATGGTAAGGTGCGGTGGGGTGGGGGTAGGGTACTGTGGGGTAGGGGTGGCGTGGGGTGGCGTTTCGGTCTATGGTGTGAAATGAATATCAACAGGGATTGAGTACATAACACTCACAGACTACGGTACGGGAAAACAAACAAACAAAACAAAAACACACACACAAAAGCGAAAAATGTCGAACACATCGGTACCTGCCTCGTGCGGCAAAAAGACGAAATGCATCCCGTACAACGATCGTCACCGCTTGTTTTTTCCATCCAACCGTGGTGAGCGGCAGAAGAGTATGAACGCCTCTGAGGCTACGAAAAAGCAACCAAACAACAACAGCACCCACAACAACACACAACAACACAAAACACGAAACGTTGGTGGTAGTAAAACCGTCTACACGAGCACTAATACGGCTGGGATCATGTTGCGCCCCATGCCACACGACCCCTTGCACTCCCACACCAACGTACCTCAAGACCGTTGAATTCGCACGGCAGGGGTGGAGCACTCGTTCTTTTCAGCGGTAAGATGACCCTATTTTTTTTTTTTCAAAAGGAAAAGCCCTCTCGACCGGCAAATGTTTCCGAAAACACCTTCAAGGTTATTCGGTTTTGGCAAAGTCAATAACCTTACCCCCTTCTTGAAAAAAAATAAGCGAGCGCTGAAACACGATCGCACCCTCTACCTGCTGTGCGAAATCAGCGCTTCTCAAGGCACAATTACGGGGGATTATACCCATTTTTTTTCTTATTTGTTTTTTTGCTCATCCCATTTATTATCTTTGCCCATCTTCTTCTCTCTCTCCTTCCAACTCGTAACTCAGATCCGGGGTCACATAGCAGGCTCTTCTACCCCCTTCCAGCTACGGTACGTGCCTTCATTTTTATCGCCAGAAGATTTCAGCCTTTTCTTTCCTCGTCGACTCGTATCGAATTGTGCCTACCCACGCTGCAAGGCGCTCTCAACAATTGAATCCTTTCTTATTTTTATTTTTGCAAAAAAAGTCAAATGTCCGACCCACCTGGGGCTCGAACCCAGGACTCAAATACAAGTAGAATTCGAGGTTACAACCACTTGAACCGCCGAGGCGACCCACGGTACACACAAAAACCCATATATTTCGCGATTCTTACCAACAATACTTGGTCCTATTTACTATGGTCGCCCGTAATATCCCCCAGCTAGGCAGCGGCCATTTCGAGGCTATCACTCTTGATGGACGAAGTCCGCCGCTCACCAGGCCTGAGAGGGTTAACCCCTTTAGAACCGCAGTCCCGTTTTGGGGACAAACCAGTCAAATTTCAAGTAGTTTGTCCCCAAAACGGGACTGCGGTGCTAAAGGGGTTAAGTCAAGCTTTGACGTACCCCTCCACGTGCGCAAGCAGGATTGACAGAACGGGGAGAAAACTATTCATAGTGTGACGAACATCAATCGCCACCGAATCGCCCCTCGTCCACTGCCACCAAGAAGCTAAGGGTGCTTCCTACGGTACCATGCACGATTATCTCATCATGCACGCATGCCCATCCACCTTCTTTCTCGTTTGTTATTGTTCTCCCCGTGTACTATCTCCGCCCTTCTCTTCTCTCTCCCTCCTAATATTTACGGGGGACCACAGAGCCGGCGTCCCCGGTGGCTTGGTAGGTGGTCAGTGTGCCTATCAAGATCAATTTCGTGGGTTCAAGTCTCACCGAGTGCCCGCTCGGGGCTTTTTCTTGCAAAAAAAAAAATTATAAGAAGTTGATTAGCGGAAAGCGCGAGTTAGCTACATTCGATGAAAAAGCGACGAGCAGTGGGAATGCTGAACCCTATGCGCGACAAAAAAATAAAGGCACGTACCGGGGGGGAGAAGGGTGGACACCTATGACCACGGCTTGTCCAGAAGCCCGTTGAGGGTAAAACCTCATACGAGTAAGGCTGGAAAGTAATAGTGATGTGGAAAAAAAAAAAAAAAACATAGAAAATAATAGGACCTACGGTAGACACAAAAACCTACCAGGTATACATTTCACTATTTTTACTATTACGGGGGACCATAGTTAATAGGACCTGTGGTATACATTAAAAACTATATAATTAACCATTTCTACTCACAATATTTGGTCCTATTAACTATGGTCCCCCGTAATAACAATATCGGTCCTACTGTGGTCACCATGGCCCCCCGAAAAAAAAATGTATTGCACGTGACTCAGACACGGGGTCACATACCTACATATTACGGGGGACCATACTTAATAGAACATAATATTATTAAATATATGGTTAAACATGTAAGTTTTTATGTATACCATGGGTCCTATTAACTATGGTCCCCCGTAACAGCAGCCCCCCCCCCCCCCCCCCCCCCCGTACGGTCCGTGCTATCAATTTTATCTCAAAGTTCAACCTTTCATCAGCCACGCCTTCCCTAGTCCATCCACTCTCGTCGAACACTCGACGTGCAGCATGAACTCCGGAATATACAATCGTTTGCTCCAAAACTTCGCACGCTACGAGCATCACGCTTCCTGTTACGTATCGTATGTAGACCCCATACCTTCGCGATTCGAGGACACGACACATTGTGTTACATGGGGGTTTCCAGACATTCAAATTTCACCGTCGGGTTTCCATATACTGTAGCCCAAAAGGCGTTCTGCAATATCAGGGGTACCTAAATGGTACTTGTGGGCGAAATCCTTACTGACTTACGATTAATGCGGGCTTCTCAGCCCCTTTAAGACCGCAGGCCCATTGTGGGGACAAACAACTTGTAATCAGAGTGGTTTGCCCCCAGAACGGGACAGCAGTCCTAAATAGGATTAACTGAGGAACACTTCTACAATCGTTTTCACTACCGTCCGACTCTAGCAGTAGGCGATGGGAACTGTTTCATCAACTCTTTCAGGACTGCAGTCCCGTTTTGGGGTCGAACTACTTGTAATTTGAGTGGCTCATCCCCAAAACGGGACTGACGTACTACAAAATAAAAAAGGTCATGCAGGGCTCATCGGGTTGCGCTTGGCTATTTTCTTTTCGCATTTAGGAAGTGCAGCCCCGTTTGGAGGGGCAAACCACTCAAATTCTACGTAACGTACAAAACTATTACCCTGGGTGATGAGACAACACGCCCCCTATCACACTGGGTGATAAAATAACACACCCCCTGCGACGAATTTCAGACCCGGCTTCCTCCAAAACATGGGGGGGGACACAAAAACGAAATATGGCGGCTTTGAAAAGATGTAGCCGAGAAGGTTTGCGTATTAGACGTACCGCTGGTCGTATTCGGTACGCTCTCCCCGGTGTCGAAAAAGCCAGTTATGAAAACCGTCCGAGGGGGTGTGTTATATTATCACCCTAGTGTGATAGTGTTATACGGTAGTGCGTCCCCACAAGGGTTAAACTCTTGAGGACTGCACTCAATATCACGGGGGACCATAGTAAATAGGACAAAATATTGTTCGTAAAAATAGGGAAATATATAGGTTTTTGTCTGTACCGTAGGTTCTATTTACTAGGGTCCCCCGTAATAGCGTTGTTCGAACCAAACGCTTGGAATTAGACATATTAATAGGTCTCGATACAGTGGAGGACTAAAACGGCTGTAACCGTTCAGGGGCCGCAGTCCCGTTTGGGGGAAAAACCACTCGAGTTTCAAGTTTCAGGTATTACGGGAGATTATACCAAACAGGACCAACGGTACACACAAAAACCTATATATTTCGCTATTTTTACTGATAATGTGTGGTCCTATTTACTACGGTCCCCCGTGATAGCTTGGCCTTAAAACGGGACCGCAGTCCCAACCGCTTTAACGCCAGTTTTTGGGCGACTTACTAACAACGATACAATAGTGGCCCTCAAGCAAAAAGCCTCAGAAAATTGCAGGAACATCCCTACGAACAGGCGTTCTCAGTGCTCGGTCCTCCTGTGTGAAACAACCCAATTTTCTCAATCCTTGCACCTTGAATAAATAGCTTTCACCCAACGGAAACATCAGCGTCGCCATTTCATCATCTTCTACATTACGGTATTACGGGGGACCATAGTAAACAGGACCAAACATTGCTGGTAAAAATGGGGAAATATACAGTTTTGGTGCGTACCGTAGGTCCTATTTACTATGGTCCCCCGTGATAGTGGTCCCTCTATAGTGCCGGTGGGATCGCTTGGCACAGATACTATAGAACCAACCATGGTGGTAGTGTGCGGAGTATATAGTGCCGGTTGCAGCTATTAACTCATTTAGAACCGCAGTCCCGTCTTGGGGACAAACTACTTGAAGTTTGAGAGGTTTGTCCCCAAAACGGGACTGCGGTTCTAAAAGGGTTAAGGGGGGGCATAGTTAATAGGACCAAATATTGTCGGTAAAAATGGTTAGATATATACCTTGGTAGGTTTTTATGTATATATATACCATTGGTCCTATTAACTATGGGCCCTCGTAAATACGCATAGTGCCGATGATGAGGCTGGGGCGTATCACACCGACACTATATATAGAGGGACGGGCACTACTCTGTATCTACTGGAGACCATGTTTTGCGTGCCGATCGGCTTTCACTCCAACCACCCAACATTTCTTGTGAATGCATGTTACCTTAAATATCATTGAGATCGCACAGCAGAGGTGGATGGATTTTGTGGATGATTGTTTCCTTTTTCAGCGCTCGACCGGGAAGGATGTATAAAAACCGAACAACACTTGGGGTGTTTTCGGACAAAAAAAAAACTGGTGGAGAAGCTTTTACGGAAACCGAACGTTCGACCTTGTATAGCACCCCCCCACCCTTGCCGCTGGCAAGAGAAAAACGCCTCTGTCCCGAAATATAGGTACCATCTACATACTAATATTTAATACAAACAATCCTTATATAGAGACAGAGCTCTGTCCCGAATATAGACACCACTTATATACTGATATTCATTACAAACGGTCCTTATATAGAGAGACAGTGGTATAACATGTATTCGTCCTTCCGACAGGTACGCCAAAGAAAGGAGATGACCCCGGGGGGTCAAAACCCACTGCTTTGTGCGTCAACATAAGGTCGGCTTGATGCCCGTATCAGAGTCCAAAAGATGCTTAAATTCACGGTTAGAGGGGAACGTTCGAAAACAACCCCTCCCCCTCTATTACACAGGTACCCATGTGCAGTTTTCACAAATGTTAATCGAGGTGGCGAAACCCGCCCGGATGCCACGCTCGGAATAAGGCAGGAAGGAAGAAAGGAACCAGCAGCTGTTCGTACCGTACCGCCACTCCGCGCAAAAAGAAAAACCCCCGGATAAACACTCATATTAATACATGAATATCAAACGATGTTCGTATTATACCCACGGCCATAGTGATTTATTCTACTGCTGTATCGAGATCTAGAAGACAGAGCACAAGGTCTCGACCCCGCTAGAGCCGCACGTTTCGGGCACAAACCACTCGAGTTCTAAGTAGTTTGTCCCCAAAACGGGACTGCAGCCTTAATTGGGTTGATGCCCCCACACTACTGCCTGTGTCATGCCTGGTGATGCTTGATTACAGCATGGGCGCAGCAACAAGAAACATCTATGTACGTGCGTACTCTGAGCAAAAGCAATATAATATTACTGTGAAGCCGTCCTCATTCAACCCTTCTAAGGACTGCAGAGCCGCTTGGGGCACAAATCGCTCAAACATCCAAGCAGTTTGTCCCCAGAATGAGACTGCGATACAAAAAGCAATACAAAAAGGGATAACGTAGAGCATCACCTAACGCGTACTCTCGTAGTGTTTTACCGAACTAATATCCTCGTACACCTGGTACTAATACCTACTGTGGTACAGTAGTGTTTGTCAAACTACTACTGTATACCAGGTACAGCATTTCATGCAGGGCTTGCCGCTGCGCACACTTTCCGAACAAAGAGCCTCATGTTCTCATTGTTAGTATTGCGGGGGGGGCATAGTGAATAGGACCTACGGTGCACACAAAACCTATATATTTACGTATTTTTACCAACAATATTTGGTCCTATTACCCATGGCCCCCCGTGATAGGCTCTCTTCCCAATCTCTCTCTCTTAGTAGTTCTCTGCCCAATTTGCGGGCCTACCGTATAGGTAGCTTTACCGGATACTATTACGGGGGACCATATTAAATAGGGCCTACGGTACAGACAAAAACATATATTCCGCTGTTTTTACGGACAGTATTTGGTCCTATTTAGTGTGGTCCCCCGTAATACTAGTAGGCGTACCAAGTCAGACACGCATAGCGCGTCGTGCCCGACTCGGTCCGCCACACCAATTCCACTCCATTCCCTTCCATCCCATTACATTCCATTCCATTCCATCCCATATCATTCCACTCCATCCCATCCCATTCCATCCCATCCCATTCCATCCCATCCCATTCCATCCGATTCCATGCCATATCATTACATTCCATCCCATCCCATGATCCCATTCCATCCCACTCCATTCCACTCCATCTCATTCCGTCCCATTCCATCCCATCCCATTCCATCCCACTCCATTCCACTCCATCTCATTCCGTCCCATCTCATCCCATCCCATTCCATTCAGTGACCCCCTCGACGGCAGGGCGGAAAGCAATGAAACCCACGATATATATATATATATATATATATATATATATGTTATGGAACTGATACATAAAAATACATCTATATACGCATACTTCGAAGTATGTTTATAAATTGAATAAATATATGTATACTGGTATGTAGGTACCTGGCCCGGCACCCTCTGGCCAGCTACGAGCTACAAGGCAGAAGCTCTGTCCGCGCGTGTGTTCCACCAGTCTGCCATGGGTATTACAGAAATAGCGGTATAATGCCAATAACACGTCGAGTCTTTCGGGACTTCAGAGAAAGAAAAAGGGTCGAAAAACAGTAGTAGTATCGTATCGGTGTCTCAGTATATAATGCCGGTATTTTCGGCTGTCACAGCAGATTGTCACTCCCATACTGAAGAAAACCTGTGTACATACGCGGTATTTCCTATTCCGGAGTGGGGTCGGTTAACGCAGTAGTGTCGGTCTACCTGGCGGGCACACCGGCATCACTACCCAGCAACCACTATTACGGGGGACAATAGTAAATAGGACTAAATATTGTTGGTAAAAAAACAAAAAAAATACCAGGTACCTGGTATAGGTTTTTGGGTGTACCGTAGGTCCTATTTACTACCAGTACCAGGTATGGTGTATATGGTGACTATTCATAGCGACTCGACGAAGGAACGAAGAAATGGATGAAGCCTTCTTCTCGCGATGAAATGTAAGGCACTAAATTCGTAGCGGGGACGGGGGAGGAAAGCCTGCTATGTATGTGAACCCCCGGATCTGAGTTACACGGCTGAGAGGGAGAGAGAAAAGAAGGGCGAAAAAAATGGAAGAAAAAAATGGGAAATTAAGGGGGAAAAAATGGGAAAACGAGAAACCAAAATGGGAAAAGAAGAAAAGAAAATCGGGAAAAAAGAACAATAAGTGGGAAAAGAAGAAAAAAAAAGAGGAAACAAGAAAACCAGAAAAAAAGAGAAAAAAACAAAGAGGAAGAAAACAAGGCGTCATCGCCCAGGCGAAGCAGCCCGGGCTGCTGCTGCTGCTGCTGCCGGTTGGATATGTGTTGGAGGTGTGTCCGAAGCGGAACGTGGGGTGAGTCAACCAGGGTTGTGAACCGAAAACCCAAAGTCGTTTTTTCCGGTCGTTTTGTGTCGGTTTTTGTCGACCTAAAACCGACGTTTAGTTTATTGTCTCTCGGGTTTCTCGGTTTTCTCCGTTTCATTTTGCTTCAGAAACCCCGCGACCGAAACTGACAGACTTTTCGGTGAAAAATCGAAGAAACCGACAGAGCCATTTTTCGCTTTCGGTTCACAACCTAATACACGCGGCTGAAGCTCGGCATGGTGATACTTGCACGAGTACTGCTGCGGGCGTTCTTCCTGCAGCGAAAGACTGACCTTAAGACTGCACTTGTCGTTTTTTAGGGTCGTCATTCCTGCGTACCAAAAAAGCTAAGAACATGGTAACCCTTCTACTAATAGGATTGTTAGGACTCCAGTCCCGTTTGGGGGACGAAGTACTTCATATTTGAGTGAATTTTCCCCAAAACGGAACTGCAAGACTAAAGCGGATACGAACATAAACATACTGTCGAAGCACAACACCAACAACCTCCTCCCTAACCATACTAAAACATCTGAAGAGTAAGACTCCTCGTAGTGTCAGTGTCGGACTTGTTTTGTTAAAAGAGAGAATGGCGTGTCTGAAAGCATCAAAGCGTGATAATAGCCCCGGGTGGGCAAGTGTAGTAACAGCATAGTGGCACCTGGCAGTACATAACCGTGTAACGCGCAGAGAAACACATCCCCACGGACGCACTTCAAAGGTACTTTCCTCTACCGCAGGGAGAGCGCAAATAATGCCGAGCGAAACGTCCACGCGAACCGATAGATCTCCACAGGATATCTACCTTTCCGACGCCGCCGTTCCCGTTGGGTAGAACCGCGGTCCCGTTTTGGGGGCAAACCACTCAAACTTCAAGTAGTTTGTCCCCAAAACGATATACTGCGGCCCTAAAAGGGTTATAAAGGATGCCTTCGAAGAAAATCGGTTCCGAAAATCACAGGGGGTGTAGAATCTTGCGTAGTGTACACGTCACTCTGGGTGTCGATATAAGGGTCACTTGTTCTCCATATTGATGCCCGAACGATTGTTATAATTTCGACCAACAGTGGTGCGTACAGGAACAATAAACCAACATTGTACACTTTCAAGTCTACGAAGAAAATCGCAAGTGTTGGGGTGTATTGGTAAAAGAGACTACGGAATGTTTAGAAGTACCAACGCTTGAATATATAGCCCCGAGCAGGCGGAGTTCAGAATAAGTATATCGTTCACGTTTCGGCCAGTTAGACTAGATAGACCATCTATTAATACAGATAGATCATCTACATCCTCACCTGCCGTTCTGAGGTGCTTAACAGGATATACAGTACAGATCGTACGCAGACAACGTGGCCTAAATCATGCAGAGAACATGGCTCCCACCCGGCAACACGAGCCAGACCATGCAGATCATACAGATCAATCAGCCCTGCACGAGCTAGATCAATAAGTGGGAATCGACGAGCTGTTGGATGTGTTGAACGCTCTGCTGTTTTAATATTCGATTTAAAACAAAAAACACATAAATCTGCCCCATGCTTCGAACTCTCAAGTGCCCGTCGGGTCCTTGCCACTTTCCAGAACACGATTTCAACTTCTATTATACTCGCTTTCTCCGAAATATATCCCCGACCCACGCATGCCTCTTTATGCAGTAGCAATGCGAGTGACCGCCCCCCCCCCCCCCCCCGGACCAATAATTTCGAGCTCGATAACTCCGTGAAAAAAAATGTCCTAATGCCCATCTACCCATTTTCGGACAGCTCTGGGCAAGGTTTGTCCAACGCCACTCTTCACGTCTTTCTTGGCGTGGAGATATCGACCTTGAAAAGTCCGTCCGCGGGGAGGCGTCTGCTCGAATGATAACGGTATATACGAACCCTTCGAGGACTGCACTCCCGTTTCGTTGACATGTAAGCATCACAAACAAATTGTCACGACATGCACACACACTCCATGGAATCCTGCAGCATTAGATTCTGTCTCCCTCCTATATATATACCAGGTATAGGTATATATACGAGAATGAACATCCTGCATGAGGCTATAGGGAACCCGAGGTCATATGAAACCCGTACTATTACGGGGGGCCATAGTTCATTGGACCTACGGTACAGACAAAAACGTAAGTACTTTCATATTTTCACTATCAATATTTGGTTCTATTTACTTTGGCCCCCCGAAAAAAATTAATAATATTAATAGTACGCGGCGATCGAAGTACGAGCAATAAAAAGATATAAAACACCTGGTAATACATTGCGGTGATGTTAACCCCTTTAGAACCGCAGTCCCGTTTTGGGGACAAACTAGTTGGGCTTTGAATAGTTTGTCCCCAAAACGGGACTGCGGTTCTAAAAGGGGTTAATGCAGTACCAGAGAGACGAACATTCAGAACCGCTCCACAAAAAAACGGAATTCCTACAAACAATTCCATTATCGTCAAAAAAAAAACAGCCCCTCCAGCTCTACGATAAGATATACCATATCGCATCAAAATGGCCTTCAATATAAGCAACGTCTACGCATGAACATTGATACTAAACCCTGATTACATTTCCGGTCATAGCGATTCCTATACGATACAATAATGATACACTAGAGGTGGCTTGGTCACAGCAGCAGCAGCAGCAGCAGTTCTCGTATCATAGTCACGTGATGAAAACAAAACGAGGTGTGCGAGAGGGTGGAATCCAGAGCCGGTCAACAGCAGTAAGTACTGCATACAATCCGTAGCCAACAGGAGTCAACGGTACTTATCAAAGTCAACAGTCAACAGCCGACAACGTCATCAGCAAGCAGCCGATCAAACAGTCGACAGGATGATCATGTTCTCATATGCCGGCATCAGTTTCCATACATCATGTTGTCATACTGACAGCGGTTGTTGCATGTATCTATGCACTGCGAAGTATAACGCTAAACCCGAAACTCGACTACCGCACTGGAATGCTTAATGAACCCTTTTAGGACCGCAGTCCCGTGTTGGGGACAAACTACTTACAATTTGACTCGTTCATCCCCAACACGGGACTGCGGTTCTGAGTTACAAGCCAATACACGTGGTATCATCTCGCATAAGATGCCCTTATCTCTCACTACTGGCTACCAGTATACCACTTCCAACCTGATTTTTTTTCTCGTGATGAGTAACCCATTCACCTGGCCATAAATCCCCAAAATTCTCCACCCCTTCCGGGACTAGGCCTGCGCTATTATTGTACAAAAAAAAAAGTGTCAGTCTAATTCAAGACACTTGTCTCCGGAACGGAACTGTTGTATTACGGGGAACCATAGTTAATAGGACCTATCGCCCCGGTGGTTCAAGTGGTTAACCTCGAATTCTACTTGTTTGAGTCCTGGGTTCGAGCCCTAGGAGGGTCGGACTTTGACTTTATTTGCAAAAATAAAAAAAAGGGATTCAATTGTTGAGAGCGCCTTGCAGCGTGGGTAGGCACAATTCGATGCGAGGCGACGAGGGAAGAAAAGGCTGAAATCTTCTCGCGATAAAAATGAAGGCACGTACCGTAGCGGGAAGGGGGGAGAAGAGCCTGCTATGTGACCCCGGATCTGAGTTACGAGTTGGAAGGAGAGAGAGAAGAAGATGTGCGAAGATAATGAATGGGATGGAAAAAAAAAAAAAAAAAAAAAAATGGCATACTTAAAAACCTACCAGGTACCAGGGTACATATTTAACCATTTTTCCTGACAATGTTCGGTCCTATTAACTATGGTCCCCCGTAATAGTCCAAGATGGGTCAAAACGGATGGCCTTAGCGCGGGTATATATATGCCTGGTATATAATATATATATATATATATATATATATATCCCACTACTCGTATACATTATATTTCGCCATTGCGGTCGGTCCCTGCAGGACGTCCCCTGGTGCTGTAGGCAGGATGTGACATGTGGCATGCCACTCTGCACCGGAGTTTGACCCTTTTAGGACCGCAGTCCCGTTTTGAGGAAACAACTACATGGAATTTGAGTGGTTTGTCCCAGAAACGGGCCTGCGGGGTTAACCCTCTTAGGACCCCAGTCCCGTTTTGGGGGCAAACTACTTATAATTAGACTGCTTTGTCCCCACATATGGGAGTGCGGTGCTAAAGGGGTTAAGGGTCGTTTAGTTTAGGCTTCAGAATATATACCCCAACGCTCCTTGCAGGTCAGTATGTCAGTCCGAAGTATAATAGCACCAGGTGCCACTCAGCAAGCAGTGCGTACATACCAGGTAGCTCTGCGACGTGGGGCATTACTAAATAGGACCAAATACTCTGTACGTGAACACAGCGAAATATACAGGGTTTTTTTTGCGCATCGTACGTCCTACAGTAGTTTATACGGTCCTCCGTAAATATTAAAAGTAAGAAGAACAGACACAGCTAGTGTATACACCTCGCAAAAAACTACAAATGATATAAATATATTCACGCACATACAAGGTAAACTATAAACATGAACGTGCATACAGGCGCGCAGGCCCAGCTGGGTGACGTTGTCACGTGGGAAGGGTTCACGCTCGTTACGAATAAATATTCTTCGACCTGCACCGACGACTTACTCGGGAAAAAAATAAATAAATAGGGTTGGAACTTACGTTGATGGCATTTCGGCCTGCACCCACGATTTTTTATGGAAAAAATACTTGAAATTAGTAGGGCGGGGAACCGCGCTGGAGTGTCGTTTTAATTCTCCGGCAAACCTCCGCTTGTTTTTTTTTGTTTCATTGCTCGCGATGTGTACAGCTGTACTGTACCCTGTACCCTGAGCTGCTGCTGCTGCTGCTATGGTGTGTCCGGTGTTCGGCTGGACATATCTATATATCAAAATAGACCTCCAGTTGTCATGTTTACGTATATACCACAATGCACTCGCATCTCAAAAGCAAGTACCAGGGTACAGAACAGCCCAGCAGCAATTGCCAGGACCTAGAGCTGCGACTCGGCAGGACTTTCACGACCAAAAACCAGTCGGTTCGTAGATGCCGCTAGCCGGCTAATGGACTGTAGGCGGCGAGCCGGACGCGAAGCCAGCTGATGGGCGGCAGACTCGCCGACTCGAGTAACAGGCCTCCCGAGCCAAGACGGCCCCGCCCGAAAAAAGAAACAAACTATTGTATACATTGAGATGTTTGTCGCAATCAACAAGCCTTCCTAAAAGAATGAAAAACCAGTAACTCGTGCAGTCGGCGTCTTCGGGAAACATAGAACTTTTACGCAGTCCGAAGCATAACTGGTACTGTATAGGTAGTTCACCGTGGCCTCCGTTCGCCAGCTCGACAACGTTGGTGTTCAAATGAAGTCGTGCCGACTCATACCTAGCTACTAATGGCAATGGGAGGACACGAGGGAGGAGGGGGTACTCATTCGTTGCTCGCCTTAACCCTTTTAGAACCGCAGTCCCGCTTTGGGGACAAATCACCCAAATTTCAAGTAGTTCGTCCCCAAAACGGGACAGCGGTTCCAAAGGGATTAACTCATTCCACCATTGGCCACGCATCCCTTTCGAGACGGAGCGAGGGGGAGGGGCGTAGTAATTTGTTGCCTGCCTCAGTCGTTTGACAAAGACCACGCATCCCTTTCGAGACAAAGCAGGGGGGGGAGGGGGGGGGGGGGGTGAGACATCAACAGTCAAAACATAAAAATGCTATTCCAGGTGTTTGTGCAGTACCGATTCCCTTCCAATGGTCGTTATGTATTTTGTTGGTTGGCCTTTGGGCTGCAAAAACTGCCACCTGCAAAGGCTGGTGGGTCTTTCGCTTTTTCAGCCGCACATAATAAGCGTCGACATCGGAATTGTATCTTGCTTCAAGCAGTCACCCCCCACGCCCGAACGCCTGCGAAGGGGAAGCTTCGAACAGAGTACGACTACGAGTACGCAATATGCGTGGTACCAGGTAGCGTACGATAATAGCTTTGTTTGTCGAGGACTCGCCCCGATACTGTACAAAACGCGGCAAAAAATGAGTCCACCATGTTTTACATGTATAAACAACTTCAACGCAAAGATTTGACAAACATATTACCATCACGGGGGACCACAGTAAATAGGACCAAATGTTGTAAGTAAAAACTGGTAAATATTAAGGGTTTTGTGTGTACCGTAGATACTAGTTACTACCCTGGTATGTTGTGGAGATGCGGCCGGAAGACGGCAAAACGTTCGGACGCGCCGACGAACAGCCGCCGCCGCTGGCTCGCGGGAGCCGGGGTGGAAGAGAGAGGCAGCGGTGGTCGAACCACCACCGTGGTAGGCGGAGTTAGACTGTTGGTGTCCTCGTTCCCCGTTCCGCGCGTGTGTTGTAGCCGTCACCTTGTCTGTGGTCGTCCGTGATGCCCTTAACACTATGCCCCCCCGTGATATTACGGGGGACCATAGTAAACAGGACCGAATATTGTGGGTAAAAATGGTGTAATATACAGGTTTTTATGTACCTGGTATATCATAGGCACTGTTAACTATGGCCCCCCGTAATAGTGTACCTCGTACCTGGTACGTATTTTACACCAGGTCACACAATATCTGTCGTACCTAGGAATTCGCACAGCAGGCTATTTGTGATTGTCGTCAACCTGTGTGCGTTAGGGAGAGCGGCAATCGTCGGACGCGTCAGGCAACTCCGAACGGGTCTGTCTCTATTACCTTGGGGCGCCGTCAAGACCAGAGGGTCTACTCGTAATTAATGCCAACATGTCCCAATATATAAGAAACGTTGGGAATTCAATGTTCATACACAAGCGGTACTTGTATTTTCGGACAGAGTGGTATCCTTAAGTTAACACCAAGACTGATGGCGGGTCCACGCACAAGCCCCCACCATCATCCCACCGTTGATTGCTATCAATCCAAGCCCCCCGGGACTACTTGCTGCTATTACTATCAATACAGCAGTAACACAAGCCATAAATCATTATTACGGGGGGCCATAGTTAACAGGACCTATGGTATACATGAAAACCTATATGTTTAACAGTTTTTACTAACAATATTTGGTCCTGTTAACTATGGCCCCCCGTAATAGCACCACCACCCACCAAAACACCGTTCTTTACATCCGGCGCTAGATCTGGTCCAGTGGGACATGTGGAGGATAAAACAATGTGCCGTACACGGGGATCTCACATCACCAATCATTACTAGAATAGCGGGTTCACGGCGCTTGCTGCGGGCTGACACGGCTCTGGGCATGAACATAGCGACCGCTCGATCTTCATGTTAGTGTCTGAACGGTCCTTGTATGTCCGTACAGAATGGTACCACATATACAGCACTATGGTGGCTGCATGCTGGTGTTGACCCTTTTAGAACCGCAGTCCGCTTCTGGGGACAAACTATTCAAATTTTAGGTCGTTTGTCCCCAAAACGGGACTGCGGTTCTAAAGGGGTTAACACTAATAATTCGTAAATACCCGTGTGCTGTTTGATGCCTGGTACCAGCACTACATACGGCATCTCGGCTTTGGTCGGCGCGGGATCAGGGTGACATTGGAGGACCCTACAGACGGCTTAATCGCGTAGCTAGCTGTAGCTTAAAACTCACCTAGTAAGCAGGACAGCTGCAGCTGTCGTCAACTTTTGTGTGTGCGCGTGCGTGCGTTGGTGGGCGGCGTGTGCGCGCCGGAAAGTCGGCTCCGAAATCGTGTCCCATATTTTGGCTTCTTCATAATCAGGCACTCACATTCGATTTTCTTATAGGTTATTTAAAGGTAAACCGGCTGGAACAAATACTCCTCCACCTCTGACGGACAGATCATCTCCAGACCATTCCCACTACATTACCTATTAATAGATACAAGGCAGCCTTATTCCCCATTTTGTTGCCCGGTGGGAGCCTTATAATTTGCATGATTTACTGTAATACATGTTTCCTGCAATAGAGCTGTATTCTAGAGACCCTTCCCAAGCTCTCGCAGCGGCAGGTGAGGAACTAGATGATCTAGATGATATGTAGATATATAGATAGATCATGATATATCCGTCCGCGACGTTTACTAGTAGGAACCACAACCATCTCGATCTAAAGCTATCTCACCCATAACCGAAACGTGAAAATTGACGTGAGCACCAGTATAACTCAGTAAGAGGTACCAGGTGTTCAGTAAACAAAAAAACAGGCATCACATCGGTGCAGCGGGGCCGGCCTCCGTTGCAACATGTTGTAATTTGTAAATGTGCGCAATTACCTCGCAATTTGCTCATGAGTAGTTTCGGTGTAAAAAGATTTTTGGCATTACATTCTGCTTGATTTATGACTTTTAACCCTTTCAGAACTCCAGTCCCGTTTTGGGGGCACGCCACTCACATCCCAAGTGATTTGTCTCCAATTGTCCCCAAAACGAGACTGCAGTCCTAAAAGGGTTAAGCAGTCAATTCTTCGAGCATCTGCGCGGAAATTGTTTTAGCCGTGCCTCGAGGGACCCGGAACTTGCTAGTCCGGAAAAAACCAAAACGAAAAAAAAAACATGTTTCCTACGGAAGCGCCTGCCATTGTTAACCTTTGAAGAAGGCGTGTGGTTTGTAGGGACGCTGTTCGCCTGCCTTAGGCCCTGAACGAAAAAAACTGGTCATGGCGGACCTCTTGCGCTGCCCGTGGCGGTCAGCATGATCCCGAGTGTGTGCCATCAAGGTAGCTATTGCATGCGGCATTTGCGGCTGACACAATCCGGGGCGTTTTGCTTGGACCAGCCTGTATGTGAGAAAAGTGGAATGAGGAAATTTTGTTCGGCTACAAGCGCTGTACATACAATAAACCTTACCAGGTATCACTTACACTCTTATTATTAATAATGCTGTAGTTCATGGTGCATACCACATCATTGACAGCAGGTTTCAGGTCAACAGGCAATCAACCCTTGCACATATGATCCGTTTTCAGTAAGAGGCCCATCGTTATTTTTGGTGATAGGCATCGATTGGCCCTTTTCTAAGCTCAATTGTGACCGGCGACGGCTGCCGATCGACGATTGCGCCCTCCTGATGCAGGTTATAATAGGTATCGATATCCAATACCCCAGCCTATTGTTAAACAAATGGGCATGTTCAATAGGGTGTTGTCCAGGGTGTGGTCATTCACTAGCCTATGCTCAAGGTCCTGGGATACTCGGGCTTGGCGTCATCATCAATTTTTTTGTCTTCCTCCCACTATTACTGAGGACCATAATAAACAGGACCTACGGTACACACAAACGCCTATATATATCGCTATTTGTACTAACAATATTTGGTCCTATTTACTGTGGTCCCCCGTAAGACTGTAATCCATGCCGCTGTATATTACGCACAATTTCGACGTGAATCGACCTTGGAAAGAAAGGGCTACGTAAAGTATTTTCACGACAAAAACGCAAGGCCCAAACTTTCGTGGGGAGTGGGAAAACCAAAAATGGGATGAACAGAAAACATAAGCCTACAAAAAAAAAGAACTATTACGGGGGACCAGAGTCAATAGGACCTACGGTACACACAAAAACCTATACCCTGGTATATTTCCCTATTTTTACTGTTAATATTTGGTCTTGCTTACTATGGTCCCCCCGTAGCATTGTACTCGTACTGAATCAGGTACACCGAAACAGGCTCGCATACGAAACGTCGTGTACTTGTGTCAAGTAAGATGCCCGGTTTGAACATATTTTCGTTTAGTCACGTACCCGTGGTTCAGCGAGTTCAAAATCACAAACCGAAACAAGTACCGCAAAGTGGTGCGATCCGTCCTCGGCGCTTGTTTTTTCGACAACGGAGACGGTGCCCAAAAACCGAATTAACACATTTTCCGGAAAACTCTCAACCAGATCGTTTCAAGAAACGCAAGAATATCGGCATTTGTTTCATCAGCTTTCTTTCCCGTCAACGAAAAATCGGGCGCTGAAAACTGGAAAACGATCGCAACCCTCTGCCGAACCAAGGAGTTGTACCGCATCGAATAACGTACCACTGAGGGCACGCATTGTGCTCCGTACGTAGTATCACAGCCTGTGAGGCAAATCGGAACTGAAGTACGGGACTTGAATCAGCATCATTAAGTAACAGGCTGGTCCACGAGGCGTACTGGGTGTGTCTCAGATGTTCACAGTATACCCCACACTCCGAGGATACTCCGAGTATCGAGAGCATTTATGCGCGTACTGACACGCAGTATAGCGGTACCGACAATCGAATTACTGTGGGTACTGGCAGTATGGGCAGTGGTACAGGAAACCGAAGTACTGCCAGCACTGGCGGTATAAGCAGTGCTGACAGCCTTGCGAGCACTGGCAGCACAAGCAGCACATCACCCCGAGTACAAGCAGTATCCGCAGACAGTGCAAACCTTTAAATTACTTCAAGTATCTCAGAGTACCCCGATCAATAAGCAGTATATCACTTACACCCGGAAATGCTGCGAGAACTGGCAGTCTGAGCAATATCGAGCCTTAAATACTGCCAGTATCGTCAGTACCTCCAGTTCCCCTCCCCCTGCCTGGTCCGTCTCGAAAGGGATGCGTGGACAATGGTCGAATGACTAAGGCTATCAACAGATGAGTACCCCCCCCCCCCCCCCCCCCCCCCCCCGCCCCCACCTCCCCGCCTGGTCAGTGAAACCCCGACGTACTCCGACCCGGCACTGTAGGGATGCGAGGGTCTATGATCATACGACTACGGCCATGCATGAGATCAAGACCCCCCATCCCCCCCGCTTGAAAGTTGTATTCTCCAAACCCCACCTCCTGGGAGCTTCCGCGAATGTTTCCGGCGGAAACCTGTGGCTTAATCATGAGGATGTCGCACAGATGCTTCTTGTATAACATGTTTTTCGACGAGTACTACGGAGTATTCGGTGCTGCGAGTACTCGCAGTGTGAGCAGTACCGACGGCCAAAATACCGCCAGTACTGGCAGCATCCGCATACAGGGCCCCAAAAGACACTGCGAGTACCGGCAGTATCCGCAGCATCAAACCCCGAAATACTTGAAAGTACAGGTGGTGTTCAGAGTACAGCACCCCGATGTACTGCGGGTACTCGGAGTACGAGCACTATCGGACCCTGCAAATACTGTCAGTACTCGCAGTACCTCCAGTATTTCCCCTCGAAATGACCTTTCTTCGCTCACCACGACTGGAAGCATCCGTGAAGGGTTCCAAAGGCGCCACCGGCAGCACAACAGGCAGTACCACTACAAAGCAAACAAGTGTTTCGGGCCTCGCATGCTGTGAGCTAACTACTCACTGCGACGAAAACAGCGCCATAAGGGCAGAGCTTTGTCCAAGGTCTGAAGTACCGGCACGTTCCCAATAAGTTGGGCAGAGCGTGCTCTAACGCACTGGACTTCAGGCATCACGTGCTCGCGAGGTACTGCGGGGGGGCCAGTAATTTGGACGAAGCGTACTCTGAGGCACTGGGGCGTACCCAGAAAATAAGGCATGTCGTATGCAAGGGTACGTGCGTACTCTTCACCCCCCGTCGGGGCTTGGGAGGGGACAATTCCACGACCAGTAGTGACAAATTCGGCGCAGCAATTCGGGCATAGCGTACTCTGAGGTGCTGATGCTGCCGACGTATACTGGGCACAATCACAGAATACTCGAATGCCGGTGTAATAGTATTGCCCCACTCTTCGACCTCACGGCAGCTCAACAGCAGTACAGCAGTATCGCTACAGCAGTATCAGTACAGCAGTACTTCAAGCACCACGTACTGGCTGGGTTAGGTACTGGAGCGTACCCAGTATAGCAGTAATGCCCTCTTTCGACCGTTTTTTAGGACTGCAGTCCCCTTTTGGAGACAAACTACTTAGAATTTGACTGGTTTGTCTCCTAACAGGGACCGCGGTTCTAAAAGGGTTCAGTCTATGTAGTGCCGGCACATGTGCGCCGGCCAAATAGTGCCGGCATGCGCCAGCCAACAATACTGCCACAAGGGCTCATCCCATCTATGCAAAGCGATTTCACAGGTACTTCCAGCGGGCAGTCGGCACTATCGAAAGCCAACCGGCACTGCCGGGGGACAACTACCGCCGTACCGAGTGTGTATTATGGGCATACCGTACTCTTGAGGTACTGGCGTGCGGTACTGGTGTACTCTGAGGTGCTGATGGACTCCTGGTACTGGTAGGTGGCGACGTACACCGGCAGTATGCTCAAACTGGTACTGGTGTGACGACCTGTGACAGGGGCACCGAGAAACAAAAATCATGGATCACCAACTATTTCAGATTCGGCCCCCCTCGTCCTCAGTCCTCACACACACTTTCAACGGTACGCTGAATAGGGGATGGTTCACATCCATCCCGGCCCTCCCGAACGCCTCGCGATATCTGTGGAGCTCGGCCGAGCACACTGGTTTTCAATTTCACCTGTTGATAGGCAGAGCCTGAACATCGCCTCCAATGAACTCGGCGCCCGTTAACGCGCAGATCGGGTCTGTTGTCTGCCTTACATAGAACAAGCGGGCACAAAACATACCAAATCAAGTATCAAACACACCAACACTACTACCAGGCATTATACTTGCAGTGGTACGACTGTTGAGGCGGACGGTCCGTACTTTTGTGTCAGACCATTAAAAAAACGCGCCTAAGCCGTGCCCGGGTCGTATATGCTACGAGTACAGCAGTATATACATGTTCACTCGTACATACTTCGTATAATATTCGTATAATACGTATCATAGCCCTTTCAGAACTGCAGTCTCATTTTGGGGACAAACCACTCAAATATCAAGTAATTTGTCCCCAAAACGGGACTGCGGTCCTAAAAAGGTTAGCGTGGGTAAGGGTTGGGGCGAGGACTATATAGGGTTTAGGTTTGGTGGACGCCCTGCCCTCGCTTCCTCGCTTGTTATATTATTTCCAAAATACCCAAAAACACAAAACCCACTCGAAACTCAACACTTCAGGATTGCAGTCCCCTTTTGGGGACAAAGCACTTAGACTTTGAGTAGGTAGCCCCCAAAATGGGACTGCAGTACTATTGAAAGGGATAAGCGTAGTGTGTTTGATGCTTTATCTGGCGTACGATGATATGTCCGAGGGCGGTGTCACCCGTAACCCCCTCTCCTCCCGGAAACCGGAACTCCTTTTGATGGGTTTCCGCCATGTAATATAGCGGGTTTCTTATCCGAATGTGACATCAAATTTGCTGGAAATATCTACTCCGGCAGGCCCAATCAGACAGCTACTCGTATATTAAGTACTGCTTGGTAGTACTTGCAGCTACCGTGCAAAACTATTTCCGTGCGCTACTATTAATACTACTGTTAATACTGCTGCTGTAGACACCAGAATATACTGCGCCAGTGCGCAGCCCTGATGCAGCAGCTACTGCTTCCCTGCTGTCATGGCTGCTCTGATTCGTCGTTGAACTCGCTGCTGCCTTGTTGGGGTATGTACAAGCTACTGCCTGCACTACAAGATACAGCCGTTGTACGACATAGAAATGCAGGGTTCCTCCAAGAAACCGGAAACACTACACTGCTGTGACACTGGAACAGGCCACTCGTAGAGTTCGTATTGAAACCGTTTCCGATCTTCTTATTTTCCCGAAACGTCTTACCAGTGTAGGTGCCAGTATCAACTATTAATAATTAATGACTCTAGTCGAGCTCACAGCGGACGTATTTCATCACTCACTTTAAAAAAAATGTCTCACAATCCTTCCCGAGGGGCTATTTCTTCTGTGGGGAGTTGTCCTACAGCAGCAGTACTATATAATACTACAGTAATTAACCCTTTTAGAACCGCAGTCCCGTTTTGGGGACAAACCAGTTAAATTTCAAGTAGTTTGTCCCCAAAACGGGACTGCGGCTCTAAAGGGGTTAAAGAAAAACAAGAGACATACTCCTATTAATATCAACAGAACGTAACGTGATCGTCACAGGCATGGTGTTCATATTATACATACGACGTACGACCTCGTGTGTGTTTGGGTGTGTTTGTTCTCAGTTCTCAACATCATTATTGAATCGTTACTTCTACCCGTCGACATCCAGCACACAACCAGTGTCCCTGCCGACTCTGCAAGCTCTGTGGTCACACCCGGTACGAGTACAGCACTCGAATAACCCACGAGCGTGCCCACACAGGACTACCGCTGTACTGCTGCTGGCAGCCTGCAGTCCGGTTATGGGGTCAAACTACTCGGGATTTGAGCGGTTTGTCCCCACAACGGGACTGCAGTACTAAAAGGGTTTAACGCGTTCTCTTTCGTTTTTCGCTGTGTACACCTGGTGCGCTTGTTGTGTATCACGTGGTAAGGCTTGGCATGGTCGCCCTTGCCAACCCACAGCAGTGCTCGTGCGTATCAACAGTTAGATAATGGTTAACAACACACCTCTCCGTTAACAACAGGTGCCAGGTTACGCAGAATAAACGAAAATGCTCAACGAGGTAAAATATACCACTGCTGCTGCTGCTGCTGCCGCTGTGATCTGTGACAAATTAACGCATTCCGTAGTCTCATTGGCAGCCGCATGCAAGTGCAACTTCCTCCAAACCAAAGCATTCTATGTAGCGCAGGTGTGCGCGATTATTACGAGCAATGTCTCCGTGCATACCGGAACTACATCTAATAGTGATACGTACAACGAGGCATGGAGGAGGGAGCTGTTTCACGTTCGCAGGTATTAATAGTATACAAGTATACCAGTATCCATGGTCGTTGTGCAGGTGTAGGAACAACCGCAGAGCAGCCGCCGTTTTCAGCAGGTGTTGAAAATGGGATACATACAAAGCGATTGTCTCTCGTCGAGAGATAGGCCAAGGAAAACACAACACAAATAAAATCCGATAGAGGCTTCGATCGAACGCCCGCCGGTATACAGGCAGGCAGGTAGGCAGGCAGGCAGGCTCGCGGCCTTCCATGAGTTCCAGCGAGAGACCAAAGCGAGGCGCCTACCCACGAAATAACGCTTAGGCCAGGCAAGGCAAGAGGCGAGGCAAGATAGATTCCCAACATGGACACGCCCACTCCTGTAATTCTGCAGCTCCTTACTAATGATACGATTTTATCTTCCATATTTACTAGTACCTGGTAGTATTTACGGACAGTTGGTGTTTTCTGCATGAGGCTTTCACTGGTAGTGCGCGCCATCGAAGTATCACACACAGCTTGCAAAGATGAGTTTCGACGAAATCCTCATCGACAACATCATCACACACCTGTTGTGTGTGTGTGTGTGTTTTTTTAATTTTTGAAGATAGAAGAAAAGTGCAGAAACCCGGAGCTGTTTGTTTTGCTGTTTGCTTTTTTGTGGCTGTTGGAGAAATAGAAAACTATCTGTGAGAGAACTTGGGACAGAAGGAGCCGAGAGATCAGCCGACCGTGTAAAAAAAAAAAAGTACCCTCGTATAGATGGCCCGGGTTGGGCGAGGAAAGATCGACAGCCACGCAAGCCGGCAGTGCATTCGCAGGGAGCCTTGCGAACGGGTGGGCCTTGGCGAACGGAGGCAGAGCGGCTGAGCACCGAAGTACCCACCGCCGCGCCGGAAAGACAGGGAGAAGACAGCCGGCATTCGAGGGGGGTTCTCTTTCTCCCTCTGGCTAACCGCATTCGAGCTAGATTGTTGGCCGTTCGCACAACAGCCGATACAGGAATATTAAACAGCGCCGGATGGTCCCAATTCGACCTACCAAACTCACCTGGTGCTCGGCAAACCAGCAACGCGGCCAGCGAGAAAGCAACCCTCCACAGGCCGAACCGTGGTGCACGCCCGGCCGATGCCATTGCCCCGTTACTCCCGCCTGCCCCTGAGCCGCCCTTGGTCGAGAACTCAATGATATCCCGATCTGAGCACAAACAACGAACGCCTCAAAGTTGTCGCTCTCGCGCTCAATCCTTGGCTCTCAGCAGTTATCCCGCGTAGATGAGGGGAGAAGCTACCCACTCTCTACGCCGATTGCTTCCAGGTGCTATTCGGGAGCTACTATGTGCAGTTTAGACACGCGTTTTCGCCTCGTGTTGCAGGATGTGGAAGAAGAGGGCAGTATATTTAGGTGGCGACGAAATTCAGCGAGGGTTTCGTATAGAGTAGTCAGGCTTTACGAGATTATGCGAACATTGGGCGGGCATGCTACGTAGACGCGCAATCTCTATGCGAGGAGAACCGCACCGCGTGGCCGAGCAGAAGCGTGCACTCCAGGAAATCTTGCCGCGTCCTCACCGGTAACGGGATAGGTGAGATGTTCCACTCCCGCGCTCCATGCGTTCCCGAGCTACGACCGGCCAAACATGTCTAGTAATATATGTACCCTCTTGGCTCGTCTCTTTAGTAATAGAAAAGCTGCGAAAGGCGGATTACTATTTCCTAGTCCTTGCCTTGTTCCTTCTGTTTATTCAAGACGATTTTCGGACGACCCGGATGTTCTCGTCTGCTGAATGGTTGATTGAAACAAACACAAAGAAGCGCCGAACCAAACTGTTTGCTCGCTGCTGCTGCTGCTGCTGCTGCTGCTGCTGCTGCTGCCCGTGAGTCGTGTCGAAATCAACCCGCACTTGAGGAGGGGGGAGAGGAGGAAGAGCCCGGTCCGAGATGCCCAGGGGGTGAAATCGGAGGTCCCACCCCAAGCGGTTTCGTCGCGAGCCCTGAGCTTCCGGTCGCCCATCCATGTCGTGCCCTCCTGTGTATACTGCTGTCAGCAATTGACATACCAACGCAAACAGAGGTTTCTTCTCCTACCTGGTATCATTTTTTCGAGTGCGGGTTTGGGGTCTTTCCGCACCTTGCACGCAGCATGGGGGTTGGAGAGGCGCCTTGCAGACTCCACAGAAAATCCCAGATTTTAGACAGCAGTAGTGATTTTGTTCGACTTGCTCCGTGCGGGTAGGAAATGGAAACGAAACACAGCAGCAGCAGCACCACAGGCACCACCGGCACCACCACCACCACCACCACCAGCAGCAGCAGCAGCAGCAGCAGCAGGTGGTCCGCTTGCTCTCTTTCTTTATTGCTTCATTTTTCTTCACCGCCGCACGCTTTGTTTTCGATGTAACAGCAGTCAGTCCACACGCTGCTGGTGCTGGTGGTGCTGGTGGTGGTGCTGGTGGTGGTGGTGCTGGTGGTGGTGGTGGTGATGCTGCTGCTGCTGTCGAGGGGGGGTGGCGGTGGCGGCAGTAGAAGAGCCATCACCGCCGTGATGTCTTGTACCTACACAGCCTTACACATTAATATTAGCATCAACGTATTCATATAAGGGTACGTCGGACTACAATGATATACGAAAACATGTCGAAGTGAAAAACCGGCCCTAAAAAACAGACGGCCTCCCCACCCTCCCTCGCCCGTCAGTAAAATACGTCTACTCTCTACGTACGTACTCGCAACGTTCTGAGGCCCGATGCCTCGTTCCTTTTTTATTATCATAATTCCATTTCATGTACCTGGTACAGACAGAGCACAAAACCACAGAGCACAGCAACCGGTACTTGTGCAAACCTTACATTACATCATACGTTAAATATTATACCGGGTACAAAGTACTTGCGACTACGCTGCTGTACACTAATGTTAATTGATCACACGAGTATGTATGTTCATCGTATACTTCGTACGAACGTATGATAGCGGGCATAGTTGTTTGTGTACGACGAGTGCCTTACCTTTACCCGAATTCACTGATATCGCCGTTCCAAGCCGAGGGCAAAGTGATCCGTTGACGGTCTCGGTTTGACCCGTCAACACCTCTTGATACTCAGAATGAGTACGTACCAGTGTGGTATGTTGAGTCTAGGTGTTCCCTTGGCGGTTGTCCGTCTACGGTACCTGACGTCCGTCCCGTCAATATTCCTTGACGGCTGTCCGTCGTGGGGGGGCGAGACTGCCCTCGACCGACATCGTTTTTTCGTTTTTTCCGTCGAGGGGAATGAATCTCTGAATTTCCGAATTTCCTTGAGTTTCCGGTTTCACTTGTGATCACTTGTGAACAAAAACAAAAACAAAAAACTCTACGTACGAGTACGGGTAGCCAACCTCATACGGCATACGTACGTACGTACGTATACGATAGGCCTCACAAAGCTCTACGTACGACCTATCGTATGCGGTAGAGCTCTACAACCAGCAGTAGAGGCGCTCGCTGGCTGTCGCACACCTCCACTTGCCTACCAGGTACGTCAACGAGCCTGTGTAGGAAAACGTTGGTGCACGTCACTAGCCCGATGATCGATGGTGTTTTAGATGCTAGGCCTGATCTGAGATGCTAGACCTGGATATTACGCAGGACGGGCGTGCGCTTGCTGCTGCCGCTCGTTACTTGTTACCGCCGTGTTCGTTAGTGCGTAATCTCGGGAAGGCAGCAGCAGCTGCAGCAGCAGCAGCAACAACATCGGCATGAGTGCGACAGCAGCGCTATTGAGAACACGTCGCACTGCCTGCTCACGAGCATCAGATGGCTCGTACTTTCATGCTGCAGCAGCAAGCTGTGCGTATGATGATATTCATCTTACGAACGGTACACTTGTACCAGTACTTGGTGCCTGATTAGAGTACTTGTCTTTGTAAATATTGATACCAGGTACATAACATGCCTTCTATTAATACCTGGTAGTATGTACTGCTGCTGCTGTTGCTGTGCCGGCACTATAAACGTGTGCGTCGACCCTCCCACGAGTACCTAATATTACAGCAGTAGCACCAGGTATTTTTACGGGGGACCATGATGAAATAGGAACTACGATGTGATACGTATACACTACGTAAATATTTTAGCTATATTTACTAACAATATTTGGTCCTATAATATTTGGTCCTATTTACTACGCTCCCCCGTAATATTAATAGTACATACCACTCTGTCCCGAAATATATGGAAGGTTTATCCATTAATTATCCCTATTAGAACCGCAGTCCCGTTTTGGGGACAAACTGCTCAAGTTATCAGTAGTTTGTCCCCAAAACGGGACTGTGGTCCTCAAACGTTTAATATCAACTATGAATGGCCCCTACATTTAGGGACAGAGTGATGCTTGTAAGAACGCACAAGACATGTATCTACACTATACACAACAAACAACTCGACTTCTTCTGCTGTGTGTCTTCATGGATACCGAACCGTTCCTTCTACCCACACGCCCAACGACCGGAAAAAAAGAAAGAATAAAAACAAACGAACGACAGACACCCACCATTTTTTTTTTTCTTTTTTTTTCTCCTCCCATTTATTATCTTCGCCCATCTTCTTCTCTCTCTCCTTCCAACTCGTAACTCAGATCCTGGGTCACATAGCAGGCTCTTCTCCCCCCTTCCCGCTACGGTACGTGCCTTCATTTTTATCGCGAGAAGATTTCAGCCTTTTCTTCCCTCGTCGACTCGCATCGAATTGTGCCTACCCACGCTGCAAGGCGCTCTCAACAATTGAATCCCTTTTTTTTATTTTTGCAAATAAAGTCAAAGTCCGACCCACCTGGGGCTCGAACCCAGGACTCAAACAAGTATAAGTCGAGGTTAACACTTGAACCACCGGGGCGACCGGTCACCATGCCCATACATACCGCTACCCAGTGTCTTCGGGTCTTCCACCGTTTTTTGCTTCGTTTTCGTTTTACCCATCCCATGTATTATTTAATAGCTTCTTGGCCCATCCATTCCCCTCCTCCCTCCATTCAACGACCGGAAGCTACTGTCGCATCGCTGTCTCTTCCTCCTCTCCCCCAAATACGGTATGCGCCTTGCGTTTCGATCGCGAAAAGGCTTCCTTCAACCGGTCCCTTCCCTCGTCGACTGACGTCCTCCGTTTGCGCTTTTACCCACGCTACGAAGGCGCTCAGAGTAAATAGGACCTGCGGTACACTATATATTTCTCTATTTCTACTATTAATAACAATATTTTTGGTCCTGTTTACTACCAGGTATGGTCCCCAGTAAATATATATACTGTCGTAGCGGATGAACCGTACGGAGTAGTTTTTCATCCCACAATAGAGAGAGATGCCAGTGCCGTGGTTGACTCACATGGGACAGAGAAAGCTCTGGTGGTGCATTCTGCTCTGCCATTGGGTAACTATCGGGTTGGATTGAAAGAGAGGCCTCCAGCCGTTGCCGTTGCTGGAGACTCTCCTCTCTCCTCGGAACATCACGCTCCCGCGAGCGTCGTGTCAGACTGCCGCGGGTGGGCTCAACAGCTCGAAGGCCACTGACGAAAATATACCTGTCTTTTTTGCTTTTGGTATTGTATGAGTAGTATATTCAAGCTGGGATGGTAGGGTGGTCCGTTTCTTCGATGTGCCTCCTCCCCCTTCGTAATACGGGGGGCCGTAGTAAATAGGACCTACGGTACACACAAAAACCTATATATATACCTATTTTTAATACCAACATTTGGTCCTATTTACTCTAGCCCCCCGTAATAGCAGGTTCTCAAGAGGGTTTTTCCTAAGGAAGACTGCCGGCTGCTGAGGGCTGTCTTGCGTGCACCTTCTTGTTCCAACACTACGAACCTCACTCGTATCCCGCGTAATGTTCCATGATTTTCGACTGGGAGATTACCGGTGTATTCCGCTATTATGTAAGTTTTGGGTTGGAATGAGACCTCCAGCCTTTGCTGGTACTATTACGGGGGACCATAGTGAATAGGACCAAATATTGTTATTACGGGGGACCATAGTTAATAGGACCAAATATTGTTGGTAAAAATGGTTAAATATACCAGGTATAGGTTTTTATTCATACCATAGGTCCTATTAACTATAGCCCCCCGTAATTAGTAAAAGTGGTAAATATATAGGTATCTGTGCATACCATACATGGGTCCTATTCACTATGGCCCCCCGTAACAATGCCCATATTTCCTGCAGTTTGTCTCCGTATAGCAGGGGTCCGTCCCCGAGTAAGGAGGCGGTAGTGTGTCAAAGCAGTGTCAACGCGTGATTGCGGGAAGCCTTCTTCTTCGTTCAAAGTTATTAGTGCAATCCTCCAGTCGCGCCAAGCGGTTGGCCGCCTTATTGAGGGATACCGCCTTACTATTAATAGGGCCGCCCTGTGGCGGGACCCCTAATGTATCATGAGTGATGCCCTTGTCACCCACCAGGTATTGCGGGGGGCCATAGTAAATACCAGGGTAGGACCTACGTTACACACAAAAACCTATACGTTCCCCCATTTTTGCTAACAATATCTGGTCCTATTTACAATGGTCCCCCGTAGTAGAGGCCGGGGGCGAGGGCGGCTCGAACCCCCGTCTTCTTTCGGGTCCTTTGCGCCCATACATCATCCACGCTGAAGGCTTTACGTGCCTTACAGGCGGTTTCCTGGTGAAGCGGCGTGTACAGCAGTTTCTCGAGTTCGGGCATTGTTGTGGGTAACTCCTCGTTCGCGTCCGTGTGCGCTTACACCGTGAAGAGCCTTGACTCCGCCCAGCACGGTTGCGATCGCGATTCAGCGCTCGGTTTCCCCCACAACGGGGAGGTTGTCAGCACCGAACATGGAAGGCGTTTTCGAGGAAAATCTGATCTGGAGGGGCTTTTCCGAAGATATGGTGTTCGACCTTAGCACCCTTACCGAGAAAATGAGCGCTGAAAAACGATCGCGCACCCCTGCGGTGCGAGGTGAGCGCTCTTAAGGCATTTTACTCTGGAGGCTTCCTACCGTAGGCGCAGTTTCGTGGCACAGGGGCGTGTAGGGCTTGGCGAGTAGTTCTGGCAATGTGCGTGGACAACTCGTTCGAGCGTCCAGCGCAGAGGCGCGAAACTGTTTGTATGCGGCTTTCCCACGAAGAGATCGCCCAAAGTGCGGCGGCCTTCAACGTTAAGTTGGGAATGTAGAGACCCGGAAGAAATTGCTTGGCGCGAGCCTCGTGAGGTGCCAGACCGGCTAGGTGATACGAGTAAGGCCCAAGCAACCGAGAGGAAGTATGGGTGACGTCGCCAGCATCGGCTGGAGACCTCGTTCCAACCCTCTACTTCCATAATGGTCGAACACATCAGTACTCTGCGAGTATTTCGGGGGGAACTTCGTAATCGGGTCCAAATAGGCTTACTATTAGTAAAAATGCTGGATTATATAGATTTTCGTGTATGTGACGAGTCCTGATTACTAGAGTCCCCCGTAATGGGTGTCCAATATATGCACACTTCGGCCAAATATATCACTATCTATCTGTCTATAAATAGATCATCTACATCGTTTATATATCCCAACAACCTGCCACTGTGCTATTCTGTGCAGGATCTGTGCAGTACAGATCCTCCCAAGGAAACACGTCCTACTAGATCATGCAGATTTTTCGGCACCCACCCAGCCACATGAACTAGATCATGCAGATTATACAGATCAATCTGACCTGAAATATCTAGATCGTCAAGCGAGAATCGAGTATCCAATTCATAACCTGTTCGAGGCGTGGGCGTGAGCACACGGAGCCAAACGCGGTCTATGGTAAGGACTTCGATTCACTGGAACGAGAGAATAGATGTGAGCAGGCCACCCGTACGCACGCCTTCAGCCTGCTTGGAGGAAGCCTCGGAGAATCTACTGCGAAGTGGGAAGATGAGACGTACGAAAACAGGCTGTCCCCACCCTCCCAGCCTAAATATACTACCAGGTATTTACTACCTGGTATATACACGTTTACCATCACTAGAAATAATATGCATTTTGTCGTTTGCACCCAGGATGTTACGGGGAACCATATTTTTATAGGACCAAATATTGTTATTACGGGGGGCCATAGTTAACAGGACCAAATATTGTTAGTAAAAATAGTTAAACATATAGGTTTTTATGTATACCATAGGTCCTGTTAACTATGGTCCCCCGTAATAGTAAAAATGGTTAAATATATACTGGTAGGTTTTTATGTATACCATAGGTCCTACTATATACGGTCCCCCGTAAATGGTATGATGCTCGCTTGCAAGAGTGTGACACCCCGGGATGAGAGTGACCAGTATTCGGCAACGGCTATTTCCGAGCGAACTGGTTTTTTATATCCGGTAGCAGAGAGTGATGCAAGTGCCGTGGTTGACTCATACGAGTCGGAGAATCACCAAAAAACGCCTCAAACGAATGGAGACCAGCAAATGGAACGCCAACGTATATACCGGGGACGAGAGAACACAAATCCGCACAAACCCAACGGCAGCAAGATCTACCGCACCTATAATAACGCCTCCAGTATGTCAACATACCGAAAGCTTAGGTCTGTGGTCTAAATGTCAACGTACCGAAAGGTTGGGTCTAATGGTCAAACGAATTCGGCCTTGCACGATAATGAGTACAGCCCCCCACCACCACCACCACCATTATCAGCGTCTGTATTTCGCCGTCAACTTGAAACACAACTTTACGTTTGTCAGAATTATCACACCCGTGTTTTTGTTATTTACCCCTCTAGAACCGCAGTCCCGTATTGGGAACAAACCAGTCAAATTCCAAGTAAATTGTCCCAAAACGGGCCTGCAGTCCTAAAAGGGTTAAAGATGCCACCTCCCTTCTCTTGAGGTACCATCACCCCACAGGAGAGAAACTCCTTTCGTGAGGATTAAAAAATATCGAAAAAAAAACAAAAAAAAACAAGTATGGCAAGGCTTGTTGGTGTTGTGGAAACCCTCTTGAAACTTCAGGTGGGAAAGTTGACGAAAAGAGCTAACCTATACTATACGATTGCGTGATCGGGGGAGGATACTCTACGTTACGAGTATGGTGTCCGAGTTTACAGTGGTTGACTGTAAAGGAGTCGTACAGGCACGGGGGCAGTATGGTCGTCCTACCGGTGTACCCCTGGGCCGGACCTGATGCTGCTCGTGGGCGGCAATCATGGAGGCCCATGGTAAATAGGCCTAAAATGAGCCCAAACCACCCCCGATTCGGTGCGTTGTATCTCAAGAATCACTGCGCGCAACGAAAATGCCGTCTTGAAAAACAAAGAAAAACGCGGTCGATGATAGGCTTCCCATCGATGCTACTGTACGTTTGTATTCTTCAGGAATACACTGGGAAGCCTCTCTCTACCCGTTCTTGGGCCCTTTTTTATACTAAGGGCCACTGCTGTGATAATAGCTTGACTAAAGTTATCAGTGTTGCGGTCGCCACCTATTACGGGGGGCCATATTAAATAGGACCTACGGTGCACACGAACATCTATATATTTCGCTATTATCACTATAACGATAGTTGGTCCTATTTACTATGGTCCCCCGTAATAGGGAGCACAACGTTTTGACCCTTTTATTACTGCAGTCCCGTCTTGGGGGTTACGAACGCCTCCAATTCTGAGCAGTTTGTCCTCCCGAAAGGATACTGCGGTACGAAAAAGGGTCGAGACGCAATCACCTGTCCCCTGTGGCGGTAGGCCTTCCAAGCATTGATGACAACATGAACGTCACCCGGGGCTCCTCACAAAAGCAGGCACGAAGGTGGGCAGTGGCACCGCACACGGAGAACGACGCCGAGGAGCGGAAGAGCCCTTCCCCGCTGCTGCCACCCCCGTCCCCATGGACAGGACGTGTCTATAAACCAAACCGGGCGCCGTCGGGGGTTGCTTACCCACTTCTTCGAGAAGATAACGATACACGTACTGCTGTGTACGAGACGGATAAGAACTAACCCCAACCTTATATCCCTCAGCCAATCAGAGCAACCCTAGTCCTGACCCTTGGCCAATCAGACCAATATCTCGAAGAAGTGGTAAGCTCTATGGGCACCATCTGCTGCCTCCAAACGACCCGCTAGCGCGCCTCAAGGCACCGACGGGCCTCGTGCTGGGTCGGCTGTTGCTCGGAGAATCGGTTGGCCGGCTTTAGCGCCACGGATTTTGCTATTAATAGTAGAGATTTGAAACATTGGAAGGACTGACCCTCTGGCACAATGATGCAGATGCTAGTCTTTTCAAAAAAACAAAATTACTCCGAGTCGATGTCGCATAGATATCATATTTTTGAAAACACGACTCGAAAGAGTACCATTTTTTCGAGGAGCCATTTTTTTTTACAAAAGTCGTCGTTCCCGATCAAAAGGTTTTAAAATTGGAGTAAACAGGACAAAAAGTGTTGAAGACACACAAAAAGGACACGACCTGTACGTATCAGTTCTGAAAACGTGATCGTTCGAGCCATTTCTAGGTACAATTAAAGCCAGAGGTGACACGGGAGTTGAATAAACTTATGGTAGGTGTACCCCGTCCTTTTGAGCCATTGGTAGGCACGACGGAGAGCAGGCCAAACATCGGGCGGCGCCAGGAGGCTTTTTTGTTCCGGGGTACAGTGCGCAGTGTACCTATTAATGGCCCAAATGGCGTAGGTGTACCTATTTTGGCTCATGCCCTATATATTATGAGAAACACGCCCCCTCCGACGAGCTTTGAAGCTGAGTCTCTCGACAATGGGGAAAGGTGGGCACGCCAAGTGGTGCGTCCATGTTGTTGTTGTTGTTGTTGTTGTTGTTGTTGTTGTTGTTCTCACATTAACTCACAATTCAAGGTGTCCGTGGTCACATTAAGGTGCTGGAGCCCTCCCTACCTCGTAGAGGATCGTAGAGAGAAATCCAAAAAACCTTTGAAAAAATATAAATAAAAAATGGTTCGTCTATGGAAAAGATCTCGTCCAGGTATTTCCTCAAAGCCGTCGTTTTTGTGTGTGTGTTTCCCCCCCCCCACGCTTTGGAAAAAAACTAGGCTCGGGAATTCGTTCTGTGGTGTGTGTTATGTTATCACCCACCATTGGTGGTATAGTGTTTTACGGCTATTATATTTCAGGTCGGAAGTTGGTGTACAAACGATACGGCTACGTGTATCTCTGCACGTTGCTATGTACAAGCTAGTCCAGCCGTAAAAACGGACTTGAACTCAAGCGGAATTTTCACGCCCGTTTGGGTATATATGTAAGCAGGACTCAAAATTCTCCAGCATGTGTCTTCGAGAGGTTGCAGCGCGAGTGCAGACGTTCGATTTTTCGTTTCGAGTCCCGAGTTGTTTTTGTGGAAAAAAAAGTAGGGTTAAGTAGAATCGCGGATATCTCGATACCGAAGTATGCACGAAACTCCGAAAGCATTCTGCGCTGCGGAGGACGCTGGTTCTCGGCGTGAACACGCCTTGGAGCGTGACGAAACGATCGATGTCCTCACCATCGTCGCCGAATTCATCCCTCGCCGATATCACACCCCCCCCCCCCCCCCCCTCCCCCCACGAAAAGCCACCCCACGGTGATAAATAGAGAAAAAAACAAAGAAAACATGCCATTTTTATCACCGGAATGTGTTCGACTCCACCCTAGCGCAGGGTACCACCCATCCCGGGGGGTTGAAAAAAAAAACACACACACACACACATACACACACAATTTTCACACAGCGGGGGTCGTTCGCCCCGGGGGGGCAAAAGCACGCGACCATCCTTTTCTTTCATCAGAGCTCTCCACAATATAGCGGTTGGCACTGGCTGTACGCAGTGTCGGTGGATTTCGGGCAAATAATTCGCAGATCGAACGGATCACTGGTAAGGCTGAGGCTGGATGGAGCCTCCGCCGGCTTCTTTTCATTTTTTCTGCCTCAAGAGGTCGAAAAAGCGGGGTGTTTTTTGTGTTGTTGCTAAAGTTCGGGTTTTACAAAACAGGGTTCGGGTTTTACAAAACAGGCCGCATTTTTTTTCCTTGACACGATTTTTTGGGGGGGGAGGGCCGATGTTTGTTGGTCCCGGGGCGGGGCCGAATTCTGCTGAATAGCCGAAATTCACTCGTCCCCTGTTACCAAAGAACGCCCGATTTTTGTCAGTTTTAAACGATAAAAAAATGAAGTAAAAAGTGGGAGCTGCAATACGGATTTCTGATCCCTGCTGGCCGATATTTTGGCAGCGCTTTGCTGATAATACACGCCGATCGAGCCAACTTCCAACTCAACAAGAGCCATTTTCCGTGTGACGAGCTGAGTTTCGATATTCCGGGTCGATTTCGTATAATCAAGCCGAACAGGCCGAAACTGTTTTCACGGAGCCGAAAAAAACGAACGAATGAATGTGTTTTTGATGTTGCCATTTTTTGTTCTTGGAGCCGATTTTTGTTTCTCTAGCCGAAATGAGCCGGAAGCCCGTTTTTTTTTCTTCCAAGATTTGGGCGAAGAAAATCGAGAAAGCCCTTTCTTGTTTTTTTCTAAGCCGAAAAACACCCCAACAAGGGGGGGGGGGGGGGGGGGAAGGCGTGAAACCGGCGGAGGCTCAGCCTGTCACTGATGCCCAACGGTTTCGGGCGGTTTCGGGCAAATAATTCGCAGGTCAGGCAGATCACTGATCCCCGATCCATGGTCTACAACACAGTCATTAGGTGCAACAGGTCATGCTGCGTTCGGGATTGGACCTCCCTTTTACAGGTACCATCAAGACGTGTACTACGATAGAAGTACTACTACTGCTGTTGTATCACATTCGGGCTGAAAATATATTACGAATGACGGGTCTCCTTATATATAACCCAAAATCGTCGGAAATCCGTCCTATTGTTTTTGTTTTGGTGTTTTTTTTTTTGTTTTGTTTTGTTTTGCATGCCTAGGCCATGGGAATATTCACCAACCGTTGCGCTCTGATTTTCTCACTCCTTCTTGTGCTCCAGTCCCGATTTAGGGGTCAAACCGCTCGATTTCTTAAGTGCTTCGTCCCCCAAACGGGACTGCGGTCCAGAAAGGCTCCTGTGTGACAGAAGAGTGGCGTATATATGAGCTCCTCTAGCGGGGAGCCTCAGGAATAAAATGGGGCGCCTATACTGCCGAATGCGTTCCCGACGTCCATTACCGGCCCCTTGAAGTCAGCTCGTGGTGGGCAACAGGGCAGCGGTGGGCAGAGATTTTTGAGGTTTGAGGCCCCTTCGTCCTGGTACGGGGGGGGTATAGTTAATAGGACCTGCGGTACACACAAAAACCTCAATATTTATCTGTTTTTATTGTCAATATTTGGTCCTATTTACTATGGGCCCCCCGTAATAGTGGTACCGTTTTCCCTTACAAGGGGCTCCCTAATGAGGCCTTGTAAGGGAGCTGGCTACCTCTTGTTTAGTACCGTAGATTTGTTTTGTAGCAGATCAAACCCTGATCTGTATGATCTGTATGATATATAGCTCATGTTCCCGGGGTGGGAGCCGAAATAATCTGCACCATCCAGCGCATGAAAATCCAGGGTTGGATGTGAGCTTTTGATGTACCAGGTACGGACAGATTCTGCACAACGACATTTCTGTGTATCATGACAGCTTTCATCGAATGTACCACTCACTGCTGTACCAGGAGCGTCCGTGAAAAACGAGAAAACGACACGCCACACCCCCAGCCAGCGGTCGGAATGGAAAACCGTTGCAACCATTGTTGCGATCACATGACGTAGAAAAATAACGACCCTTATCTCAATCTTCTTTTTCACTTGGTTCTATTACGGGGGACCATAGTTAACAGGACTACATAGACGACCCATATCTCAATCTTCTTTTTCACTTGGTTCTATTACGGGGGACCATAGTTAATAGGACTAAATAGACGACCCTTATCTCAATCTTGTTTTTCACTTGGTTCTATTACGGGGGACCATAGTTAATAGGACCAAATAGTGTTAGTAAACATGGTACCTTCTAGATATATATAGGTTTTTATGTATACCATAGGTCCTATTAACTATGGTCCCCCGTAATAGTATCCCACTTGCCTCCCCCCCCGGTCTTCGTAGCGAAAATAAATCTGTGACGGTTTACTTTTTTTGTTTCCGGGCGCCCTTGATTCTACTGCTGTAGGTTATATCTAGTGCGAGGACCATACCAGGTAGTAAACAGGACCAACTTTTGTTGGTAAAAATAGCTGAAGCGAAATATACCTGGTAGGTTTTTGTATGTACCTGGTACCGTAGGTCCTATTTAATATGGCCCCCCGTAAATAGTGGCACAATAGACCGTGATGTGTCCGAGGTGTTGAATGGTTGGACCCTCGGCCAATCGAATGAACTCGTGAGACCTACTACAGGGGGCCATAGTTAATAGGACCTGTGGTATACATAAAAACCTATATATTTAACCATTTTTAGTAACATTATTTGGTCCTATTAACTATGGTCCCCCGTGATACTACACGAGTATGACAAGGAGAAGTCGAAGTTTGGGAAATAACTTGCAAAATGTATCATATATATATTGCCTTCTAGAGACAGCCGAAGCTATTATCGTGCCGCCGCTGTCGGAAAACATGGGGAAAGTGTTGGGGTTTTGTGGGTGAGGGGGAGGGGGGGGGGGGGGGGGGGGGGTGTACTCGATAGGAGAGATGTACTCGATCTCATGCATGGCCGTAGTCGTATGACCATAGACCCTCGCATCCCTACAATGCCGGGACGGAGCATGTCGGGTTTCCACCGACCAGGCAGACATTGCTTGCACCAAGCGCGAAGCGCCGTGAGGTGTCTGGCGAGTCGCGTGAAGGGTGAGCTGCATCCTACTAAGAACCACTTTTGAGGCGGACTTGCATATGGATGACGGCTTTAATGAGTTCATTTAATTTTGACGGAGCAGGGGGGGGGGGGGGGGTTCAAACGTCTGCAAGCGGCGCAATTTTTGTTTTTTTTCTCGTTTGAAATTTTCAGCACGTGCGACGGTAGGCCTTTGATCTCGACATGGACCCAAGCCACGGCGAACCCGTTCGGTGTCGGGCAAGGCCGAACGAATGTAGATGACGGTCTCGAAGATATCAGGCGGATCCATGGTCTAGGGGGCGAGAGCTTGGCGGCGGCGTCCTACGCGCTGTTCCTCAATCCGAAAAAACAAAAACTATTTTTTGCCATTGAGACCGATCGAGAAATTCTGTCATTGGTTTCGCGCATACCAGCGGCCGATTGCTTTGTTATCATACGCCTGACCAGCGCCCGCCACGTGTCACCGGCCACTGTGTGAGCACGGTGGCCCTGGCGTGGGTCGGAGCCCCTAACGAGCGCACCCTGTCCAGAATTCATGAGGCAGTTGTTAGTTTTGTCGATCGACGTCTTGCGAAGACTGGGGACCTCGCCGCTTGGAACTTCCGCCTGAGTTTTGAGGCAGATCTTGGCCCAACATCGGCCGCAGACTTGGGGTTTTCGGGACTTTTCCAAAAGTTTGGAAGTTTTCGTTGGAAGAATCGCGCTCATGAGCAAAAGTTTGTTCTGAACAATTCTGGCGGGTGTCTCTGAATTTTTAAACCCTTGATTGATTCTATGCGTTCCCATCGGCATAGGTCTAATGTACTGATCTTGCGCAACGTTCGTGCGTACCATAACGACATACATCGAATCTACTCTAGCTTATCTACGGTAAGATCGTGTCGTGTCCGATGCGCGAAATGTTCGGACACTTGGCAAAAGCCGTTCGGTCGATTTTTTTTTTGGAGAGCTCCCGCAGAAGGGATGGGCCTCTCGTGTTACGAAAGAAACACTTATCCCCAAGTCCCCCGCGAGATACGCCTGCTGAAATTGTGTGTGAAAATGATTGCTCGGTATTGGTAGTAAGATATTCCAGGTTACTTACTACTGTCTACCAGGTATTTTTTATTCTCTTTTTTTTTTTTTTTTTTTCGTCATTCCTTTTACTTTCCAGCCTAACCCGTAGGAGGTTTTAGTACCAGGTATGTATTTCGGTGTGTTGGTGCATCCATCGTGCCCATGTTGTATGCACTGCTTCCACCAACAAGCGTACCTGCCATATATATAGATAGATATCACAACAAAAGGAACTGTTTTTGTCTATGTCAGAGTTGTGTAGTGTCCCCACGAACAAGCGTACCTGACATGTATATAGATATATATATATATATGTATATATACAAGGCGCTTCGCTCCGCGGGCGGGCTACGCCGCCCGCTACGCTCGCTCAGGAAGGAAAAGTGTGCGAAGCGGACAGAAGGTCGATGATTGAATACATATTTGATGAATGTTGTAGTTGCAAATTGGCGACTTGATATTTATTGCCAAGAGTCACATGCCGTGCGTACGTACATGTACATACGTACATAAAGTACATACCCCAGGTAGGGTACTGATTTTCTTCTTCATGCTGGTACTGGTATGTACGAACGAGAAATCGCACAGCCTGGGCACAGCAGCAGCACCGCAAAAACAATGGAAATGAAACCGAAAAATTAAAAATTCGAAAAGAGAAAAAAAAAAAAACGTCCCCTCTCACGTAATAATTGTCTGCCCCTGGAACACCTTGCACCAGTCAAAGAAGAAAACATAAGACAATGAACAGCAGAGCTTGTCTCTCAGCCTCGTATGCCGCCCGCCCCTCTCTCGACCACCTCGCCACCGATTCGGCCCGCGTAAAGCTTTCCTCCTTCTCTGTCACAGTGGTCCCCCTCGCCCGCCCCGCGTGAAGCCCGGTGCTCACCGTGACACTCGTTCGCCAGCTCGACGATGTCGATGGTCAGATGGGCGTTCATCTCTTTGTATAGTTTTTCAGATGGAGGCAGAACAGAGCCCATTCATGCTTCCCTTGTGTCTCGAGGCACACACGACGCCTACCCACGGAAACCGCGACCGCGCTCCTTGCAACCCCCCCTCTACCCGCCAGCATCCGCCGACACCCGCGACGGCGCCGGGCTCGCCAGCGTCGCCGTGCTCCGACTACACACACGCACACGAAACGGAAGAAGAAAAAAGGAAAAAAAAAAACTGAAAGTGCAGAAGAAATTTTAACCAGCCGGTGAAAAAAAGCGAAAGAGAGCCCTCCCAAACCGCTGAAAAAACAAAATCGACTTTTTCTTTTTCCGAGATTTTTTTTTCTATTGTTCCGGGAAGAAACGTGTGGCACGAAAAGCAAGCACGCGAAGAAAGCAAAGATCGTAGAAGCGACAAAAAATCGTGGGAGACTCGCTTAGCGTGAGGCAGGTGCTTATAATCAAGTGATTTTGGGAAAAGGGTAACTTTAAGCATGTGTGTATATATGACAGCGAAAGGAACCGTTTCCATCTACATGTAAGAGTGTCAGTACGGTTTGCTTCCTCCGGACCGAAAGGTAGGGGCCGTTGGCTGTTCATCGCCATCTGAGTTCCTGCTGTAGGATGCTCTACTGCCTGCAGAAGCCGAAGGCAAGGGATGGGATGGAGAAAATATATCATTCATACCTGGTACATATTTATACTCCCGCGCATTGTAATATATAAATGCACCGATGGTAATCCCCAGCCTTATCCGACCCGTTTTGTGGTCGGCGGATCTCTCCCGCCTCTGACCTACTTTCCGCGCGGTTTCCTCGCCCCCCCCCCCCCCCCCCCCCCCTTGCACGCCTGAGCCGTCCGGCGTTGTCCATGGCGGGCGCATGCTACGACGAGGTAGGGGTGTTTCAGGCTAAGCTTTCTTTTAGACTCCCTTGGTTGAATTGTTCTCCTGCCTCGCGAAAAACAAAGTCACAAAACCCAAACCAAGATGAGCACCCCCTCCCCCCCCCCCCCCCCCCCATTGGCCTTTTTTGTTTTTCGTTTTCAATCCAACCCGTTCAATATCATCGCCCCCCCCCCCCCCCCCCCCCCTCCCTCTACTGCTGTGGATCAAAGATGTCAGTCAGGAGACGGCATTTTCACCCCTTGCAAAGACGGCAAATTTGCCGTGACGGTTCCTTGACCGACACCAAAGTACTAGGATTTAGTGTGGAACACTCTCGACCCCACACGCTTGACAGCGCATGTCTTGCCTCGCTTGAAATGTCAACTGACATCTTGGATCTGTTCCGCCCCCTCCTAGCAGCAACTCAGATCCGGGGTCACATGTATAGCGGGCGCTCCTCCCGCCCTCCCCACCCAGTGCGGTTCGTGCCTTCATTTTTTCCGCGGAAAAAAATGGGCATTTTCTTCCCTATATAGGTTGGTACACAGCGAACATTTGTTGGTGTGATATTGCGATCAACGTTGTAACCCATGGTTGGGATTCCAACGACATTGCGGGGGTTTCCGAAATAATTCGGTTGACCCCCAGATTTGGGTATACGTACAGCAGTATAGGTGTCTCGTGGTGTGTTTCCTATGCTAGTAGCCCCTTGAAGGCTGCAGTCCCGTTTCGGGGATAAATCGACCGGTTCGTCCCCGTAAACAGGACGGCAGTTCTAAAGATGAATCACCCTAAACCATGGAACCTTCCCATTGAGTGAAAATAAACCAAACCCAAAAACAATTGTGCTTGGAAGTGGCACGTTCACTTTGTGGCCATTATTTTTCCCCACAACCCCAGGAAGATCCCACCATTGCCGCGTATGCGAAGAGTACCCGTAGGTAGGGAGTCGCGAACAGACCACGAGGAACCCAACAAAATGGGTTTCAACCATGTTATTCGCACACCAGTCCCGTTTTGCGGACGAACCAGTCAAATTCCAAGCAGTTTACATTTTGCTGTAGGAAACAGGCCACCAAAAAAAAAAAAACTGTTTTCAACCAAATTCTTCGTCAACACCTGTTACTGAGGTCCTCGGGTTAGGGGCCCTGTGTTTCAGAAATGTTTCGGCCCGAAAAACGCCTCCACAGGTGACCGGGAACACCCCTCCCCCCTCCACCCCTTGCGCGAAACAGTGTGGGCTTGAACCAATCCTTGTGGAGGCATTGAACAACGTACTACTGCTGTAGCTCACGATTAGGCGCACCCTTTTGAGATATCTTTGTCGACAACCTTGTGGGGCTTGCTACGTTGTTCAGTGTATCCCCCAGAATTGTTTTACGCGCACCTTGTACGAGGGGCGGCGGCGGAGGGGGGGGGGGCGGGGGGGGGCGGGGGGCGGTCTCGGCCACCTGCGATCCCAACGGTACTCTCATGTCCGTCCCAAGGGGATATATATACCTGGTATATATATATAATATTTATATAATATTGTTCCAGTAAGAAGCAGGAGAGCCGATTCAGGCTGCATTTCTTATTCGATAACAGGTGCGTCCTACGCTAAATTCCGTTCAACGGCTCTTGTTTTCTTTTGTTTTTTCTTCCTCTTGTTAATATGAGGCCGCCTCTTTATTAGGCCGCTTGTTACGCGGGGCTTTCGTTTGAGGTTGCGGACATGTTTTTTTTTCTTTTCTTTTCTGCTCCCAAGTCGGGTTTTCCTCCTGTGCAAGCGAGGAAACCGAGCCGGCTCTTCTCGGGATGAGTTTGACCGCTCTCGGAGAGGCACCCTGATCAGTTTTCCGCTTTTTGAGGGTGGCAGTGGCGAGAAATTTGGACTAGGAGTACTACTGCACTTCTGCTGTGAGTGCTGTAGGTAATCTTTTGACTTTTTTTCTAGTCAGAAAAGTGGCGATTGAAAAAGATTGGGGCTCTGCTTGAACGAACAAACTGTGGCGTGTCGTAGAAGTCAGTCGGCATTGCCACCGACCTCCGCCCCCTTCAAGCTCGTTTGGTCTGCCTTCTCTGCTATTCCTCGACAAACGAGCATGTATGTTGACCGTAGGTTTTTATCAAAGCTCGTCGCATTTGCTTCAGTTCACCCTCTCTTCCGACCGGCGGCGCGGGCCTCTTTCACGACGATAGCACACGACAGCGATAAGCAACGTACATTGTCTTACCTTTCGTCCAAGTTTTCATGTATGCCACCTGGCAGTGTGCGTCCGTCGTGTGTCAACGTTGGCGTGGAGCACGCCCCTTTTTCAACGCACCGCCTCTCCCCCAAGATGTCACTCTTTGCCGTGTATACGTACTCTATTCCGGGGGACCATAGTATTTTTCTCCAAATCCGCCGGAGGCAACATAGTTTTTTTTACCAATTCGCCGGAGGCACCATAGTGTTTTTTACCAATCCGCCGGAGGATTGAAAAAAAAAAAAAAAGTAAGTAGGACCTGCGGTACACACAACAACCTATCAATGTTTACCTGTTTTTGCCAACAATATATGGTCCTATTGACTATGGTCCCCCGTAAGTAGTGGCCCCTCTATAGTGGCAGTATTTTGTGTGCCAAGCCGACAACACCGGTACTATAGCGGCAACCGGCACTATCAACAGCACGCTTTGCCGCTCTGATTATTGCCGCGTGTGCGCAAGCGATTTGACAGGCACTATTGTAGCGGGCAGCCGGTACCGTCTACGCTCAACCGGCAACATCTAGTGGGGCCAGTAGTTCGGGGGACCTTAGTGAATAGGACCAAATATTGTTGCTGAAGCAAGCAGAGGTAATAAATATATGGGATTTTGTGCGTACCATAGGTCCTACTTGCTGTGGCCCCCCGCAATACTGTTTATGCCACTCTGTCCCGGAAATATAGTGATCATATTATATGTTAGTGATAGTATGTAGTACAAACGTTCCTGGTAACGTTCCTGGTATTCGAAGACAATAGTGGTGACATAATATTGCCGGGGTCATTTCGCCGGTTTCTCATTAGAGCGCGGTGCTATCACACTGCTGCTGTAACCTGGTGTGTCTGCGTTAGGGTTGGATGTCGTTTCGGAGAACTCGATGTGCACACGTACGGCAGTGGCATGTGTGGAGGCCTCGACTGCCCTCTGGAGGGGCGGTAGACCGCTGGATGTTCATGAGATTAAAAAAGAAAGGAACAGCTGCGAGGTCGAGGATTTCGTCGAAGCTCGTCTTCGCAAGCTGTGTGTGCTGCTGCCATCGCGGGTACTACGGGGTTTATGCGGCCTCGTGCTGGGCATGCAGTCCGTATACGGGGAAGGCACAATCTAAAGCTGCAGAGTTCAAGGAGTGGGTGCATCAACACTTGAGAAATCAACAAGGTTTCGGGCGTTGCACGTGGCGTGCCTCGAGTGACACCCCCCCCCCCCACCGCTGTATATCGAGGGATCAGCCTCTTCGATAGGGCGATCACCGCCTTCTTTAGGTTTCCAGCCGTGCCGAGCGATGTTGACCGCATTGTTTTTGTAGAAGAGACTCCCCGTTATTAGTGCCGCCTGGTGGGGAACCCGCTACTGCCGTCGTGTCCGAAGCATCGAAGTTTCGATACATTCCGATGTCGGACGTGCGTTTGCCCTCCGTGCCCTGCGGCTTATAGACGCAGAGGACACAGCACCCCCTCGTCGTGTCAGGGAAGACAGGCTCGGTCCTCATTTTGTCGAGGTTCTTGTGAGGTCGGGCACCATTGGTCGAGATGTCTGCGTGCTCGATCCTCATTGGTCGAGTTTTTTTAGGTCGGTCACCATTGGTCGAGGTGTCTGCGTGCTCGATCCTCATTGGTCGGAAATTCCTGCTCGGTCCCCGTGGGTGGAAACAAAGAGCTCCGCGAGTGAGGAAAGAGCCTCAGAAAATTTTCACAAGAATAAACTTACAGATTATTATCGTATCGGTTCCCGATCCCTGATAATATTTTCCAAAATTCTGGTGCTACCCCATCTATATATACCGCGGCTTTTCAGTACAGCAGCATTGCCCAACTTCCCGTTCTGACAGAAACCGAGCGCTGAACAACGATTGCAGCCCTTGTGCTAACTCGGCGTTTTTTTTTCAGGGTGCTGCTGTGCCCGGGAAGCCCACCCAGCCGACTGACTGCCGCCCCTCTGAGGGTGCTGCCTTGGGTGTGTCAATTACAGCACGAGGAGGTGCACGGCGGGGCGCAGGATTTCGCCATGTGCTTGCGCTGCTGCTTCGGTGCACTTCACGCTTCGCCGTTACGAAAATAGTCGATCGTTTATAGCACCTCTTCTCGGGGGTCTCGAAATGGCCATGTGTATGGAATGGTTGATTTAAATTCCAAAGTCAAAATCGTGTTAAGAATCGCCTCTCCGGGTCTTGGCCCTTCTTGTGGGTGCTGCAGTCCCGTTTTGGGGACAACCTGCTTAGAAATTGGAGTGGTTTGTCTCCCAAACGGGGCATCGGTTGTAACAGTCCTACAGGGGCTTGGAGTGGATGGATGTAACCCTTTCTCGAATGAACTATAGGACAGATCGTGATATGTTCATCGAGAGTGATCTAGGTATTTGAGGGCAGATTGATCTGTATGATCTGTGTGATCTAGCTCATGTTGCCAAGTGGAAGCCGTATGATCTGCATGATCTGGTACGCGTTTTCTGCGTAGGATCTGTACTGTACAGCTCCTGCACAGCGCGTCAGAACGGCAAGTATGGATCTATCTGGTATATCTGGTCTAAATGATGCACCTCAGAACGGTAGGTGTGGATCTAGATGATCTGTATGATCTACCTGGTCTAAATGATGCACCCCAGAACGGCAGCTGAGGATCTAGATGATCGATCTGACCTATCTGATATATCTGGTCTAAATGATGCACCTCATAACGGCGGGTAGGGGTCTACTAGGGTATATACTAAATATGATATTTGACCTATCTGATATATCTGGTCTAAATGATGCACCTCATAACGGCGGGTAGGGGTCTACTAGGGTATATACTAAATATGATATATCTGTACATGATCTACCTGATCTGTCCGACTACGCCCGATAAATAACCCCCCACGGGGTATCGATAACCCGCGGTCATTCCACTTTGGCCCAGTGTGTAGGTTATAGGGGATAACGCCTCCCTCAATGTTGGACTCCAATGCAAGGAATATTGTCGAACGACGAGTGCGTAGTATGGAGTGTCGTAGACTGCACGCTCGCCTCACACTACGATAAAACCGCGCTCCTTTTATTTGCTTCGCTGGATAAAATGGATCCTTCTGGGTTGATATTTGACAAAACGGTGCCTAGTGACGGTCATGCGTCACAGCCAGCAGTCGGTGACGCCGGTACGTCACGAAGTTTTTTTCTTGTTTGCCGTCGCGCGGCGATGTCTGCTATCCCCTGCCTGGTACGAGGGGACGCGCACTCATCTTTGTGAAAGCCCCTATACGAAGTATCTTGATATCCGGAACGAGCGCTTGTCAAACGGCACGCAGGATGCTAAGGTGCACGCGTGCAGAGACACACGCGCGCACTGTAGTAAGAATGCCTCAACAGCAGCTCGCATCACCTTTTGACGGGTGGCTTCTTTTTTTTTTTTTATATTTTTCGAAAACGGGGACGTTGGAATATCACCCCCGGTTGTTGCCGTGTCACAAGACGTCACGCACGGTTTTTGGACGCTATCCCGGTACTTCCGCCAGAGCCCAAATTGCCGCCATAAGACATTTTTTGGTGGCGTCAGCGTACTATTCGGCCAGACAGTTCACTATGTACAGATGGATCAGATAGCTCATCCACAGATACGTCCTACCATGTATGTATTTTTTTACAGATAGATCAGATAGATCATCTACCGATGTAGATCAGATAGATCATCTACAGATAGATCAGAGAGATCATCTACATATGGATCTACTAGATCCTAACCTGCCGTGATGGCATGTTGTGCAGGATGATCTGTGTAGTACAGATCCAACCCAGGAAACGTGTCCCCTATACCATGCAAATTATACGGCTCCGACCTGGCAAACGTGAGTTGCAGATCACACAGATCCTACAGATATATATCTGCGTCCGACATGATCTGGATCGTCTAATGGGAATTATGAACTCTGCCCGCTTTATGTTGAGGCTGAGCGTAAGGAATCTGGGGTTTATGGAGCTGATTGAATATTTACCTTTGCATATCGTTAAAATTACCTGAGCTGCGAGTTGTGTGGATTAAATAGTTTCACACAAGAGGGAGACTGTGTGCGAGGCACGCTTGGTTAGGGGATACCGACGAGTTAGAGAGAGGGTGAGTCTTGAGTTTCTTATCCGGTGTGCTATCATATACCCTCTGTACATCCATCCGCCCCCGCCCCCCCCAACCCCCCCCTGCTCAACCCTCCTATCTAGTGCACTGCCCCCCCCCCCCCCCCCCCCCCCCCTCCTGCTCAACCCTCCCATGTAGTACAACCCCCACCCCGCTCAACCCTCCCCCCCTCTTGCGCCCACTCTGTACCGACCTACCAACCCAAACAGAACTCTTGAAGCGCCGAAAGAACTAGAGTCTCCGCCTCAGGCAATTGAGGTGGAAGAGAGCAGCCCTGGACCCTCCCTCCACTGTTGGGGTGTCACTTCTGCGGTTGATCAAGCGCCACCGACGGGTCGTTCGGGGTGAGCCCGGTTCGGTCCGTCTCGGCTCGGTTCGGCTCGGCTCGGCTCGGCTCGGCTCGGCTCGGCTCGGCTCGGCTCGGCTCGGCTCGGCTCGGCTCGGCTCGGCTCGGTTCGGTTCGGTTCGGTTCGGTTCGGTTCGGTTCGGTTCGGTTCGGTTCGGGTCGGTTCGGACCGGTTCGGACCGGTTCGGACCGGTGCGGTTCGGTTCGTTTCGGTTCGGTTCAGTTTGGTTCGGTTTGGTTCGGTTCGGTTCGGTTCGGTTCGGTTCGGTTCGGTTCGGTTCGGTTCCGGTCCTCGTGCGGGTATGGGAAACAAGCTCAGCTCGTCCTCACATGACAGCAGCAACGGCGGAGGCGGCGGCGGGGGGGGAGGCGGGGCCGGGAACAGAGTGAGAACGCGACGGACGCATTTTTCTGCAGCAGGCTCGGCTAGCCCCGCTGTCATCAGCAGCGGCAGCGGCAGCGGTAGCAGCGGTGGCGGCGGCGGTGGCGGCGGGATTTCTCGTGGAACCTCCGGCTATGGGAACCGCTCGACGAGATGGCTGCGTGTGTCCGAGCCGATAGGGCCATCGGGGAGGCGACTCTCTGGGGGAGAGGTCGCCGCCGCCCGGTCGCGTAGCAACGGCGGGGGTAGCGGGGGGGCAATAAGAGCGAACGCCACTCGCGGAACGGGTGCGGCTGACACTTTTGATGATGCCGACAGCAGCGCCAATGGGAGTGCTCTCGGCGGGGTCGGCGGCGCTGGGAGGATCAGCAGCAGTAGCAGCAACAGCAACAGCAGCGGTGGTGGGGGTGGCGGCGGTGGGGGAGGTGGTGGAGGTGGTGGCGGCGGCATTGGAAGCGTCGGTGCCCCGAGAAGTAGCAGCAGTAGCAGTAGCAGCAACAGCAGCCGCAGCAATAGCAGTAGCGTCGATGATGCCGGGGCCGGCGGTGGCGGTGGCGGTGGTAGTGGTGATGGTGGTGGTGGTGGTGGTGGTGGCGGCGGCGGTGGCGGTGGCGGCGGCGGTGGCGGTGGCGGTCGCGGCGGTGGAGGGGGCGGCGGCGGCGGCGGCGGCGGCGGCGGTGGCAGTACTACAACCGTCAGCAGCAGCAGCAGTAGCGGTAGCAGGAGCAGCAGCAGCAGCAGCCGCAGCCGCAGCGGCAGCAGCAGCGGCAGAAGGGCTACGGGTAGCGTGGGGAGCGGCCCCGACGCGGCCGCCAGCGGCGGCGGGATCCAACGGTACGTACGGTCCCGAATTTTGGGACCACTCACGCGGCGGAGATGGGGGCGAGGAGGAGCGATAGGCAGGGGAAGGACGAGCACACACGGCCCGAGACCGAACCGGAGCGTGTGGGCGGGGGGAGGGGGGAGCTTAGACGTGGAGCGGGCGAGAAGCGGGGAGAGGGTCGCAGAGTGGAGCGGTTCTTCCGAGACGATACCAGGCGGTGAGCGAGCTTCTTTTTTTTTGCTTCTTCTTTTCCAGATTTTTTTTTTGTTTTACCTGGTATTGTTTTGACGAGATGCAACTGTAACTCCTTTTTTTTAATGAATTTATGTATGCATACGTACGATCAATAGCCGATTGCCCCGCTGGGCTGGTGGTACCAACGAATACGAACACCAAGAGTGGTTACTGGAGATCGAATCCCACGTGCGTCGACTTTCTTTATTAGTACCTGGTATTAATAGTGTATTTTGCCGAAATAAAATAAAACACGTGAATCCACCGCTGAGAGCGCCTATTTATAGTAGCGTGGGCATGATAGGCGCAATTCAATTCAATGCTATTAATAGACGACGGGGGAAGGAAGGGCCGAAGTCTTCTCGCGATAGAAAACGTCCTTTCAAGGCAAGAACCGTAGTGGGGAGGGAGGAGGGAGAAGAGACTCTGCTTTGTGACCCTGTAGTATCCGAAGTAGTGCTGCAGAGAACCTCGAAACACTGCAAGCGCTCGCAGCATCTGCGGTACAAACGCGAAATCTTGCGAGCGCAGGGAGTTCCTACAGTATATCCTCGAACATGCTTTGCGTTACTCCCAAGTTTCGGGAGCAGCTGTGAGAGGTCGAGAGGTATGAACCCACGCCACACGCAAGCGCGCCCAAACTGTTAGCCTCGGCTAAAACACACACAACTTCTATTACATCGTACGTATAAATAAGACCAGAAAAGCAAGGTGGATGTAATGACTGGTACGAAAAAATAGCCAAAGAAAGGTGAAAAAATCGAAAAAGAAAAGCGTGAATGGTGCGAGTCGAACCTCGGCAACGAAACTTTATCACAGTATGTATGACGTCTACGCTACAGCAGTACTCGTACAACTGGCGCGTTGTGTTTTTCACGCAATCTAAAGCACGTTGCAGGATATCCTACAGGAGTAGAGTCTGGTAGAGTAGCTCGTACAGGTACGGTCTCATATATATATATGTATACCAGGTATATGTGTACAGAAATACTGCTGTAAAAAATGCCATGCGATATGATACGACAACAGAAGATACGCGTACTGCGACAAGGGAGCGTGTACTGATGCCCTTTCAGCTGGCTGTAGGACCTATCGGTCAGCATTGTAGGTCACACAGCAGTCAGTAACTGCTGTAAGCATGTTTTGTACGAATGCTACTGCTGTATTCGATGCTTGTACGAACGATTTGTTGTACTCGACTCGACGAACATATCGACCCGGGGACGCTCGGTACCGAGCAAAAAATGCCGGTCACACATTGCGGAAGGCACGTGCATAGGCCAATGCCGATGGCAGCAACTACGAACACTATTAATAGCGCTAAGCGTACAGCGCGGATCTGCCACATGCGCATAGCACGCTGCCTGCTGCACTTTGGTACAACTTGAGCGAGCTTCGCACAAAAAACCGCCATAAAACCACGAGGGGGGGAGGGGGGGGGGGGGGTCGAGCTTTATCCTTATGGAGGAAACAATGCCTGCAACAAGGGGTGACGAAGGTATCGGTTGTTCGAGTTTTGCAAGACACAGGCAGTGATGGTTTCCTTCGGTACATTTTGCCTGCGCGCGTTCGGACTATTACGGGGGGCCATAGTTAACAGGACCAAATATTGTTAGGGAAAATGGATAAACATATAGGTTTTTATGTATACCATAGGTCCTGTTAACTATGGTCCCCCGTAATAGTTACTGTTTGTGTGTTGATAACTTTCCTCTTATCCGCGTTGTGACCACAGAGCTGGTGACCACAGAGCTGGTGTCTGGATGGGAAAACTTAGCGCGGACACCAGGGGGGGGGGGGTGGGGGGTGGGGGGGGGTGTACTCGTTAGGAGATGTGTACTCGAAATTCATGCATGGCCGTAGTCGTGTGACCATAGACCCTGGCACCCCCCGCGTACAATGCCGGGACGGAGCATGTCGGGTTTTCATCGACCAGGCAGGCATTGCTTGCACCGAGCGCGAAGGGAAATGTGAGGTGTCTGACGAGTCGCGTGAAGGACACCGGGCGGGGGGGGAGGATATACATCGATACGTAGAATTAGCGGTTTAGCCCAGGTGGGGATAAAAGAGGATGGCAACCCTTGGTGTTATCAGCGGTCTACGTACGAGCACAGCGCGGCTGAGCTCCCGGAAGTACGCACGGGGGTCGTTCGAAGGTGTGATCGTGTATGCGCTCCGCCCGTCCGTGCCTGCCGTGCGACTGCTTGCGTTTATATCATGCCCCCCCCCCCCCCCCCCCCCCCGCCCTGCCTTCACGCAGTCGCTGCTTTGCTGGGTGAAGGGTCACTTTTGTATCGTCAAGTATTGCCTCTGAAACCTTCAAGAGGAATAGGCGTGAAGAACGCACAACATGCTTAATATACGCTCACACCGAGAATCAGCGTCACCTGCTGTACAGAGTTTTTTTTTTTAGGGGGGGGGGGGGGGCTTGGTATGGACCGTATAAAGCATCGAGATATATCCTCGCGCGTGACGGGGGTTTGTACTCGAAATGGCATTTCCCGACAAGATTATCTCGAATCCCCTCCCCCCCCCCCCCCAAAAGAAAAGCAACGTGTGCGAACGCGCTGCGAGCTCTTCAGGAAACCATGGTGCCAAAAACTTGGAGCTAATACATTGTCAAAATTTAGTGCTAAACTTTCCGATCGGACGAAAACATGTCTTGGTGACTGGCCCAGCCCCTATGTATTGTTGGTTTGTAGACGAAGTATCCCTGGTATAATATATATCAGGGTACATATCTATCCTACGCTGTCCCGATTTATAAGGGCTGTTTGTATATTACTACGTACCGGTATGCATTACAAATAGTCCTTATGTTTGGAGACAAGAGTGGTATTACGGGGCCGGACCATAGTTTATAGGTCCAAATTTTGTTAGTAAAAATAGATAAATATATATATACTTTGTGTTTAACGTAGGTCCTATTAACTATGTTCCCCCGTAATAGTAAAACGAGAGGGGTACAGGTACGACCATTATTAAAATCAGGGCTGCTTGCGGGTCGGGTCGGGTCGGGTCGGGTCGGGGTCCGGACCCTTACGGACCCTTACCCGACCCGACCCGCGAGGTTTCACCAGCGACCCGACCCGCGAGGTTCGACCCGACCCGACCCGACCCGACCCGACCCGACCCGACCGGTGATATTTGGTAGACTTCCTGACCCGATCGACGGGTCGTTCGGAGTCATGGTCCGTGAGGAGCCCTTCCTTTTGTTGGCGTAACCATTTTTTGCTGATGGGGAAACCCCATCCCATTTAAAAATATATATTTTCTCGCCCTTTCTTGGTCCTGCTGCTTCCGTACGTACGTAAGGTAGCAGGCCCATCTCTCTTCCCCCCACCCCTCTCTCTCTCTCGTCCCCCCTCGCAAGCATCCTACAACTCCCACTTTTTTCCTTCCTTCTTGTTTTTTTTTGTTCTATCTAATCCTCTGGCGGAAATGTAAGGACCGTTTAGGCATTAATATGAAGACAAAACGGTGCTCATATGTACGGTCAGAGTGGTTTAGCTTGACCTCTCCACAGTCCGGACTTATCGTGAGCTGCCCGATCTGTAGATCGCACAGATCTGTGGATTGGTGAATGTGTATCTGGTATTCCCTATTACTAGAGCTCTGAGCTGGCTGGAGATCCCGCCTAGTTAGTAGTTGCCTGGCTTCGCCCGGCAACTAACTGACTTTTTCCGACTAGTTGGCTGGCTCGCCAACCAATTAGTCGACTACAGCAGTAATAAAAAAAAACGCTATTTGGCTTCGTTTTACACCTCAAAAAGTATGATAACTCGGCCAGGTTTACCTCTGGTTTTGATCACGGAGTGTAGAGCTTTAAGTTCGTCTCAGTTTATCAGACATTATAGGGGTGCGTCAGCAGTTTGGACATGCCGTCCCCGTTTGGGGGTCTCTCGTTGGTGTCTCATTTGGTCGTAGCGATAAATGCTCGTGCATCTCAGTAGCAGATCTAAGTCCCACATATCTGTGTGTTGGTGAATGTGCATCTGGTATACGCTATGGCAGATCATGAGCTGCCTGACCTGTAGACCGCACAGATCTGTGTATCGGTGAATGTGTATCTGGTATACGCTATGGCAGATCATGAGCTGCCTGACCTGTAGACCGCACAGATCTGTGTGTTGGTGAATGTGTATCTGGTATACGCTATGGCAGATCATGAGCTGCCTGACCTGTAGACCGCACAGATCTGTGTATCGGTGAATATATATCTTGGTACCACGCTACAGTATGACAAATCATGAGATGCCCGACCTGTAGATCGCACAGATCTGTGGAATGGTGAATGTGTATCTGGTATACCCTGTTGCAGGTTATCACGTGGAGACGTGTGCGTATCACACAGAGGGTATCAGATCGTTTTGCAAGGCGTCTCCAAGAGGAGGTGTTGGACTATTCGCCCCGGCGGAAATGAGGCCCGACGAGATTCCGCCCATCCCTTTGGTGGACACTCTCGGGTTTTTATTGCGGAGACGCCCAATTAGAGGAGGCGATGTAGAAGGATGGCGTACCTCGGTACGAAGTATGCAAAAGGGGTCGAGTCCGTAAGATGTTGGAGTCGTGGGAGATCTCGAACGAAGGCGCTACCTTGTACTTGTCTGCGTCATTGTCATTAAACTGTTCTATTACGGGGGACCGTAGTTAGTAGGACCAAATATTGTTAGTAAAAATGGTTAAATATATACCTGGTAGTTTTTTTAATGCATACCATAGGTCCTATTAACTATGGTCCCCCGTAATAGTAACATTCGTTCGTGCCCATTCTTCAACCCTAGGGAGTTGTCCGTGGCGTAGGTTTGTGACCACATAACTTGTATCTCTTTTAGGATTGAAGAATCGGCACGGACACTGGTTGTGCTGGATGTCGACGGGTAGAAAGAACGGTTTAGTGTGAAGAACACACACACATAGTAGTACAGATCCAACCCGGGAAACGCGCGCTATCAATAGATCATACAAGATCGGGAATATATCTGTCTTGAAGGATGTAGATCGTGCGGTGGGAATACATGATCTGTAAATGATCTGTGGATGATCTGCTGATGATCTGTTCGAGATATTTCACCACCCGGTATGAATTTTACAGAGACGATTTTTGCTCGAAAAACAGGGAGAGCACCACATATACGCGTCTGGCAGATCGCCATGTACACTATCAATACTGTAGATACAAAGCTAGACCCTACGTACAGGTAGCGTGCCGGTTTGTTGCGCCGTGCAGGGTCCGCATAGCACAGATGCTAACCCGGGAAGTGCCATGTCCTGGACCACGCAAGATCGGCTGCCACAATCACAAACACGAGCTATCAATGACAATACACACCAGGGATCTGTTCGATCAGGAAGGTCTGGGTTTTGTCTCATGAGGTGGGAATCGATGACCTGCCCGCTGTGGGAATATGGCAGGAGACCCGTCACTTGCCTTGTTGTATGAGTTGCCATTATGAGTACCGTTATGAGTACCGTTATAAGTTACCGTTTTGAGTTGCCGTTATGAGTTACCGTTTGAGTAATCGTTATGAGTACCGTTATGAGTGCCGTTATGAGAACCGTTATAAGTTGCCGTTTTGAGTAACCGTTATGAGTACCGTTATGAGTACCGTTATGAGTTACTGTTTTGAGTTGCCGTTATGAGTACCGTTATGAGTTACCATTATGAGTTACCGTTATGAGTTACCGTCATGAGTTACCGTTATGAGTACCGCTAGGGGCGTTGGGTTCGTACACGGGTGATATATTTTTTTCGACGCTCGATTATTCATGAAGGGGAAGGTTGTTAATACCGAATAAAACACGAAAAAAAAAGGTTTCCGAAATAGATATGATCGAGAGAGAGAGCCTTCTGAAAATCTGAAGGTTGGACCCTAACACCCTTACGGTGCGTAGTTAAGAGGAAACGAGCGCTGAGAAACGATCGCGCCACCCTGCTGCTGTGCGAGCCCAACGCTCTTTGCGGTAGCTATTGTTGCCATTATTTTCGTTTTTTTTTTGTTGATGGATGCCAGGTATTGGGGTAGTGTTGATAGATTTTGTTCAAATGTTTTCACAGTTCGTACAGATAGTCTACAGATCATCTATTCCCATACTTCATGATCTACATCCTTCAAGACAGATATGTATGATATAATTATGGTCTAGCTCATGTGGCCGGATGGGACTCGTATAGGCTGCATGATCTATGATAGCGCATGTTTCCTGGGTGGATGATCTGTACTGTTGATCTACCGTAGACAGGTGGATATATAGATGGATAAATACCTGGTATAGATACTGCTGTAGATCATGTTATGTCTGTTCGAGGCGTGATTCATGTTCGGTCTCACACATACGCTTTAAGCGTGGCACAGGAGCATATCGTCGATGCCTTTTCACGTGATAGACGGCAGCAGTAGCCCCCATCGTTCGGTGTTTGCACCCCCCATCTACTTACAAGGATACATACCCGTCGTCTGAACAATCAGCGTGGGAAATAACAGGCCATCGGCGAGGGTCCCAGTCTGTCGTTACCCTACGGCATTTTCTGTATGTCTAAGCCCACGGAGTGATTGGTGACCCAAGTTTTTTTCGCGGTTTACGTTTCCTCCCTCTGCACTGTACTGACCTTCAGTGGGTCGATTTTTTTTTGTTTTTGTTTTCTTGTTCGACAGGGGACGGTTTTACATCCGTCCCCCATACCCCAACTCCGGGAAGTTTATAGTCTACCCCCGCCGGGAAATTGATTATCTCATTGACGCTGTCATCATCCACGTGCAAGATTATCAGCCTCAAAAGAGGTTCTTCGTAGAGCATTATATGCAGCTCTCACCCTTCGTGCGGTTCGCCGAACACCTCACGGCGCCTCGCGCTTGGTGCAAGCGATGTTTATGCCTGGTCGGTGGAAACCCCGACGTGCTCCGTCCCCGTCATTCTAGGGACGCGAGGGGTCTATGGTCGTACGACTACGGCCGTGCATCATATCGAGTACCCCGACCAAACAGGGAGGGGGTAAGATTAGCGAAAAATGTTCAGCGCATGACCATGTCCGGAGTACGAAGTATGTGGGGAAGACGTGTTGAGCGTCTACATGTTGGAGGAGTCTCACGGCGTTGCTAAAGTCTCGGAAGGGATGCGTGGTCAATGGCGATATGACCAAGACGAGCAGCAAATAAGCAAGCCTGGAAGCCTGTAATCCCCCCCCCCCCTATTTTATGTAGGATGGGTTGGCGTCGGTTGGCAACGACACTGTAAAACATGCCGCTCACTAGGTGAGCTAGACAACCAGGGTACCGTTTTTTTTGTTTTTTTTGTTGGCGGTCACCTACAGCCGGTTGTCAAGTTAGATCATTTGTGCGAGCCACAAAACCTTCACTTCGCACAATGGGGAATGATCGCATCATGTAGTGTTCAAGGTAAGGCACCCAAGAGGCAGTTACATAGTACTCCCTGCTGTCTCTGGAAATGCCTACATCGGAAATTAAATCAACTCATTGAAGCTGTCGTCCATATGCAAGTCCGTCTCAAAAGCGGTTCTTAGTAGGATGCAGCTCACCCTTCATGCGACTCGCCAGACACCTCACGGCGCTTCGCGCTTGGTGCAAGCAATGTCTGCCTGGTCGGTGAAAACCCGACATGCTCCGTCCCGGCATCGTAGGGATGCGAGGATCTATGGTCATACGACTACGGCCATGCATGAGATCGAGTAGATCTCTCCTATCGAGTACACCCCCCCCCCTCGCGGTTTCGCGTCACGAGCGGTGATAGGATGCAGCGCTCCCTCGAAACGACTCGCCTACGAGCACCTCACGTTTCGCTTCGCGCTCATTGCAAGCAGGGTCATCCCGGTCGTTGGACTCCTGACGTGCTTATGGTGTACAGGAATGCCAGGCTATAAGGTCATACATACTACTACGGTCATGCATGGCATGAGTACCCCCACCCCCCCTGCCCTCTCTTGCCCACGCGTCCCCGCTACTCCGAGGAGGCTTTTCTAGACCAAATGGTTGAAATAACCTGACCCTAAAAACTCCAACTGCATCGGATTTTTCTGGGGAAAACATCGGAACGGAGACGCTATGAGGAGTTACTCCTGCTGTGTATATGTCGTCAATATTTTTTTCGGAAAAGAAAAGAGCCGAATCAAAACCCCCAGCGCCTCGGATATTTTCCGAGAAATTTCTCTGAGAAGCTTCTCGGAATGAAAGATGCAACGAAGAAAGCGTTGTGCGTGTCTTCTTCTTGTTGTGAGGACTATTGCCCGGATCGTCCGGTGAGATCCTCCAGGAGTCGGCTGTAGGACGTAGGAAGCATTTCCTGGTCGGATCAAGGTATCGGCGTAACCCCAACCTAACTCCTTCTCACCTTGATCCTGACGCCGAAACGAACGAGAAACGCGGCTGCCCCGTTGTTTTTTCTTTGTTCCTTCTTTTCTTCTCGTTAAATATTCCGAGCCTGCGGACCACGTTTATCCCCGCTCTCATTACTAGTGACTTTCGTGAAATCCCGGAATCTTCCCGGAAATATCCTACCGGATGAAACGTGGGTGACTCACCCTATTATAGCGACTTACGTGCAATTCCCGGAAACTTCCCGGAAATATCCTACCGGACGAAACGTGAGTGATTCACACTATTATAGTGACTTTGCGCGTCCCGGAAAGTTCCCGGAAATATCCTACCAGACGAAACGTGAGTGCCTTCTCGTACTGCATTTTGTGGCAACTGGGCCGATCCAACCCCGACCGCATTTGGAACTGCTTGGGAGTTTTTGTCGGAAACAAGATGATGAGGAGATACACTGGGCCAACTCAACCCCGACCGCCTCGAGATTTCCGGGAAATTTCTCGGAATGAAAGATGTATCAAGGAATTACTGTTATAGTGTATTTTGTCAACCTCTCTGTGGAGGCGGAAGCAAACTCGTAGTTGTTGCCGTTCGTGGGTGGTGTTGTTGTTATCTGTTTGTACTTGTACAATATACGAGTACAGCCAACATGTTCACATCTACTCACCACCTTATGACCTAAGCTCACCCCCGGTCCCGAGGCAGACTCCAATATATTCCCGGAAATGGTAGCAAGGAAGCAACTCATGTGCGGTGGGGAGGGGGGGGGGGAAACACCACCAAACAAAAACAACTATTAATATTAATAAAACGATCCTGTAGGTTCGTAGTAAATCCCAACAACGACTGACCCCGCTCCCCCCCCCCCGTCCCCGTCCCCGCCCCCCACCGGAATATTTCAAACACTCCCGATACAATACGAACTCCCCCAAGTAGGCCGAACAACTATCAACAGCCCCGCGGGCTTCAACGAACTGTTCAACTCGACCGCCCTCTGGGAGACCAGGCCGAGGACGCGAAGTGCTATGGGTGCGGGGGAGGGAGACGCGGGGTTGGGGGTGGGGGTGGGGATACCTGACACGTTGGGGCAGGGGCCGCCGGCGGGCTACCAGCAGGCGCCCTGCCCGGGATGCCGCGCCCCGCTGCTGTTACGGATGGACACCGGAAGCCATGTGTGCCCGTGCGGCGCGCATTTCAGGTATGAATTTGCTTCCGGGGATTGGGTGTGGGAGGTGGAGGGTGGGAGTTTTACTCGTTTTTTTGTTTGGGTTAGACCGCTTGACCATTGACCACGCCCCCCCCCCCCACCCACCCTTGAGGCGAACCCCCGGCATCCTACTCGTGATACGCATCTCCAACGGACCCCCCATACCACCACACCCACCCACCATACCACCACACCCACCCACTCACTATCACCCCTCCCCTCCCCTCTCTCCCCCTCCCCTTCCTCTCCCCTCCTCCCTCTTCCTTCCCCCCTCTGCCGCTCCCCCCCCCCCCCCCCCCCCCCCCCCCCCCCACCGTCTCCCCACCGTCTCCCCGCTCGATGGGTCGCTTTACACGGACACTCTTTTCCCGCAACGACGCCCCTTGTTCTGCCCTTCCCTTTGCCCCCCCGTCTTCAACGCACACGACGACCGGCATCAGCCGAGCCGAAGTGACGGCGACATTCGCCGCCACAGCTTCCACGACGAACGCCGCCGCCTCGATGCAGTCGGGGGTGTGGCCCGTGTCCACCTCGGCGCTGCGCCAGGAGACCCGCGACGTGGAGCAAGACGCGCGGCGGCGGCGGCGGCGGCAGCGGCGGATACCGCGGGCGGAGCTGGACTTCGTCCTGGCCTCGCGCGCCCACTCTCGTAACGCCTCCGCCTCTGATCGAAGCCCTTCGGAGGAAGCACCCACCACCGCGACGACGACAACGTTAACGACGGAGGCTGATGTCCTCTTCCCGGTGGCGGAAATGGTAACGCCGACTCAACCAACCCAGCAGCGACAAACAGCCTCCCAGGTGGGAGGCGGGGGGGCGGGAGGGGGGGGCTTGTTCAGGAGGAGGCCCGGGCGGGAGGTCCTGCGAGCGGCGGCCGCCCCTGCCACGCCTCCCGCCACGCGAGCTCCGCGCTCGCCGGCTTCCACCTTCCCCGGGCTGAGGAGGCAATTGGCGTGGCAGGTTGCTTCTTCCAGGCCTGGGGGTGGGGGCGGGGGGGGAGTGCTGCAGCCGGCGTCGACGTTTACTTCGGTGGCGGCGGATGATGTGTCTCTCGGGAGTGCCCGCGGCGTGCGTTCGTCGTCGGAGAGGGGTGGCGGTGGTGGCAATCATCTACAAGTGGGTTAAAGTTTTTTATTCTGTCTTATTTTGGAAGGGGGGGGGGGGAGGGTCGCGGTGGTGGTAATCATCTATTACGGGGGACCATAGTTAATAGCACCAAATATTGTGAGTGAAAAATGGTTAAATACATTAGAGCTTTTTATGTATACCAGAGGTTCCATTAACTATGGTCCCCCGTAATACGAGTGGGTTAAAAAGTTTTTTTGTTTCTTTGTTTTTTCGGGGGTGGGGGGGGGGGAGGGGGGGGGGGGGGGGGGGGGGGGGGGGGGTGTTGATGCTGTCTCCTTCATTTTTTTTATTTATTTGTATTTCTTTACGCAAGTCTTTTGCAATGCAGTTCGATCGCACATTGACGTGGTGGCGGTTCATCTATATATCTACAGGTGTGTTTCGGGTGTTCGTTTTTTCTTCTTGGGATGGAGGAAGGGAGGGAGGAAGGGAGGGAGGAAGGGAGGGAGGGAGGGAGGGGGGGGCGGGACGGGACGGGCGGCGGGGGTCTTAATGTCGTGTTTTTTGCGTATCTTGTACAAACGTTCGGTTCCGCCGTCGATAGAGGGGTAGCGGTGGTTGCACTCATCTACATACAGGTGCGTGTTACTCATCTACATACAGGTGCGTGTTTGTGAGGAGGTTAACCCGTGTTTTTGCCTGCTTACGCGACTCTTGTGTGCAGCAGCACGGACCAATCGTCTTTACGAGCGGAGGCGGCGGCAAACCATCTACTACAGCGGCAACATGGGTATATATATATTTGAAGAAGAAACATCGACGCAAGTCATCCTTTTTTTTTTTTCGGGCGTCTTAAGACAAGGGGGGTGGGGGTGTATTGTATACCAAAAACACGTACCAGGTACAACATAGTAACGCTTGAAGAAACAAAAAAAAACTGTGCCAATTGTTTTGAACTTGCCAGAAATCTCCACCGTTCTGACCTTGGCGGAGGAGTGTATCGTTGTTTTTTTTTCTTTCTTTCTTTTTTTCGTGTGCTGTTGGGTGTGTTTTAGGTGCTGTTTTGGGGGTTAGAAGCTGTTCTGACCCCTGGGGGGGGGGCTCCTAGATAGTGGCCGAAACAACGATATACTTAGTGCCGCCAACCGTCTGCGAACACCGTGGAAGGCCTACAAGTACGGGTAGCATCCCATGTCCCCCCCCCCCCCTCCCCCCCTTGCCGTACGAAGCTTTGCGTTAGAAACTCGATTATCACTTTATTTCACCCCCCCCCCCCCCTCCTCCCTCTTACTCCCCTAAATCTTGAAGCTGTCATCCATATGCAAGTCCGCCTCACTAGCGGTTCTTAGTAGGATGCAGCTCACCCTTCGTGCGACTCGCCGGGCACCTCACGGCGCTTCGCGCTTGGTGCAAGCAATGCCTGTCTGGTCGGTGAAAACCCGACATGCTCCGTCCCGGCGTTGTAAGGATGCGAAGGTCTATGTTCATTCGACCACGGCCATGCATGAGATCGAGTGCATCTCTCCTATCGAGTACCCCCCCCCCCCCCCCCCCATCCATCCACGCAGTCGCCTTTTTTTGCTGGAATCAACCCTTTTGTGTCGTCAATGTTCCTAACTAGGGGGTTAATGACGTGTTTTTTATGTTTACGCAGCTCTTTCATGTGTGTGTATCTGTATAATATACAGCTCTGTCCGGAATTCTAAGCACCGTTTTGATCATATAGATATTAGGCTGCGAAACGTCTTTGTTTTTAGGTATGGAGTGGCAACTACTGTAGTAAGGCGCAGTTCGATATCCACCATACCGCTATTACGGGGGGCCGTAATAAATAGGACCTATGGTACACACAAAAAGCTAAATATTTTGCTATTTGTACTAACAATATTTGGTCCTACTTACTATAGTCCACCGTGAATAGAGTATATTTGTAGATGGCAGTCAGAGCCATGTACACGGGAGATGTTGGCATCTGGTTCCCCTCTCTCGTGCGTACGGTGGCAATGGACTCGCACGTCACCACGCACTCTCTCTTTCGGGGGGCCATAGTAAATAGAACCAAATACTGGTGGTAAAAATAGGGAAATGTATAGGTTTTTGAGCGTACTGTAGGTCCTGTTTACTCTGGCCCCCCATAATAGATGGAACATGAGCGTTCCGGCATGTTCAGTACCCCTATACGCGTGCCTTCTGCTTTTTTCCTGCGTTTATCGTGGCGGGGGGGTCGAGTGATGGATTGGGCGGGGTGGAGAACCTCGGCATGTTTTAGTATCGCCGTCCCGTGTTGGGGACGAACCAGTCAGTTTCTAAGTAGTTTGCCCCCGAAACGGGACTGCGGTCGTAAAAGGGTGTGTTAGGTAACCCCGCACAAGGGGATGCATCATATCACGTAGTGTGCGTGGTATTAGGCGCCCCCGAGGCAGTCACGCAGTACCTGGTATTCCCATTGCTGTCTCTGGAAGGCGCCACAGAGCCGTTCTACGGTAGAGGTTCACCCTAGTTTTTCTGAGGCTCCTCACTCAAGGTGCTCCATACCTCACCCGAAAACTGACTTGAGCAAAAAATCAGATTGCTTCCCGATGAATGATTCCCATGGCCCAAGTATACAAAAACGTCATTTTTCGAAACGAAGATTGGCATTCCGACGATTTTGGGTCAAGGAGCCCCGTCAGTCAGAAACAAAAATGCGGGAATGTGATATCTCTATAGTAGAACGCGTCCACATCGCGGAAAAAAACCCCGAAACAATTGGGTTGGCGCTGTGTCGTAGGTATGCTAAAAGGTAACGCCTCTCAAGGTGCTGCAACCCGCCAAAGAACCGATCCTTAGCAGGATGCAGCTCGCGCCCTTCAGTGCGACTCGCCGAGCACCTCACGGCGCGTTGCGCTAGGTCCGAGCAATGTCTGCCTAATGTGGTCGGTAAAAACCCGACGTGCTCCGTCCCGGACATTGTAGCGACGCTATTACGGGGGAGCATAGTAAATATGACCAAATACTGTTAGTAAAAATTGAGAAATATATAGGTTTTTGCGTATACCGTAGGTCCTATTAACTATGGTCCCCCGTAATACGAGGTTCTACGAGTATGGTCGCACGACTACGGCCATGCATGACATGAGTCCACCCCCCCCCCCCCCCCCCCCCCTCTTGCGACTCGCCCAACACCTCACGGCGCTTCGCGCTTGGTGCAAGTATTATCGGCCTGGTCACCGGCTTTGTATGGATTCCTACTGTAGGCTCTACCAGTATGGCCATACGACTACGGCCATGCATGACATTGGTACCCCCCCCCCCCCCCCCCCCCCCCCCCCCTCCCCCCTCCTCCTCCTCGGAGATAGATGGTGGGCACAGTGAGGGTATAACATTATCAAAAAGTTTATATGCATTACACGAAAACAACGTATTGAGCGCCCAAGTGTTGGAGGTGTCTCTATTAGGAGTAGGAACGGTGCTCCGTCTCGAAAGGGATGCGTGGCCGATGGTCCAATGACTAAGGCAAGCAACAAACGAACGAGTACGCCCGCCACCCCCCCCCCCCCCCCCCCTCTCCCGGACGTGCATAACAGGTGGTGATGTGCTCTAACTGCGGACGTGCGGGCGTTATCCACTCTTCCGAGTCGTTCACCAGCCGCTCCATGTTCGTGTGTAGCTGCGGCAATCCGGTTCTCCCGGCGACCCCCGCCCAGCTGCTGACGGCGCTGTCTCGGGGAGCCGTGGCAGGGGCCACCCAGCAGCAGGGGGTGTCGAGCCAGGTGAATACACACTCAAGATAGGTGACCGACGAGGGTCTTCAGAGGCTAGCGCGGAGCCGTTGTTGGGCAAAGCTTCAAAGTAGGGGCATCACTGATTGACGTCGAAGATGCATGTTGAGTAGAAAGTAGCGCTCGACGGGGCCAAGAGAAGCTTAAGGAACGATCGACTATGACACGTTCGGATGCGGTGGAGAAGAGTGAAGGTGGGGTGTGTGTGCGCAAACAATCCAGTTTCCTCGATCTTGATGTCCCTCTTACAGCAACGTCTGTCGACGGCTCGTCGCTGCAACTCGTCGACCACAAGAACAACTGAAAGGTCTTCTAAATATCCCGTTATTCGTAATGCGGTGGAATATATTTGAACCGCAACTTATGAACCGCGACTTACGAAGCATTGACTCAATGGGCTGTGTGTTTACTGCCTGTTTGTTAACGTAATAATCATGGAGCGTATCGTGGCTTGTCAGTGGCACGGGTGCGCTTGGCAGGGTATAATGTGCTCTTGGGTACACCCGAGCACCTAGGGTATCGTGGTTCCCAGGCGTGTTTTATGGTAGGGCATGCTATATACTCTCGAGTACCCGGGTACCTATGGTGTCATTGTTCTAGTAGGGAGTCTTATATATTCTCGGGTACCCGGCTACGTATGGTATCATAGCTCTAGTAGGGAGTATGCTGTACTCTCGAGTACCCGGGTAGGGAGCATTAGATACCCTCGGGTACCCGGGTACCTATGATGCGATAGTTCTAGTAGGGAGTATACCATGCTCTCGAGTACCCGGGTACCTATGGTGTCATAGCTCTGTTATGGAGTATTATATACTCTCCGGTACCCGGGAACCTATGACATCATAGTTCTAGTAGGGAGTATTATATACTATCGGGTACCCGGGTACCTACTGTATGGTATCATAGTTCTACTGTAGTAGGGAGTATGCTATACTCTCGGGTACCCGGGTGCCTATGGTATCATAGTTCTAGTAGGCAGCATTATATACTATCGGGTACCCGGGTACCTACTGTATGGCACCATAGTTCTACTGTAGTAGGGAGTATGCTATACTCTCGGGTACCCGGGTGCCTATGGTATCATAGTTCTAGTAGGCAGCATTATATACTATCGGGTACCCGGGTACCTATGGCACCATAGTTCTACTGTAGTAGGGAGTATGCTATACTCTCGGGTACCCGGGTACCTATGGTATCCTACTTCTAGCACGGAGTATGCTATACTCTCGAGTACGCGTGCACCTACGTTGTCCGCGCTACAGCGGCAGCCGGCGCTACTCCGCACGCTACGTACGCACCACACTAATCCCATCGGTCCCAAGCGATCCCACCGGAGCACTATGGCGGGCACCCGGCACTATAGAGGGAGGACCAGTTTTGCTGTATACTGAGCTGCGTGCCCGTTTCTCCTCTGACTGTCTGCCGTCTGTCATCGCTTGGCACCCCGCGGACACGATAGCTCATCAATCTCCTCCCAACCATGGAGTTCAAGGAAGATTCTCGGAAAAAGCTGGTGGCGCACGGCGACGGGAAGGGGTTGTGCGAGGAGGATGACAAGGTAAGCGAGGGATAGGTACAAAATTTTTGCTGTATTTTTCCTTGGATGTTTGAGCCCAAATAGGTTTTTCGCTGACGGATGGAGCTCCTCGGCTCATCAGCTACTACGGGGGGCCATAGTAAATAGACCAGACATAGTTATTAATAGTAAAAATAGCGAAATATATACCTGGTAGGTTTTTGTGTATGCCGTAGGTTCTACCGGTATTTAATATGGTCCCCCGTAATATTGCATCAACCATTTTGTCAACCATTGCGCAGGTGCTATAGCTAGTTCAGCAAAATATTTCCGACATAATAAAACGCACGTTCTTTCGTGTGCTCGCGGTATTTGGGCGTTTTTTGTACTCTGGGATACTGCGAGTACTATTAATGAGAGCAATTTCGAGATTCGGTACTGCGAACACTGCCACGCTCGCGGTGTTCAGTACTGTGGGATACTGCTGTACTTCCCGAGTATTTCAGAGCTCTGCACTGCGGGTGCTGCCATCTGCTGCCGATAGTGTTTCGTCCGTTGGTGCGCTGCGAGTACCAGAATATTCTCAATATGCGTAGGCAGTATACTCGGAGTATCGAGTAGGCTTCGAACATCTGTGCTGCACTGTTTCGATACAGTAGTTTCCTCTCGAGTAGGTGAGAGTACTGGCGGTATTTCTGGAGGATGTACTGCCAGTACTCGCGGTGTTTGTGGGTTCAATACGCGTGATACTCTTGGAGTACTCTTGTGTACTCTGGAGTATTCATGATGTTTGCGCTGCGGGTTCTGCTTGAGTATTCATGATGTTTGCCCTGCGGGTACTGCTTGAGTATTCATGATGTTTGCCCTGCGGGTACTGCTTGCACTTGGGGTTCTGCACTGCTCATACTCCCAGTACTCCCAGTACTCGCAGTGTTCGGGCCTTCAGTGCTGCTCACACTCCCAGTACTATCGATGGCAGTATTTAGGCCGCCAGTGCTGCAACACTCTCAGTACTCGGAGTACAGAAACGCGCTCGAGGCTCCGAGCATACTCGGATATGAAGTATACTGGGAGCATCTGTGAACCACTGCAACTACCCAAAATTCTTGGGATCTGATGTGTGTGTTTAGACGGTAGACTACAGCGATGTACCCATTGATTGTGAGCATAGCAGCGGTTCAACGCTTTTATTGCTGTTGGTACCGCCATCCCGTGTTGGGGACAAAATGTTTGGAATGTGAGTAGTTTGTCCCCAAAACGGGACTGCAGCAGAAACCAGGTAAATTGGCTTGTCACATCTGGAAAAGAAAGGGGTGGGAGTTAGTGTATCATGTATGGGATCGTTTGTTCGGTACAGTAAGAGGTTGGAAAAAAACATACTTGAGAGTTGGGATCACCTCTGGGGGGTTTGTCACGGGGGTGGTCTCGAAAGCGGTACACCCCCACTGTACCGTTTAACACTATCACACTAGGGTGATGAGATAAACACACCCCCTCGGACGATTTTTTCATAACTGGCATTTTCGACAACGGGGAAGGCGTACTGAATACGACGAGCGACGCGTCTATGCAACCAACCTTTTCGACGAAATCTCTCCAAAGCCAGCATTTTCGTTACATGTCCCCCCCCCCCCCCATGTTTTGGGGAAAACGGGGTCTGCAATTATTCGTTTTAGGGGTTGTGGTATCTTACCACCCAGTGTGATAGTGTGATACGTTATTCACATCATGCGCCCCTATTTCCCCATTTAGTTGCAACTCCTTTAGACGGACAAGTGCGCCTATTTTTGTATTTTGTTGGTATCTAGGGTCAGGCGCGTGCTTCTATTTTTTCCGAGTTATGTCCTGTTAGTAAGTCATTAGTGTCATTAGTAAGACGTACGTCGTAAGTACCAATAGCTAGCCCTTAGTCCTGATACTGAGCCTGTATTACAATCAGTAAGTCATTATTAATAGTACAATTAAAAATTCGTTCGTATTATTTAGCACTGCTGGAAGTCATCTGTACTTTTAGTAAGTCGTTATTACCGGGGACCATAGTAAATAGGACCTATGGTACACAAAAAAACCTTAATATTTACCATTTTTTACCGACAATATTTGGTCCTATTTACTAGGGTCCTCCGTAATAGTAATGTTGCTACGTCATGAGTCCTATTTAATACAGTAAGTTATTAGTACTATTACGAGGTTCTCAGTACTATCAGCAAGTTCTCAGTACTATTAGCAAGTTCTCAGTAAACTGCGTGGTTCTATTTGCTGCTGTTGGAACTCATTGTTGACACAGTACTGCTGTAGCACTATTGTTAGACCCTTGGTACCACTGTTGCCCAGCCATTACTACGGGGGACCATACTATAATAGGACCTACGGTACACAGAAACCTAATATATTTCGCTATTGTTACGAACAGCATTTGGTCCTATTTACTCTTGCCCCCCGTAATAGTACTGCTATTATTAATAGTGCGCCCCGACCAACAATATTGATAGATCACCAATATTATTGCGGGAAACTATAGTAACCAGGACCCATCATACATACCAAAACCTATACCAGGTATATACCAGCGTTTTTACTACGCGCATTTTGTCCTGATTACTATGTACCCCCCGTAGTAGTAGTAGTAGTAGCAGTAGTAGTAGTGGTGGTAGTAGTAGTAGTAGTAGTAGTGGTAGTAGTAGTAGTAGTAGTAGTAGTAGTAGTAGTAGTAGTGGTAGTAGTGGTAGTAGTAGTAGTCGTAGTAGTAGTAGTAGTAGTAGTAGTAGTAGTAGTAGTAGTAGTAGTATAGTAGCGGTAGTAGTATTACGGGGGACCATAGTTAATAGGACCTGTGGTATACATAAAAACCTACTTCGAAGTATATATTTAACCGTTTCTAGTAACAATATTTGATCCTATTAACTATGGTCCCCCGTAATAGTCCCCGGGTTTCCTGTGTGGGAGGAGGGAGGCGTAGGCATTGGTAAGAGCCTGCAAGAGGGGAAGATATAGAAGAGAGTCAGCTTGTGCGATATTCGTTGAGTTTGAGCTCGCACAAGGGTGCAATCGTTTCTCAGCGCTCGTTTTCCCCAGGCGTGAGGGGAAGGAACGTTGCCAATAAAGACGAACAAAGGAGGCGTTTTCGGAAAGATCTGGTCAAAATAAGGCCTTCGGGAAAATGTAACGGTAAACGTTCGACTTTTTTTAGCACACCCTCACCGTTGTCGAATAAAACTATTATAGTAGATACACATGTACCCCGGATGTTTTTCCCCGTCACGTACCACATGTCGCGTCAGAAACCAGCCGTTTTCCGTCGATGTCAAGCGAAATTGATTCATGAGTAATTCTGTCGATCGTAGGGTGCGTGTGTGTCTTTGCCGACAACATTTTCTTCGTACGAAGTGATTTTATTACTCTCGATATCAACCCCGCCCGTACATGCTGTACCAGGTAGGTGTATGTCCCGTACCTGGTATGCAAATGGCGCTCTTGTTGCATACACACCATCCCGCAACCGCTTGTTTTCGCCACGTAACACATCCTCTGACCATTTTTTCTTCCTACTCCCTTTCAGGTTTCCTGCAGAGTATGTTTGGCGGAATACGAGGCCGGGAACACCCTTCGGATCCTCCCCTGTTTGCACAAGGTTAGTGTGGTGCGGTACGGGTAACCCCTGTCTACAATACACGGGTATGGTAGCACGTCATTTCCGTGAGGCTGCCTCGCCTCAAGAAACGATAAAATCCCATCCCCGGATCGGAAACCCTTCCGCACATACTTCGTATACAATTCCGGCGACAATGGGACGAAAACGTACTCGCTGTGGGTCGATACCGCCCCGTAAGGTGTGGAAACCCCAACCCCACGTGTGGTGGAAATCGATTTTTTAAGCCTTACACTCAGCTGGCGTTCTTCGCGCAACATTTTGAGTTCACTTTCCCTGCACACGGGACTGATTTCACGGTTGGCTGCCTCACACGGAACCAGCGTGTGAGGCGGGAGTTGCCCCTCGGGGCAACGGCGGGGCAACGGCTTGGTCCCGCCGCTCTGGAGGGCTCCGTGTCTCCCCCCAAAACTGACTTCGATGAACAAATTGCTGGCTTAACCCTTTTCGGACCTCAGTCTGGTTTTCGGACAAAACTACGCAGATTCTCAGTGGTTTGTTTCTTAAAACGGGACTGCAGTGGTATAACGGGGGGGGCATAGTAAACAGGACCAAATGTTGTCAGTACAATTAGGTAAATATATAGGTTTTTGTGTGTGCCGTAGGTCCTACCTGGTATTTAATATGGCCCCCCGTAATAGAAGGGCTGAACTCTATGAACGAATCTCCATGGCCTACGCAGTAGGTGCTGAATGAACCTACTGTATTGTGCGGCACAAAACGGGATTTGTTCGGTTGATCTCCGTCAATCGAGTCGTGAACGTTTGGACCAAGATAAGGTACAATGTGCAGTACCTCTATTTCTTCGCAAGCCCCTTTTTCGTGCCGCAAACTACTCGAAAATTGAGTGGTTTCGCTCCAAAACGGGACTGCAGTTCTAATAGGGTCAACTAAGGCCCCTTCCTAGCGAATACCAGGTAGGAAGTTATCTCTACAACTCCCCGCGAAAATCGATTTAGGGAAAAAGCGGACGCTTGGCCTGGGCCTCTGCTGTGTACGTGTTTTGTTCGAATTATCGTAAATATTGTCGATTTCGCAAAGACAGGACTGCGATCGTTTTCCGATCGCTCGGTAGTTTCCGGAGCGGGAAAGGTTTTCTAACACCGAATAAGGCTTTTTTTAGAAAGATCCGGTGGAGAGCCTTCCGAAAATAGTTTGTGTTCTACTTTTGCTGTGGCCGTTGTCTTGTCGAGAATTCGAGCACTGAAAAAAAACCCCGATTTGTTCACCCCCTTGTGCTGTCTCTGGAAATGCCTACACCGGAAATTAAATCAACTCATTGAAGCTGTCGCCCATATGCAAGTCCGCCTCAAAAGCTGTTCTTAGTAGGATGCAGCTCACCCTTCATGCGACTCGCCAGACACCTCACGTTTCGCTTCGCGCTTGGTGCAAGCAATGTCTGCCTGGTCGGTGAAAACCCGACATGCTCCGTCCCGGCATCGTAGGGATGCGAGGGTCCATGGTCATGCGACTACGGCCATGCATGGGATCGAGTACGTCTCTCCTATCGAGTACACCCCCCCCCCTTGTGCGATCTCGACGCTTCTGGACGTTTCGTAACTTTTCGCGTCGGCTGCGGTAAGGCTTGACGGCCGCGCTTCGACAAGGGAGGATTATGACTACAGTTTATCCTTCGCTTGTGTATGCTATCTACGGGAGACTATAGTTAATACGACCAAATACTGTTATTACTAGTAAAAAATGGTTGAATATATAGGTTTTTATGTATACCGTAGGTCCCATCAACCCCTTTAGAACCGCTGTCCCGTTTTAGGGACAAACTACTTGAAATTTGAGTGGTTTGTCCCCAAAACGGGACTGCGGTTCTAAAGGGGTTAGCTCTGGTCCCCCGTAAGAGTGTACTGCTGTACTACTGTGGCATTCTAGGCGGAATAGAAAGGAAGGAGCGCCAAAACACTTGCCGGGAGTACAAGGAGCGCCATGGTTGACATATTTTTGCCCAGATTGAGTATGAGTGTAGGGAGCGCCATGGTTGAAGCATTTCGTCCAGAGGGGTGTGGTCTCAAGCATGGCAAAGGCCGCCGAATCCGCTGTACCTCTTCCTTATCTGTATTACCTGTATGATCTGGATGATCTGGATGATCTAGCTCGTGTTGCCGGATGGGAGCCGTATACTCTGCAAGGTCCAATAGAATGTGTTTCCTGGGTAAAGTTTGGTTTTTATGTACTATGCAGATCCTGTTCAGCATATCATAGCAGCAGGCCGGGATCTATCTGATCTATCTGTAGATGATCTAGATGACACGGTATATGTAGGTTATCTATCTGTAGACGATTGTAGGATGGTCTGTAATACCAATCTTTCCTTGATTGTAGATATGGTTTGTATACTCAATCATATTTGGTGACAGAGTGGTATGCAGGTCCTGCACAGCATTTCATACCGACCGGCTGGGATCTATCTGATTTATGCCTGTCGATAATCTGTCTGTAGATTATATATCTGTAGATTATATACTGCAAGTATCTGTAGATGATACATTTGTAGATGCTCTATACTCGTATGTAGATGATCTATCTGCAGATGTTCCATATGTAGATGCTGTATCTGATCTGTCCAGATCTGTACGTACCTGAAGCACCATTGCCCCCCCCTCTGCATCGCTGATTCCATAAAACCACCATTCATGTGTACGTGCAGCGTCTATCGATCCGCCTGGCTTGGTTTTGTTCCTAACCCCTTCCTGTTATTTCTGTGTGCCTGTCTGTTTGCTTGTCTATCTGTCTGTCTGTTCGTCTGTCTGTCTGTCTGTCTGTCTGTTCGCATGTCTGTCTGTCTGTTTGTCTGTCTGTCTGTCTGTCTGTCTGTTTGTCTGTCTGTCTGTCTGCATGCCTGTCTGCTCGTCTATCTGTTCTCTCTCGCCCTGTTTCTCGCTCCCATTCTCTCTCTCGCTCTGTCTCTCTCTTTCTCCCCCTCACCCCCCCCCCCCCCCCCTCCCCCGCCCTCTCTGTCTTCCTCCGCCCGTCTCTCTCCCCCGCTGTTGCTCTGCGTTCCTGACACACCGCAGTTTCACCAATCTTGCATCGACGAATGGCTCGGCAGGTCCCAACTTTGCCCCCTCTGCAATACCTCTGTCGGCGTCGTCTACACCAATCCCCTCTTCGTCGAAGAAGGCCCAACAACCTTGCAAGCACCCATCTCGTAAGCGACGAGGCTGCGGCTGCTGCTGCTGCTGCTGCTGCTGCCGCTGCTGTTGCCGTGTCCAGGCAGCTTATTTGCGTCACCTTGTGGGCAGGAGGGGGGGGGGGGGGGGGCGCGGGGACGGGGAGGGGGGTCTGTAAGCGAGCTACTGTAGAGGAAGACCCGAGAAGGCTCTTGCACATGCAAGCACCAGTCTCGAAGATGACGAGGCCGCCGCCGCCGCGGCTGCTGCTGCTGCTGCTGCTATGCCTAGGAAACTTCTTCGAGTTTTCTTGTACGGGAGCACGGGCGGGGGGTGTACTCGGGGGGGGGGGCGGGGGGGGGGTGGGGGTGATCGAGGGCAGCAGGCGGGCTATACACCACGATTTTCAGAAAAATGTTTGGACTGCGTGGGGTTGACAGGAACACCCGAATGGGCAGTGTTTGTTCCGACATGGGGGGTATTTATCGATGCCGCGTACAGTGCTCCCGGCGATAATTTTGTGGCACGCTGGTTCTCTGTTGGCGCGTGGAGCGAGCGATGCTCGCGGCACAGCCTAATTTTTTTGTTCCTGTTTGTGTTTCTCGTTGGGTGGCCGTCGGGTGAGTGTCAGGCGCGGTGGCGTGTAGGCGTGAGTCAGCGCAGGCGGGTAGTTGATCAAGGTCTCTTGACACAAAATCTCGAAGCTCGTCGTGCGGTCGTGCGTGCGGTCGTGCGGTGGTGGCTCGTCGTCGTTCATCGATAAAATGGTGCGCCTGTTTTGTTTTTTCTCGCCCGGCTTTCTATCCACGATAGGTGGGTGGTACGCTGCGCGTGTGTTTCGTGTGTTGGTGTGTACGTCGTCGAGAGGCCTGGTGTGCGGGTACTGCTTTTGCCCGTTCCCTCTCTCCTTCGCGCACGCACCGTCCCCCGACACTGAAACAAGTACAGGAATGCCCCCCCTATGGTGCCGGTATGTAATGCGCCAGCCAACAATACCGGCGCAATATGTAGCGGCATCCGGCGCAATATGTAGCGGCAACCGGCACTATATGTAGCGGCAAACGGCTCTATATGTAGCGGCAAACGGCACTATATGTAGCGGCAAACGGCACTATATGTAGCGGCAACCGGCACTATATGTAGCGGCAAACGGCACTATATGTAGCGGCAACCGGCATTATATGTAGCGGCAAACGGCACTATATGTAGCGGCAAACGGCTCTAGATGTAGCAGCAACTGGCACGACAGCGCGCGGCCGGCACTGTAAAGGGAACACCCCCTGTATACCTTTGATAGGGCTAAAAATAGCCTTCACGCGTCCGCACGATGGTTGTATCAGCTTGACCGGTCAGAGCGTAAGCTCCCAAGTCCGTGGTTGTCTCCCCCCCCCCCCCCCCCCCCCCCCCCCCCCCCCCGCGCGCTCCCGCTTGGTGCAAGCAATGTCTGCCTGGTCGGTGAAAACCCGACATGCCCCGTCTCGGCATTATAGGGATGCGAGGGTCTACGGCCATACGACCACGGCCATGCATGAGATCGAGTGCATCTCTCCTATCGAGCAACCCCCCCCCCCCCCCCCCCCGGCGCCCCACCCTCCCCTTTTGACTTGACCGCTCCCTTTCACTATAGCTAGCATATTCAGTTCAGACCGAAAGAGACACCGAAACTGCCACGGGAAAACGTAGTGTTGATGACCGAACATGGTTGATGGAGGCGGGGGAGATGAGGTGTTTTGGTGGCCTTGCTGGGCCCAACGCGAGGGGTCTCCACTGGTGTTTTTGCATGTGTCTCGTGGTTTGTAGTGGGCGTGGGTCTGCTCGGAGCCCGGGTTTCGTTGGGCTGGAGGCATGTTTCCCCTCTCGTGTGCGTTGTGGATCGATTTCGCACGTCGCACTCGGTTGTTTGCTTGCTTTGTTTGCTCGCTTTGCTTGCTTGCTTCGCTTTGCTTGCTTGCTTCGCTTTGCTTGCTTGCTTCGCTTTGCTTGCTTGCTTCGCTTTGCTTGCTCGTTTTGCTTGCTTGCTTTGCCTCGCTTTGCGTTGCGTTGCTTTGCTTTGCCGTGCTTTGCTTGTTTTGCTTTGCTTTGCTTTGCTTTGCTTTGCTTTGCTTTGCTTTGCTTTGCTTTGCTTGTTTTGTTTCGCTTTGCTTTGCTTGTTTTGGTTGGTTGCTGGCTTTGCTCGCTGGAGTTGCTTGCTTGAGTTGATCGTTTTGCTTGCTTCGCTCCCTCGCGCTGCTTGCTTCGCTCCCTTGCGTTGCTTGCTTCGCTCCCTTGCGTTGCTTGCTTCGCTCCCTTGCGTTGCTTGCTTCGCTTGCTTGCCTGCTTGCGTTCCTTTCCAGTGGTAGGTCGGTCCGCTCTCTTGCTCGATTTCGGATGTTTGCCCCGTTTTTGGACTGCCCATGGCTGTGCCTATGGAGGGCTGTCTAGTAGTTGCCCCCCTCGCCCCTGACTGCCCATGGACGGAAGCTTTTCGCCCCCATGTCCCCTGCCTTGCTTTGCTTTGCTTTGCCTTGCATTCTCTAAGACTGCCTATGGGGCAACTGTCTCTTTATATTTATTTACAGCAGAGTCCCCCCTGCCAAGCCTTGCCTCGCTTAGGTCCTCCGGCGGGTAACTCTGTGTACTCGAGAGGAAAGGACGACCAAACACGAGCTTCGGAGCGTTGCCTGTTTCGCTGGAGGCCTGTAGGCGGAGGGGAGGGGGGGGTGCTGCCATAACGTCGACGGAAACTTGCGCCACACACAGCTGTTGATCGGTAGAAGCATCGTTTTTGCCTCTCATCTGTTTTGTTGTTGTTGTTGTTGTTGTTGTTGTTTTATTGTCGGTAGAGCAGCATAGTCTTTTCGGCGGTACGACCGTTTTCCCGTGAGATTATGCTCCTGCGACCGGGGTTGAAAACGCCACCCACGCTCACACGCAGCTGTTGGTAGAACCCTCTCGCAGTCTTGCGACGATCTATCTGGTTTTCGTGGAGAGTTTGGCGGTGCCGCGGTTTTCGGCTGCTGTCCTCGGCCATCAGTTGCTGGTTCGAAGTTTTCGTGATTTTTCAACTCGTGTATACCCACGGTAGGAGAGACCATGTGTGGGTCGATTGCCGATTTTTTTTCTAATCCACTAGGGGCCTGCGGAACGTTCTGCGGAACAATCTGCGGAACGTTCTGCGGTCCGTGTACACGCCGAAAAAACGGGACGTTGTATACATGTATCATACCTAGTTACAGTGGGAGCGACAATCCTTCCACTAGTTGCACGGGCTACATTTATACGTGAGAAAGCCAGGCTGAGATTTTTCAGGATGATGTTATGGAAAGTCGGGAGTTGTTACGCTGCAAGTGAGCGTGGAGGGCGCCCGCCCGATCTCGACACAAGAAGTCCAGCTTGAATCCATCATGCTTTTTTTTTCCTCTTTTTTATTTCCTGTTTCTCGAATCTTTTTCTGCTTTTCTTCCTACGGCAGTAGTATAGAAGTGCCCTGTACTGCATGTGGGTGAGCAACAGGGCAGCGCTCGATGGACACCGCGTGGCGAGAGGATACTTGGATGCTTGCTCGATTTGCTTTTCTCTGGATACGTTTTTTTCATGGGCGGGGGGGGTGGGGGGCGGGGGGGGGTGAGGTACACGAGTGTCAGCCGCCAACGACCGCAAATTTGTCAGACGCTCGATTGTTTATTTGTTTGATAGTAGTCTCAAGTCTTTTTTTTTGGGGGAAAAGGTTCCGCCGCGAATCCGAAATGGTTGGCGGGGGGGGGGCTCGGGGCGCGGGGTGGGGGGAGTCCCCGTCGTCGGGGGTCCCCCTTATTGTCGCGGGGGGGGGGGGGGGGGGGGGGGGGGGCGTCTCCAAGTGTCGGGGGTCCCCCTTATTGTCGCGGGGGGGAGGGGGGGGAGGGGGGTCCCCAGTGTCGGGGGTCCCCCTTATTGTCGCGGGGGGGGGAACCCCATTGTCGGGGATCCCCCTTATTGTCGCGGGGGGGGGGGGGGCGTCTCCAAGTGTCGGGGGTCCCCCTTATTGTCGCGGGGGGGGGGGGGGAGGGGGGTCCCCAGTGTCGGGGGTCCCCCTTATTGTCGCGCGGGGGGGGGCGCCCCCTGTGGGTAATTTGGACCGTCTCAAGTCGCAGGCAAAGCGGGTCGGGGCTCTGGGTGTCTGCGTCTATCGTTGTTTTTTGTTGTTAGGTAAGCGACCCCCCCCCCCCCCCCCCCCGGTTCAGCAGCCAGCCCCGCGAGACTCGCTCGTGTTCGTTGTTTTGGAAAAGTCTGCAGACAGTCAGTGCGCGTAGGAAGCACGACTTGGCGTATCCC